>CM040746.1:17620331-18125331 GCA_022829145.1 Albula goreensis | reverse complement strand
CTGTTCAATGGATTTGCTAACAGCAAACATTCATGGCATTCAAATTCATGCCATTCCAATGAAGTAGTCAACTTAAAAATCAGGGTTAGCAGTGAGAACTCTAGATCCTCATTTCAGTGTAGCTCACCAAATGAATACGGACATATGAAAGATGTGTCTGTGATAAGGTTATGGCAAAGTTATGCTTTGTTTTGGTTATGTGGATTATAAAGTTACATATATCAAAATATAGTATTCATAGGTGCTGGACAGTCATTTTAGATAAGACTCAGACAAATTCAAAATAACATCAATTTCAAAACTCTTCATTAGGGGCAGAGGGGGCTGTGATTTGTAGAAGTCAGCTCCGAACAGGTGCACATCCACACAAATTAAAAAAATAGTAATAATAAAAATAATACCATTATCCACCACCCTGATAACCCATGTTTTAAAGGGATAATCCAACCTTTTAGTAATTAAGCCCTTTCATTTGCTAACCAAGAGTAGAGAAACCCATTGATACTGTTACAATTATTATTTGTTCCTACAATAGAACTCCACGGAAACAAAAACCAGACTACAGACTATGGGCACACAAACTATTGGAAACACAAACTGGGAACTCCAATCAGAAGAGAAATCTTGCAGCAAGGCCTCAAGGCCTAACGAATTGTTGGCTTGTTACTACCATGGTTAACACTGTGATACTTTTAAACTTGAAAACACACTTCTAACCACTTGGTCTTGTGGTCTTGCTGGAGGATCTTGCATATGACTGGAGCTAGTTTGTGCTCCTGGCTGTACCTCATAGTCTGTGTGACTTGTTCCAATGATTTAATCCTGACCCAGCAATTTGGAGCTGGGATTTGATTCATACAGCCGCCACTATCTTGCACATATTCTTAAATCAGAAACACAGAAGTACTTATTGTGGACCAATTTTTTATATGGAATATTAATGCAGTGAATATATGACTGGATATGATTTATGCTCTGAATGCAAAACAAATCAAGGTGTCAAAATGGTCTTGGGTAAGGGTCAGAAGGTGGCTGTTCATTCATTAAGAGTTATGGATAACAGGTGTGCTGTACACAATAAAAGAAGTTGACACAAAGTATACCTATTTCGGTGCAACTGAAAATAAATGAATTTTTCATAGCAACATGCTGCACAAGCATGACCTCTCTCTCATGAACCAGAAAAACACAGATATATTTGCATGAATCCAGAAGTGGAGAAAGCTTTGCCCTGAATCAACCCATTATAAAATTTCTTCTGACAGCTTTTTGGTATCTTTCCTGACCTTGACTTCCAGAACATTCCATTTGGATGTTTCTGCCCTCTCTCAGTTAGTCACAGATGGAAGGCAGCTGCTTATTGGGAAACATCATTAAAACGTTGACCTGTTCTCTCCACACAATCATCAGAATGTACCATCACCCAGAAGAGTTTAAAAATGGCTTCACAAAGTGAAAAGAGGGGTGGATGGATTTTTTTTTTGCTGGCAGCCCACTCAAAGGCACCCCCAAAAGTTTTTTCAATGGAAAAAATGGGATCCAAAGTTTGCTTCTCCAGTCTTTGCTGAGGTCTTAAGGTTAAGATGGGTTCTCAAGGTTTTTCTGATTGTTCACTCGACCTGATGCATTTTTATAAAAAGATTTTCTCTTCATTTGTCATGACACATGTCAAGGCCACTAATTAGAAAAGGTTTCCTGTGCCATTACAATGGGTCATACATCAAAGAGGTAGCTACAGAACCGACAGAACCTTATTATTTTCTTGCTCACCAAAGTGCATCTCTAATATTGAGAGAAAAAATCACATTACCAAATAATCATTGCATCTCAAATGCGACCTGGAAAAAAGGGGACAATTATTTGTATCATAAAGCCTGTTTATGGAATAGACTGTCTCTGTGTGAAGGTTACAGCATTCTTCAATGCCTTATTTGTGTGGGTCCCCTGGAGATATAATCCATGGCCTGGCCGCTGTTATTAGCAGGGGAGTCTGACTGTGGGTGGGGAAGGCGGGTGGAAGTGCAGGTTTTTGGGAGTGGGACTACGTGCAGATCTTTGTGGGAGAGCAGACTGAGAACTAGAGAGATCGGGGGTGGGGGTGGGGGTGGGGGTGGGGGTGGTGGGGGTCTTGTTTAGGGAATGGCTGTCTTTTTGGTGGCCATCCAACTTCTGAAATGGATGCACTAAAATCCACTCTGCAATTCTGTGTTCAGCCTCATGATTGTGTCTAGCCACCAGGATATTTAATTGGAAGGGAAATCATTGCCTTTTCTATGCGCTATTATTCCCTGCTACAATAGTTGCACAGACTACAACATTGAGGAATGGTTCAGTCTGTAGGACATATGGAGTTTCTGATTGATAGGCCTCATCATTAGCTACCCCTAGTCCTCAGCAACTTGACTTTTGTTTATGAATAAAATATCAGATTGACAATCTAAATAAGGGTACATTTCCAGACAAATTTCAAAATGCTCCATTGTCCATAGGAGACAAGGGGGAAAGGGCAGGTGATGAAGGATACAGGTGATGACTGTTATTCAAAATGTGTCAAAACTGTTTGCATGTCTTATCCCCTTAATGGAAATGAATAAAAATAATTTCACCTAAATACACTATGTCCTCAAACTGAGCAACCAAAAAAAGCTAACGAATGAGATGTTCTCAGAGGGTCAGTCTCCCCCCAGTGATTATCAGGGGGGAAAAATTCTGTAACATAAACAAGAGTCAGAAACGAACTGGATAACAAAGATGGGTGGGAGAGAGTTCTCCAGACCCAATTCGGACCCACTTTCCGCTGGGAACAGATGCAGATCCCTGTTTCTCACACAGACACCCTGGCAAAAGTCTGGAAGGCTGAGAGTCCCTCCAGACATTTTTCATGTGCACCCAGCTGCTGTTATTGCCAGGGCCGCATCACCAAAATCCAAAAGGTATGTGGGACATTTAGAATGGACCAACAAGCCCAGGACCTCCAGGGAATGTTGGACCTCTCTGGTCAACTGCAGAGTTGTGGCAATAAAGGTAAGGATTTTCCCCTCAAAATTGATCACTCTGCCCTGTTTGGGGCCACAACAGGTGTGAAGGTACATGAATATGGTACATTCAGAATATGCAGACACTGTGCAAGGCAGTGGTCTAAAATCATCAAGGCCTCCCTCTACATTGGGTTTGGTCTTCTTGCTTTGCTTTTGCAGTTTTTTTAATGTGCCTGTGTTTTGTTCCTGTTTCAGCCACAGACACCCTTGTAACTGCTGAGTCAGCCGCCACGCTCTGTGATTACACCCAGGGTCAGTCAGTTCTGGGGGACAGTCCTAGGAGGAATGGGGAATGGAGGTTCAGGGAGGGGTTCATGGACGATGAGGAGTGTGTTTTATGCCCATATAAGATTTAACAACGGCCAGTAAAGCCTGGAGGACCAGCATAAGTCATTTCCTTTCAGACATTCCTTCGAATAGATGAGTGCGAATACACCCTTCCCCCCATCCTTATGTCCTCCTGACATCCCCCTATTCGCCTTTTCTTGCCAGCTGCACTGTGGGAAAGAGCTTCCACTGAGTTTGTCATGGTAGCAGGTAGGAGGCTCAGGCCTATCTCTCCTCCACTGTCCCCCTGTCTCCATTGCACTGTAGTGACTCAACAGTGTGTTTACTAGATACCCGAAAATAGAAGAAGAACCAGCAATATGGGTGAGGGGTGAGTGGGCTGGTAAGTGGGTTCCCACAGAAAAGCAGCCAATACCCAAAAAATACCCAGGGAAGAAGAAAGGTGACCCAGGGGGGCTTTAGACAACATGCAGAGACATACAGAAGCTTCTTAACTTGAGTATTGTCTGCTCTTCAGTTAGCCCAGCAGGTAATCAGAAACAGTAGCATCCACTACATCATATGTAGAGATGCAATAAAACACTGAATTTATCAACATGTTATAGACCGAACAAAAGTGAGGATGTTCATCAAGAGAAGTTCTATTAAATGAAACCATTAATGCATGCTATCATTTAATTACATTAACCTACACAGATTTGTTGTTTCAGTTGAGTTAAAAATGTTTTTGGCATCTTAAACCAGAAGAAGAAGTCTACAGAGCATATCTGGATTTGAAACTTTCCTGCAGGCAACATTATGCCACTGGCATGAAGTGTCATAGCTGGGAATTGATTTTTACTTCTATGGCATCCTTTTAGAAACACAAAGATAGAATTGGAAATTTACATTTTGTGACAGTTTTATTGTAACAATAATCTACAAGAAATTGTTTGTATTTTAACTTAAGTCAGAGCAGGTATTTGAGCAGTTAACTTGAGCTAAAGAAAATAATGAGAATAAAACAAAATAATTGTCAAATGAGTCTGCCTCAGTTGCTGCCAGATGGTTTTGAGCATATTGTTTGAAGGTCGATGGTGTTATGAGCACTTACAATCCCCACAGACACCGTCCCACCCCACAGTATCACAAAACATCTTCTGGCAACTCGAAGGCATGTGCAGCCAGCAGCCTTCCTTTCACCTCACAGCCCAGCAGATTATCTGCATAGCTAATGCACTGGAGCACTGCCTGGCTTGTGTGGCCTGTCCAGGCAGACTGCAGGCACTCAATCATCCACAGCAACCTTTTGTGTGTAATAAAGAGAGTGAATGAGAGGGATTGACTGGAATCTCCCCTCCCTGGGTGATGCTATAGCTATATTCACCATTGTACCTGACTGCAGGACACACTCGTCAATGACACAGTCAGGAGTCGTTGCTGGACTACAGGGCATGTCACTGCACCCAGGATCAGTGCTGGATACCTCATCAAACTGCACCCAGATTTTTTTTTTTGGATGAATAAAATATGTGCTGTTGTTTTCTTTATTGCATCTAATGAGCCAAAAAGGGAACACAGACAGAACTTCCAAAGAGTGTTTCACGATAAATAACTCAGATGAAAAGAGCAGCATGATGCGTCTGATCTGGCTGTCAGAATAACTTCCTATTTGTGAACTTGCTTTATTTGTCGCAGTAGTAATTGACCGTCTGTTTCCAGTTCTTTACTGTCCCCACTTGTCCTCACAAATGTCCCTGCCTCTTGTGCTCCAGCCAGCTTATGTTGATGGATCCCTTGTGTAAATCCTAAGGATCCATTCAGTTCAGTGGGATGATGCTAGCCACTGTTTCTTAAGCTATCATCAGTGGCAATCATCCAGGTCAGTTTGCAGTCTCACATCACACTTTGCCTGGTCTTGGTCTATCTGGATCAGCTTGATTGATAGAAAAAATTATTAGCACATGTATTCAAGAAAATGATGTCAGAAAGTACATTTTATAACTTCCTCTCCTTGAACGATATAATCTTTCTTTAAAATGTGTCAAGGATCAAGCCCTCCACAAAGTTTTGCCACCGTTTTCACACACATTTTAATTCTGACTATAAAATGTCACTAAATCACTATTACGGCACACACTGCTCAATGCTTGTTCATCATGGAAAGGCTTTAAAAAATAAAACATTTTGCATCCTGATTTGTCTTACAAGCATGTGTCTTGGAAACTCTAAACAACTTGAGTCAGTGATTTATCATATTTTTCTAAACTCTGCAATTTGCCAAAGATTTTTTTCCTCCCTCTTGCTCTCATTATCAGCCGTGTTTGCCAACAAACAAGAAGCAGGAAGCGGAGAAGCCATTTGTCCAAGTGCATGCGCAATACAAGATTACGTAAGGTACACTGCCTACAGATCCAGTCAAACAAATATAAAGAAGAGTAAGAAGGACAGAAAGAGAGAGTGCCTTCACCCATGAATCTGAACAGGAATTTCTGGAAAAAATATCTACTTTTGAGCCTATTACCATGGCAAAGGTTGTGAGTGTAGTCCTTGACTAATCTCAAAGACACTGTGAAGAGTTTTAATGGAAACCTCCCCGCCAGCGAAGATTAGGCAGCATGGGAAGTCATTGGGTGAAAAAGTTTCTTAATGTGCCAAATGTGTGAAATTCAAGACTGAAGAAGTGCTGCCAATGATTTCTATTGCTTATTTTGAAGACAAATCAGGCCATGTTACCAGCTGAGTGAAAATCTGTGTGAGCATCCTGTCAAAGCAGCTTTATCTGCCATATATAGCCTTCTTTTCAGAATTTAATACTCTAAAAAGGTTATAAATGCCACCAAAATAGGGTCATTGATTAGTAATTATATGAGAAAATAATATAATAATAATAATAAGATATTCCAAGAATATTAATAATAAGAATATTCTATGAATTAAAATCCATCCAACGTTTTACTGGTATTTAACTTTTGATTCATAACCAAACCACATGGCACATAGTAATGCCTGGATTCTGTAAAGGTACCAAACAAACCATACAGCAGCAGGTGGCTGGAGTCAGCAAAACTGGGGTTTCATTAATGCTACTTAGACACAACTAAAACTTTTCTTAACATCAGGTCCAGCTGTCAGTTGCATGTAGAGTGTCAGAGAGCACATTGAAGTCAAACATTTCTCAAAGAAGCTCAGGCAGAAGATGCAGTTGTTTGTACTATATACCATAATGTCTATTTTTAATTTCCTCCATTTTATCATTTGGGTCTCTCGTTTTCATGTCTTCATGTTTGGGTCTTCTGGTTTAAGCAAATCCAGGAATTAAACTGAAATAATTTTTTGCAGTAAAATAGGGATCCAGTAATATTTCATTTACCAAAGATTCCCTGAAAAAGCCTGCATTCTGTCAGGATTGCTGTTGCACATTTCATATTATGAGGTAGCTGCAAGATTGTCATAGTTCCTTTAAACAGTTCCCCACACTGTTTGTGTAATAGAAAAACACTAATAATGTAAAATGGTGTTTTGTGGGAGGAGGGCTCAGGTCTAACTTTGGAGGAGATGTTCATGTTAATCTAGTTCATGGCCCAGAGAAAACGAGGCTGAATAGATGTTGACCTTTCAGGGACATGCAAAATCTCACTTCCCTCAAGGCAGCATTCAATGTACTTTCTATTTCTGTTCACTTTAGGTGTTCAACAAGGAGAATGGTCGAACACATATCTCCTACAATAATTGTTCCAAATGCAATTACGCTGAGAGTTTAGCTGGTTCATCCAGACTCACCAGTGACTGACCTCAGTATCTGCCCTGGTGGCTTTGGCACCCAGCTGTCAGGGCATGGCAGTTGCCAGGCAAAGAGGCCTCCAAGATAGTCAGTGAGCTATTATTACAGAATTACAGCTGCAAAAGTGAAGTAAATGCCTTCAATTGCCACAGTTTTTGTGTTTTGTAAGGGGGTGGGCTAAAATTGCATAAATGTGTGCTGTGTGTTGTAAGTAATAAGGAACAGGAAAAACTTACCTGAAACAAGTAATTTAGAAGGAAATGAATAAGAAACTACACACATACACATACCACATTCACGACCCTCCCCCCATCTTAATTCTAATTAGATAATTTATTGGTGTATGCCTAGATGTCTGACTTCACAGGACACACCCATTGTGACACAACCTCAGGATTTCATTTACCATTCATACTCAAAACCTACAATCAGCCATGTCACCTTTTTCATTATTTGTATTTATAACTGTTGCTGCTATTTAAACGCACCTAGCAGTGAGCAACACTAAATCAATATGAGACATCACAATATTATTGGAATAATAATACATATCTAAGTGCCAAAAACAAGCCCACTGCAAAAAGGCCATATACAAATCAAACAAAGTGTTCACAGACAAATGAGGTGTGGACCACCTCATTTGTGGTATATATATTATTTTATTCTTTTTTTAATTGTATCACCTCCTTAGACATGCCATGAAATGTATATATATATATATATACTTGTCCTCTGAATGTAGAAAATGTGATGCATTAACAGATTAATATTAAATGTATGATGCTGCGAAATTAATGAGAGGCAGTATTTTGAGGCAGTGTGCATCTTACTGACTTAAGCAAAAACTCTGAACGATAATATTGCAGAAAGACCAGTACCTATCCATACATGAAGTGGTCCAGAACTTTAATTTCCTCAGAAGAGAATCACAGTAAGAATAAAATGATCTCAGTGCTTTTGATATTTTACTATCAATTTCTTGAGTGAAGGAAAATGCCCCTCTGAAACAAACAAATGCAGCTGAATCATTAAATTAGCCATTTAATCATTGCTGTCTTGAGCTGAACAACTAACATTACAGAATTTTGCTACTAACTGATGTTTTTTTTCAATTGAAACCCAAACCTGGAACTTCTGTTGCAACCATAAAACCTCCTTATTGATTTAATCTCTATTTGTCCTTAATACCTCTCAGAAGACATTTGCTGTCTTACTCTTCCGGTGCCAGAATTTTTGTAATGCATTTTTTTTTTTTTTTGCATTTTTTTAAATGAAAAAATATAAATTTCATTTAATTGTGAGTAAAAGATAAGAACAAAGTGTGTGACCCGTGTAGAGATCAAATGACAGTTAGGGATTCAGTTTCATTTTTTCTATGTGGATGATTCCCACCATCTTGAGTTTGTCATTCAAGCTAGAGTGGTTACATAGCAACTGCGACGTCAATTGTGTCCAAATGACAGAAGGACCACTGCTGGGTGATCCCCAGCTCCAGATGAGTTTCAATCTATCCTCACAAGCTGAGGCAATCAAGTTATGGCCAATTCAATTAGCTTTATGGACAAAGAGATGAAATCACAGTCTTATGTGTCATTCATTATGAGTTTGACGTAATGGGGCTTTTTGTTTTTCTTATTTTGCTCAGCAATGCTGAATTTAGTCTTTTATTCTCATGAACCATTTATTACCCAAGGTCATCTGCAATACTGCACTCCGTTATCTAAACAAAAGAAAGGAATCTACACATCTACAACTGATCACAACGACCTGAGTCTCCTCCAGGAGCATAAAAATATCCATAAAGAAAATGACCAGGGAGAGTTCAGTATAATCAAATGTATAAGTGTACATGCAGTCAAGTGTCACTTTCAGGTATTGAAAACAATATCATAATCCATATGATTTTAATGGGAAAATTGCACATGCTCCCAGAACCCAACTTTAGTTTGTCTATTTTCATGAATATATTCCATGTCCGCATGTTTACTATAAATGAAATAAAGGATGAGGAAGTGTAAAAAAGAGTGACAGAGCTTTTAACCAACCAAGATCTTCAACCTGCTTCCCAGTTCCTACAAGCAGTTTCCCAGGGCATTTGGGACAGAAGATGGGAACACCTCTTTTGTACTTTGGGCCTAAAGGAACCAATCGGTCATGCCTTTGTGATTCAGACCTCTTTGAATGACTGCTGTGGTACACTTTGTTTTCAAACAAAGCAGCCGCATAGCACAAGTTTGCCCAAGCAACCTCAAGCCATATTTGTTTGTTCATTCAATATTGTAATCTGCCCAGAATGCAAAGTGAATATAGCTATGCAAGTCAGACTCAGGTTAGCCCAGAGTAAAATAGCTTTAGTCTATGTCTTAGTGTATGTTTATGCAACTGGCCCAGAAGCTATTTCACCACAGGCCCCCCCTGGAATTCTGCCCTGTAAACCCCCGCTGAAGCTCCCCCTTCCACCAGCTTCCGGGCCCCCTGTCATTGTGAATTGGCTTTTGTGCATCTCCAAGGCAAAGGGGACACGGGTTGCATATCGTTTACCCTCGCTCTTCATCCCCTGGGGTCAGCTGCTCGCCTCAGGCCTAAACCACACAAAGCAGTTCACTTCCCAAAATACAAGCAGATCAGATACAACTAATGTGGCAGGAAACCTTGGAGCCCGACTGCGTCCGTGCAGAGAGAACCGTTACTACTGTTTTGCTTTCAGTCTGGGAAGATTCGTTGCTTTGAATAATGTGCAGCGGGATGTCTGTGTTTATTGTTTTTGTTATATTTAATATCCCTTTTTTCATTCCTGTCATTTGTAAGCAATCCATTTCCCGAGGCAGAACAAATGGGCTTTTCATAAGACCACAGTCCGTCGTGAGTATTGGGAAATCAGTCACTTCACACCAGTGAGACCAGCTAAATGAAGAGGGAGGGGGGAGAGAGTGTTTTTTAGGCTCTCTCCCTGCCTGCTTTGTATTGGTCAAGGCTCTTTCCTTCTGTTTGGACTTCGTCCATCTTCTCCAGTCCTTGGCCCAAGTGTGTTTGCATTAGTGCATTCACATTCACTCACTCGCCTTACAGCAACACATCACCATGTGTGCTCACACATTGCGGTCCGCATTTGGCTGGGAGTAGTGCTGCACTTGCGCCTGTCTGAAACTATCATATCAACAGGTGCTCCGTGATGGACAATGTTTCCTGTTGGCTGCTGTATGACCAATGAGTGACAGCCACTGGAATACAGATAATCCTGAATAAAGTATATTTTTCTCATTGAATTTGCTAGGTCTTTTTGCTTTTTGTGGGATCAAGTAATACATAGAGCGAATGTTTAAAAAAATGACACCAAAATATGCAAAAACTCAGAAGATCATACAGTGGCAGATACTTTTTCACAGTACTGGGTAATTGTTGCATTATATGTATCTGGAATGTAATTACAATTTTGTAGCTTGTTCTTTTGTTTTTTTATTCTTTTTTTATATCTCTTTTTAATTATATCTCCATGATATATCACTTCAAAATATTAGGAGGCAGTGAGTGAGTTATCTGCTATGGTGAGTGGAAGAGATAAGCTGAGCTACATCATCACGCTACACCATCACTCAGCCCTCTGTTTAGGGACATTCCACATTCCCATTTGACAGTCAGAATAGCTCCCTTCAGTTACAAATATTGCATTTCTGGACTAAGTTTACTGGGATGTCTTGAGCCCACAGCCAATGTTGTTCCATAATATTAACATGTTGGTAACATTCCAACCCCCAATCTAGCATACAGGAGGAGTAAATAAAAACTCAGCAAACAAACCAATAAGTTTCCGTCTACGTTTCTTCCCTTCCAGCTCAACAGCTGTCTAGTGGGTTAACATTATAATAATGTGTTTATTATTGCATGCATGGTCTTAGTCATTTGTCTGGAGCAGTGACACGCATGCACAGCATGAATTCTATATTGCTATTATATTAGATGTCTGAAAGTAAACACAGTAAGTTGGTAATAGTCTGTTTCATAACTTGGATGATCATGACCAAGAAATGACCAGCACATGCTGGTGCTGGAAAGGTTTGTTCCATCTCATCCCAAAGAAGCTCAAATTGATTTGAATCTGATGACTGGGGAAGCCACTGCAGTTAGATGAATTCACTGTCATGTTTCCAAAACCATTCCTGGGCCACCCATGCCTTATGTCATGGAGCATTACCACACTAAAAAGATCTGTTTGTAGGTGAATGCATTACTGCCATGAAGGTTGTGTCTGATCAGCAATGATGTTCTAATATGGTTAATATATTTTTTCTTCTTAGATTTTAAGTCATTCCCTGGGTAGGACTCAGAAGAACATTTCCCATGAGATACTTTGTTAAATATCATATTAGAATCCCTCGGGGAAAATGTAATCTTTGTGGGTTTTTTCTTTTTCCCTGTTTGAGAGCCCCTCTTTGCAGGAATGTTCCATACTGTTTAGAAAATTGGACATGATTTAAGATGCAATGATACATTCTCATCTTTCTTTAATTAAGGTTATTGTGAAAACCAAATATTTAATTCCATGCATATCTCTGCCTCAATGCCAAAGTGCAGTGGAAGAGGAAGATAATGTGAGATGTGATTTTGGCTGTTAGTTGTGAAGCTATAGCTGATTTGTATGAACTCAGTAACACATTAGAATTAAATGTACAGTAAACAGACATAGCCAAGGGGACAAGTGGTATCTTTTTAGTGAATAATGTTCCACTTGCTTTCCTTTGCAGGCTTTTAGAGTGAGAAGCTTGGCACAGACTGCACTACACATTGTAAGAAGCACTCAGGGTTTCACAATGCGCCCGAGGCATTCAGCGTAATTAATCCTTTCAAGACATATAACTGCATAAAAGTTTTATGAACACCAAAATCTTGGATCAAGTAAACTTGTTTTTTGAACTTCTATTTGTACAAAAAGCATACACATGCCCCCTGTAGAAAACCCACATAATGATGTGATGTTGACTGACGTAGTATTTTTTTTTTCTAATGGTCCCTTTTCCTTAAACAGAAAAAGGCAGATTTTTCAGCAACATGTTTAGCATTCAGAGGGGCCCCCATAGGCCTGTTCCTTCTCTGAGTATGGCTGAACCCCTGCAACTCTGCCAACACTTTTATTCATGAAGACAGGACAAGTTTTATAATTGAAGACCAGTGCCCAGTGGAAACAACTGTTTCATTGTGAAAAACGGAGATGACAAGCAAGCATCCACTCAGGCTGCAGGTGTAATACTTGACTCAAGGCACCCACCTACAGCTAAGAACTTGCTTTTGTTAAGAGCTATTTGATGCTGCCAGATGTTTTGTATTAATAATGTTTGTAATCCAGATTTGACATTTATCTATATAGCTTACATTTTCCCATGCGTCATCACTCTAAGTTGCACTCTGTTGCAAAATATCATGTTCAACACTTCAAGAAAAAAATAGCTCTGTTAGGGTTCTTCATTTGTTCCCCAGAGGAATTCTTAACAGTTCTGCATAGACACTGATGTATCTGAATGGTTTTATTTAGAGCCTAAATCTGAGTATTCTACAAACAACCCAAAGGTATGAAAGGTATCAGTATCAAAGAAAAACCTTTTTTAGGATTCTCACAGGGAGTCAAACAGAACTCTAGATAGAGCTCTAGATAAGCAGTGTATGCAAAGTATCAGCAGCCAGGAGGTGTTCTGGTTATGAACCCCAATCTTACACAGAATGCAGGGGGGATTAATTAATTCAGTGCAATTAATTCAACCATCCCCATGCCTCTCAGACATTTACTGCAACAAACCATAAATAGTCAGGCTTGCAAAACCTTTCATGTGGAATATAAATTAGGTTTGTAAGTGCTAGACAGAGAATTGTTTATTTCTATGTAACAACATAGATGTCTTGTCACTGGTGGTTTTCTTGAATTTTGAGGCAGGGAGGGGATATAGTGGTTTTACGGTCCAGTGACAAAAAGATTGTGATGATGTGACAGATTTCCATGAAGCCCTTATGGATGGGAGACATGTAGACCTAAGATGAACTGACCTCACATGCCTTTGTTCAGATAGGGACAAGTACCCTCCACGCCATTGCTAGTTATTAGTAATAACAATAAAAATATGAATTAGCAAATAGAACAGGAAGATTGGCCCAAGCATACAGTATGCTGTGTTTAAAAATGGATTGCACTGTATCTTTTTCAGTGAGTTCAAATTGCAATAAATGTGCCTGGGCCTTCATATCTTTTTTCTGGATGTAATCAGAAATGAGCAGCTTTGCCAAAGTGTACAATGTGCAGGCTGACTTTTGGACACTCACAGGTAGAAACAGAGTTGCACACTGCTTAGACAGCATTTTATCCTAAACTGTCCTTGGACAAAAAAGGACTATAGTATTGTGTTCCTTAAATACCGTGCAACTATAATGGATGATATATTGTGATGCTTAAGATTACTTCCCCAAAGGGTCATAACTGTAGCTACCTTCGATTTTCTGCTTCAAGGTCCTTTTGGTACAGGTGATTGCTGAGGATGCTGATTTCAGTGCACTACAATGCTATGGGCCCCTGCAATCCCCACCTCCCCAGACCCTGCCAAAACTAGTGGATCCTTTTGAGGTAAAAGACTGTTTAGAGCAGGGTTTCTCAGCTTGGGTCCTAGCGAGCCTCAGTTTCTGCTCTGTTTTTACCATAAAAGTAGCGGCAATTCAGATTCAAGTACCAGCTGAGATGAGATAACAGTGAAGTGAAAATGAACTGTGGTGCTCTGGGACCAAACTTAGAAAACCATAATTACAAATATCTTCTTTAAACATGCCCTTTTCAGCATAATAATGGACAAAAGTTGGAAGGATGAAATGCTCAGGTTATCCCTGTGTAATTAAATAGGAATAGAACTGGCTATTGGTTTTATTTGTCCAAGTTTTTTTGTATACCTTTTCTTTTTCTTAAACAACATGAATCTGAAGTACAACCCAAATTGGATGTTCCCCTCACACCAGGGTTTTGAACATTCTGTATTACTGAGACCTGAGGTCAACTTCATCTTATGTCACTTCTGAGAACCTGGCCGGCTGTGTTTATTCAGAAATGTTGCATTAGACTGAGCAGAAATGCCCTGAGCTTTTTACACTGCCTGTGTCTATGAAAGAGGCTAGTGTGTTGATCTTAGGCAAAAATGTTTATCTGAACCAATCAAAAGAAGCCAAAGGGGCAAAGAGACTGCTCTTGGAATAGAATGTATGCTTTCTTTGAAATCACAGATTACTTAAGGGAAGATGTCGCATAATTTATTCCGTCAATTTCACAAGAAGGCCCTCAGTGCATATTGAGCTCATTGAGGATTCAAAGGCTGATGCACAAGTGGAAAACATTAATTTGTAATCTTGTAAATGTCAGGAGAATTCTGGAAAACATGCACATGTTCATTCTAATCAGATATTATATAACTGTATTACCAATCTGAAGCTCAATTCCTGTTTATATGATCTTTTGCTTTGTTACAATGTTATACTTTACATTCTAAACACCAAAAACACATTCACACAAAGATTGTTCAATGTTTTTAAATGGCTTGCCACCTGACAAATAAAATTAAGATGATTTAGGGCACAAAGCTGTTTAATGGCTACCATCTGGTCAACAAACTGTTTTAACCACTGAAGCTTTCTTTTTAGTCCGGATGATGTTTGTAACCTGAACATTCTGAGTCTCTGACTTTTTTAGACTAGACTGCTTTTCAGAGCTAACATTAGAATATGAGGGCTTTTGAATGGAAAGACTTGGGTTAGTAGGTTGAACAGAAGCTGGCTTTGAAGCTTATACATGTCATAGAACAATATAACTTACGCACAATTTGAATGTTGAAGAATGGCTGTACTGACAACATTCATGCAATTAACTGTATTGATGTACATCCTTTATGTAGTGCTTTGAATAATATTTTGCACAGCTACATGTATAAACAGCCTATCCTCCCTTTTGTTTTAGCCCATATCAAGTCATACAAAGTGTTAGTATAGACACTGCGAATACAAATGTAGTTTAATGATGTTATGAAGACTTAGCAATATACATATAAGTCTTACAGGGATAATCCAACATTTTTGCAGTTCAGGCTTGGACATAGCCGTATTGTTTCATATCTGTATCTTCAGTATGTAGATATCATTGGAACAGACAATAAAGGCCATTCCCAGAACTCTGCATAGATCTCCAGACTTTGTGTAAGTGCGCTTAGCATTGGTTACGAAGACCTCAAAACTCACACAGATATAAAAGTGGCATTAGTGACTTGCTCTGCTCCAGGTAGGTGGACGAAAGGGCTAAATTGCCCCAGGTCACAGTGTTCTCGAAAGTGAAGCAGAATGTTCATGAATGAGCAGAAAAAAAGAGTTTGGTTTTTCCTTTTGATAAAACGGGTATGGGAGTCCAATGACTCTGGAAGATAAACACATCTTTGTATGAAAGCATATGTTTCCTCTGCCGAACCATGCACATTATGTGAAAGAGTGGGTCTTGAATAAATTATTATTATTATTATTATTATTATTATCTTCCCACCATAGTTACATGACCAAGACTAAAATTACCATTTCGAGATGGAAGAAGAATCATGCAAATGCTTACATTTATAAAGCCATTAGCAATGAACATTATGGAATGTGTGTGTTTGTTTCATTTCTATGATAAATTGCAACAGCATGTAGGATTCATAATGCTGAACACGAATAGAACGTTGATGATGTCGATGATTGTACTGTTGGCTGAGGTTCTGCCTCAGCTGGATAACTGTGAAATCAGTGCTTATACACAAATTTACCTTGTTTGGTGTTCAAAGAGCAGTTTGGTTGCTCATGAAAAGGTGATTCTGAAACCTGCCAGGCTGTAAGGATTATAACAGCTGTTACAGAATCTGCACTGGACAGAGACCAGTGGAAAGTTCCATCATGAGCCATTCCCTTCTGTAATCCCATCATTCAACTCATCTCTGTCTGTGGTTTCCTCTGGGTTTAAATATTTATGAACTATTTTCTTGAAGTCGTCAATGACAGGCCACAGGCTTGCACTCATTGGCTGTGATTTTCATTTATTTGGACCGTAAATTCCATGGAGGTATGGTCATCAGTGTGCATGAAAAGTGAAATGGATTTATCAGGAACACGAAAAACCACATTACTCCAACATCAGAGATGAAGAGGAATGTACTCTGCCATTCTTTAAAAGAGTCATTGTGGAATTAAAAAGCCAGTGCCATGATCTTTAAATGTCTCAGAGATGCATGATGGAATAAATAATGTAATCACCAAAAATATTTCAATTTTCAGAATAAACATGAATAAAAATGCTGATTTGGGATAAATGGAAATCAGTAACAGTGACTAATGCCAATAAAAAATCCTTTTCCCAGTGGCCACTAGTCCAGGAGAGGTGGACAGAATTTCCCCCAACCCATCCCCACCCTGTGTGTGTCGTAAACAAGAGCTCTGCACCAGTTCCCTAATGCCTTTTGTCTGTGCTGTGTTACCAAGGAAATCACACGACGTTTCCCACTATCTTTTGTTTTAAGTGACAGCAATGGTACCATTGGAAGCTCCAATTATCCATTAGTCTTTAGAGTGTGGTACCCCTGCCAGAAAGATGAACGAGTCCTTCCTGAAGCTTTATTAGGAAGAATTTGTCAATATATTATTTCAATCATATTTGAGCCTGGGGTTTTCGGATATAGGAATGAAGGAGGCGGTAGAAGTTTGTGTAATAGTCCTTGCAGATGTTGTGCATACTGTACCAATGTAGAGGTGATCTTCATGTGAAGTACCAGTGAAAGTAGCGGTGTGTGTGTCTGCGATGGGCAGGTTGGTATAGTGCAGTGGTTATTTTTTCAGGATTTATCTGTGCTGTTGCAGGCCTATGTTGCACAGACAGTGAAAAGTGGACAGTATTGCTTACAGATTCATGAGCACGCTCAAGGGCTCCAGGCAGTCTGACAGCAGTGTTCCCTCCACCCCCCGCAATGGGACAGTGTAACTGATCCCGAAGCATGTGAATCTTACTCATTTTCTCTCTGGGACAGCATCCTCTTCATCTGGAGTTTGCTAAAGTTCCTGAGATTCTCCCCCATGAGTCACAGACTCTTATTTTAGAAGTAAAACTCCCTGTCTCACCAGAGGTAATCCCATACACCCACCCTAAGGCATGCCAGGATGGGAGAGGTGAGAGGACAGGGCCTAGCCAGAGGACGCATTGGCCCATAGCATGTGAAGAAGCCCTGAAAACTCCCCACCACGATGCCTGCCTTCCCAGTGTGTATAACCTCTCTATTTCCTTTTCCATGGCCAATGCTTTCCACTACTTGATATGCACGTTCTGGGAGACAGGTGCACTGTGGCTGCTCTAAAAATACAGAACCTCCCATATCCCTCACTCCACTCACACTCCATTCATCATCATCAGGTGTGATGTGAGGAGAGGAAAGAGGGAAGAATGTTCATTAATTCAGTGTGCGGCATGGCCTGACTGAGGAACCATTTAAATCGTTGGCACAGCCCCTACTGCCATCCACTGTGAGTGATATGTGCAAAGACATTAAGGCTTTTTGCAGGGCCATTCTAGGACAGCTGGGTCATTTAGGGAGCCTTCTGGCCTTGGTTCTGTGACCTCCTCTGCCCAGAGATATCAATGATCATCAAAGTATTTTATATGGCTCTTTACCTGTCTTTTTCAAGCTATCTAAGTCTCATTTCCATTCCTTACCATCCGACTGTAACAAAAAACAGCCTAACAGTGCTTTAGAGGCAACATCAAAGATTGTGGAAGGCTCTAATGTCAAATATGGAACAGCTATCATAATATGGACAGCTATCATAATAATATATAATTCTTATTTTAGAACAGATTGTAGCTTTAGCTAAGACTGTATTGGCCAAAGGACTTGTTGCTTTAACCTGCTGTGTTTTCATTGTAACTTTCCCCAGTCCTGTTATTTAATAGCTCCAAAGTGGCCTCAGTAGTTCTTAAAAGTGAATAACATGGTTTTCATTTTTTTATGTTTAATTTTTATTTTTATTTTAGCAATACAACATGAGGCTAGCAACAAACAGAACCTGCATCTAGTCTCATGACTGCTCAGCAGATGATGCGTATGTGTGTTCATGTGAATGTAAATCCTCCTGGAATTCACAAGGAATTCTCAGTGGGTCACTCCACAGCAAACTCAAGTCAGTCCAAAGGCTCAAATGGATATGAGTGGGAAGTTTGCAGAATCTAGCTTTGAAATGCACTGTAGTTAATATCTTCCACAGCCATACTGATGTGCAGGGACATCAAGGCTCATATCAGCGCATCACACAGGGACACACACAGGCTCTGAGTCACTGTGGAGGCAGGCTACCGCACGATCTTGGCCAGGTTTCACACGAGAAGAGGTTTTGCAGCTACGCAGACTGAGAGGCCAGAATCTTGCAAGCCACAACTTGGAATGGCAATCAATTTATATTAAACGAGCATGTGCATTCCAGGGGTTGAGAAATGAATGCCTTTTATATTCCTCTTTCAGTACTTTCATATTTTACAGCTCTATCATTTGAATTTTAACATACACCAAAACACCAGCTTCTGCAAAGCTATCAGTGATTCTGCTTCCTTTCCATTCACCACATTTTTATTTTTAGAAACCACCTATCCAAACCATTGACTGAAATATGGCTCAAGACATGTCACCTTTTTATAAAAAATTAATTGATGAGTCTGGTGTATTCAGATGTGATTTTCTTCATGCATTGTAATGAGGGACTCTCATTTTAGGCTCAGAGATGCATGCCTTGGTCAGACACAGCATAATGAAAGGCTAATATTCCAAACTGCGGCTGATGGAGAGATGAACCTGACAGGCAGGTCATGTGATGAGAGCCATGCCATGGATCATCTCAGCAGCAGCTGCTGATGTCCAGGTTTTCATTTGTCTCCCTGCTTATTTAACAGGATTATTTATGGCACAGTGTGAAGTGACAAATCACTTGTGACTTGATGATTGCAGTGTATGTTAGGTATGTGCAAGTATGTGTTTTTAAGTATGCTTGCAAGTGTCTGTGTGGTTACTGTGGAAGTTTGTGCATAAACATGCCGTGTTATCATATGTGTGATTTCTTGTTAGTGTATAAATGTTGGTGCTTCTTTTTATGTTTGTATTTGTATAGATTTGTATTTGTATAAATTATTGTAAGGAATACACAACTCAAATTGATCTCCTATATATACCTTATGTGGGTGGTATTTTACTTATTGGTTGTTGTTCAATTGTTCATGTATTCATCATATTTATTACCAAAAAACACTGCATTGTTTGTCATCTCTTTAGTATATTTTAGTATTCAGGCCTCCTGCATACTATTATTAGGCCTCCTGCATATTATTAGGTGTTTTATACAGCAAAAAATAAAAATCAAACAGTCCTCCACTCCACTACATTTTTAAGCCTGAATAAAAGATAAGTGGGTTTATGTATTTCCTCTCACAGTGACAGATCTGCTTGGGGTGCTTGGCAGTGCATCATGTTTATCCAGGAAGTTCAGTGATTTGGCCGCAGCTGGATCAGAAGGGTCTCCTTTTTGCCTGTTTGTCTGTTTCCTCTCCCCAAAATGAGAGGAGGAAGTGACCCATGGGACATCAGGAAGTGAGTATTTATTGCATGTTCCCCTCTGGATCCCTTACGCAAGGATGTGAATGTCAAACAAAGGCTCAGCCTGCACTAAAATGCTGAAATATGGTGCTTACCACTGATTAATGTCTACCTTTGGAGTTTCTGCACTCTTTATCACACAGTTTCATACCTGAGAGCAATAAATACCATTCTCAATAACTAAAATTGTTCTGCTGTCAATTCTGGAAGGTCTAAGTGGAGGAATATCAGCATAAAAGTATTAACAATGTAAATCGTCAATGTCAACCTAGCTTATTACTTTAAGGCATTCTAGTTCCATACATTTATCAAAGATTATTTTTGCAACAGTAAAAATGAATTGCAAATATTGTCTTCATAAGTTTCATCTGGTCTGGCATGTTTCCTTAATATCTGTGCACTAGGTCTCTCCTATGGAGTCAACATTTTGGAAGACAGTACATGCAAAGCAGCATATGAGTATTTGATGTAACAGGCCTGTATTAGGAATGAAGTGGGAACCAAAACAAGAGAAACTGCATGTTGCTTGTACCAACTACACAAAACAATTATTTTACCAAAATTTTTAGATTCTTACTGATGGAAATTTCTGCAACGTGTTCTGAGGAATTACAAGCCCTCTCACAAAAAGATGACAACCCTCCTAGAAGAAATCCTTGCTTGTATGTCAAGATAAATATTCACGTATGCTTTATCCATAAACTATATCTTGAGGATAGTTTATGAGATTAAAGGTGATCTCTATTACACTGTTGTGTAATTTTAGTTGATTGAGCAGGTAGCAAGTTTATAATTGTTTAATGATATAGTAAAACAGTAAAGGGTGCATCTATAAAAAGGCTCAGAAATAATTACATAAAAATCCTTCAAACTTTCCACAATTTTCCTGCAATTGTCACTGTATTTTTATTATTCTTATTTGTATAGTCATCATGCCTAAAGGAAAGTGTTTGCAAAAAATAAATAAATAAATAAATAAAGCCACCTGTTAGAGGCAGTAAGCTGTCTCCTGCTCTAAATGAAAGCATCATATTGGCTGCTCTGTGCAGCAGTCCATTTCAGAGACATAAATTATGACAACCCCACTCAATACATCATCATGGCTGGCAAGAGTAACTGCATCAATCCCACATATTAAATCACTGAGAGTAAATGCTTTAAAACAGATTTACATTGACAGATCAGAGCTTCTGTAATTCCATCCATTGGTGGTCTACGGGAGCTGCTTTGTCCTTAATTAATTTAATCCCCAACATGCCATTTAATTAGTGTTCTGTTGCATCTTGTCCTAAAGGAAGAAGAATGGCCAAGAGCACGCAGGAAATAGAATTTTGTCACAAGCTAGCGCAGCGTGACATTGCTGTCCATAAAAATGTTGTCCTTTTCAGGGTTTTAATTAATGTGCTGATAATTTCAGATCACTTATTTGATTTGTTTTCAATACCATCTTTGCCATTGTTTGTATAATTGAAATGTAATTGTTTAGATAACTGGGTGGCAGTCATAAGTCAAGAAGTGATCACTTTAAGTGGTGAAAGGCAAGGAGGTCATCAGAGAAAGTATTAAATTGCACTGCTCTTTGGTCTACATGACATTTTAG
The DNA here is from genome assembly GCA_022829145.1 of Albula goreensis. Taxonomy (NCBI): domain Eukaryota; kingdom Metazoa; phylum Chordata; class Actinopteri; order Albuliformes; family Albulidae; genus Albula; species Albula goreensis. Next base: position 18,103,980 of record CM040746.1, on the reverse strand, counting down.
CAGTGTTTTTACATTACATTACATTAAAGGCATTTTGCAGACACTCTTATCCAGACAGGCTCTTTCAACTCAAAGTGCATTAAGTTGGGAATGGTAAAAGTCCTTGAGTGGGGTAAGAGTCCCAAATGCCAGAAGGAACAGCATAGACTTACACCCTGTGAATTACCTGACACAAGTTTAATTAAAGACAAAATAAAAAGAAAACCATCAGCAACTACATATGTTGTGATAGACCTCACTAGATGTTAAATATGCTCTTATTATTGCATATTCTGTAGTTTAGGAAATTATATACAATATTGTAATTATCTGGATTTTATTGTGCAGTTATGTACCACAGCTTTTCATCATATAATGTAGCCAGCTTCCCATTGAAAATGCTAACATTTATTATCAAGTCTATTGCATCTAAGAAGAAATCTTAGTGATAAACAGATCATTCAAATCATTTGCCAAATAGCAAATAGCACTTATCAAAATGTTTAAATAGTCTGAAGAGGTAATTGTCTGACCGTGAGAAGAGATTTGAATGAAGAATGTTGTGTCTTGACCACATATTGTGAATTCTTCACTAAAACCTTAAGCTTTCATTTGTGGATAGTCATTGGCTAATTGCTTTGGAGGTGAAAATGAGAGCAGACTAGCTGGGAAAAACACATCCTTTTTCTTGGTAATTCAGGAAGGCTGAAGCAGTCATTTACTTGCAGAAATAATGGTTTCACCAAATACCCATCAAACCATTAATCTGGTGAAGCTGTCATGACTGATGATGTGTTAAGTGAAAAAATTCAATTTTATTGAAAGAACAAACAACATTTTAGATTCTGATTAGGCAACTACTTAATGTGCCATATCTTAGCCTACCAGATACCAAACCATTTCACATTTGCCACAAGATGTCATTAATCAGAAATGAGGTTTGCAGCCTTCCTGAACAGCAGTCAACCCCTATTTTCTGACTGTTGAGTAATTGAATCAATGATGAGATAAACTAGTAATAAATCTGAATCGAAGTGTTGGAAAATGCTGTTATTTTTCAATACAGACATTTGAGTGACATCAGATCCAATGTGTAACTTGCAAAAGGCTATTAAAGTCAGAAAGCTAATGAGTTTTTTTCTCTAGTCATTTGTCAGTACCCTGGGGAATGAGATGCTTCAACAAATCATAGGTAATTAAGATGCACAGAAAAAACAATATGGACTGAGGCAATTTGTTTGTGGTGAAAGGAAGAGCTCTAATATGGTGTATTTCTTACATAGTGTTTGGGACTGTGAGGAACCAAGGCCTGCTCTTTGGCAAAATTAAACCAAGCATTTATAAATCTGCCTCGTGAACGCTGATCCTATTGGCCTGTATAACCAACCATTCTCCTTGGTTGTATTCTCAAAAATGTACTGACTTTTTTTCAGAGAACTCCAATCTAATTTCAAGCCCTGGATAAATATGTGTGTTAAAATTTTACAGTAGGATAAAGTAACAATTACTCCCATAGTTTTACCTCCAAATGGACAGCTACTGATCCAGGTTTCAAAACATGTCGAAGCTCTCAAGCAAAACGTGTGTTCAGTGCACTTTCACAGTCCCCTCTAGTTTTAACCTTTATGTTTTCAGATGAGGGTTTAACGATGACTGTGTTTGTTTTAGGATTTCATAAGTTTAATGTTTATGAAGGTTAAGCACACCGATTGAAGGTCTAGAAATACGGGATTGGGTTTAGCCATTAAAGTCTGCTGCGAGACCTTAAATGTAGGGTCACTGAGATAAGAAACATTCTTCTCTTTTTAATCTTGATGAAATGTTCTGATTTAGTTGGATCTTGTGTCTATATTCTAATACTGTAGGAATTACAAAGAGGCCAATCCAGAAAGAAGCAAAAGGAATGATAATACTGAATTAGAATTTTTGCTTCCTGGCTGGTAAAAATGTTATTTTAATGGTTAATATTGCCACAGATGAAGGGAATACAGGATTTCTTAAATATCACCTCTCCACCCTTCTGACACTGACAAGTCACACCAGAGCATGGTATAGAAATGTAAATGTGTCTCAGGATAAATTCAGAATGCAGCTGGTTGTAATTACTTTCTTCAGCTGGGACAGTTGGTCCTGGATTGATTTCACTTTGATATCCACGGCACGAAACATATTGAATTTTCTGGTGTGGAAAAAAGAAAAATCCTTAGCCATTTAGATAATGGCGGGAGCTTCACATCTGATAACTTCTAACAGGCAGTCTCTAATATATTCGACCACACAACAGATTATTTTCTTTTTAAAGCAAAGGGATTTTTTTCCATTTTGAAGGAGTAAACAATTCTGTGAAAGGAACACATGAGTGGAAAACAGCCTTTATAAGAAAGGTGAACATGGCTGAGGAGAAAGCTGTTGTTTACATCCAACTTTCACAGAAGGATCAGAAATAGAATATACTTTCCTGGCAGTAATGTGTGCTGTAATTCTCAGTATGCACACCAGCCTCACACTGCTCTGGGTCTGTGAAACTCCGGCTCTGATCAACTTAATTAGGCTCTCAGTCCAGTTGGCAATGCATATTGGATAAAGCAATTCTCTGTCAAAACAGTTCAGACAGGGATGAAAAGGGTCACTCTTATAGGTAAAGAAAAGTCAGACGGTACCCCATAGGATTCAGTCAACATTAGCAGACCCTATCAGGAATCGATTCCAGTTCACAGGGTATGTTGTCTCACCCAGCACCAGTATTTAGTTGGACTAACTATTCAGGAGGTAAGTAAAACACATTTAAAATGAACTCTAGAGAGACCTCAACTCTGACTTTACATAGTGAGCACCAGGCTATAAAATGATGTCCAGGCTATGGCCCAGGAGAGCAATGGAAAGTTGTGTGCATATGAGAGACAGGGCAGAGCTGTACATCGCACATGGAAACTATTGTGGGTTGAAAATTCCCCTTAGGCCATATTGTACATGATTTAAGCATGATCTGAGACAAACATTCCCCTGAAATCAGAATTTCAACACAGATTTTCTACCACCCAATGGGACTTTGGAGCAGACATGTCAGATTTAGATGCAAAACATAAGCTTTAAAATGCTATCACACTTTCCATTAAAAAGAGAATATAGTAAACAAATACTGTTGTTGCTACAGCAAATAATCTTGTATATGTGTGAAGGTAATACAGTATGCCATGCATATAAATGTATAGTGTACATTTAATATGCATTATGCCTCGCTGTTGCCACCCTTGAGTATGGCTGATGGAATACCTGTCATCCCAGTTTGTTTAGATTTACTACATCTTGTGTGTTTTGATAACTAGATATCTATTCTTTATATTTTTTGCCCTTTATAAAACATTTTGTGTGGGCAGCACTCTTTTTTAAGGATGCAATTGATGAGCAGCTGAAGGTCTTGTTTTCACAGCATTATGTCTATTTGTGAGGATGAAGCACTTCAGCTTCATTGGTAATGGGGGATGAGTCATGGAGGGATGGATGTGAATACCAGGGTCTTTCTCATCAACTATCACAGGCACGCTTTAGCCCACCACCATGGAGGAGAAGGGTACAAATATAAACACTGTAGAGGGAACAGACATGTCGTCTCCTTTGAGACTTCACCCCATTTATACATGGCACCTGGTATGCAAGGGTATCATGGGTAGTGCAAGTACCAAAATTAGGAGAGCACTCTTGCTGCAGTTCCAAAGAGAAAACAATACACAGAGGAGCAAACAATTATTTGTTTAAATTTTTCCATGAATTTACCCTCTGTGGATTTGCCCTCAATGTTTCTTTATAACCACTAAGATACATTTATGAAAATAATAACCAAAAAGACCCATCCATTCATTAACCGGGGTGTTTGGATCTATGGATGCATGGACTACTACTCAGCCCATACATCCATGACAATACATGCTTTTTGTTGAAGACCAGTGGCAATAAAACCACTGTGATAACTAAGTCATTTTTAACAGCTTTTGCCTCAGCAATCTCTAAACAGAGGGGCTGCAGCTCCAGAGTGAAATCTGATAGGTGGTTGCTCACCGGCAATGGAGAGAAAACATTCCTGCACTTGATTTAAGCACAGGCCTTTGCCAGTCTCAGACTCACGGCTGCTCATGATGAATTGTGTTAACACCTCACACATCAGCCGGCTACCTGAGCTTCAGCACAAACAGCACCTGCATTTAATTAAGTAGCATTGCACATGCATTGCGTGCTTTGACACGAGAATAGAGCCGATATGAAGGGCAGTTTAAATGCTTTCATGGAATCACTGAGGCTGAAAGTGATAGATTTACTGTACCTGGATTCTGTATTGCCAGGCAAGGGCTCTGTTCATTTTTATACCCTTATCTCTCACTCCAAGTGTCCTAATCAGATCTACAAGAAAGACTTGGGCTCTTGATCCTATAGAGTGCTTTGAGTTTTTTAAGAGGCAATAAATTAATTTCAAAGGATCACAAGATCCACTAGGTCTTAAAAGGGAAAAAGGAGAACGTGAGAAGGGGGTAAGTGGGCGGAGTCATAAGGGAGTTATTAAAATAGAAAAAAAAGATGTTACCATTCCTGTGCTTTGATTGCATGCTGAGCACTGAACTTAGACCTCTCACCTCCAGTGGCGGTAATTCTTCTCTTCCGTGGGAGTCTGCATCGGTCAGGGTTCACGGCATCTCATGCAGACTCAGTCATGAAAAATGAAAAGCTCAGCATATATATTTCATGTTTTATTTGTTTACTATTGTATTGTTTATGTTCCCCACCCTCTCAATGTATGCAGCTGGATTAGTTTATTCAGATGTTTGGGAATTTTTTTTTTTACTGCTATATCAGGGTCTCAACCCTCTGCCCAAGCATCTACTGTGCTACGTTAACCACAATTCCATGCTGTTGCTGGTAATGTACTCTTGAGACTGCAGCAGCTTTGATCTGATTGGCTCTTGCAGCTCTGACTGAAGAGAATGAGACCATGGGGATGGTGAGACCACAGAATCCTTGGGCCAAGCTGGCAGCAAGGTCTGCTGACTCAGAGCTTGTCATTTGGCTGTGGGTTGTCCGAGGCCTGGGCCACTACAAAACCACAGGAGGTCAATCCTGTCTGATGCCCTGCCCAAACTCTCAGGGCACAATCACACTACTTCTCCCACTGCCGCAATCAAACAAATTACGTCCTAGTTAATTGTGTCATCAACATTGAGAATGTGATTCTGATTTACAAAGGTCAGATTCCCCAGGTTTTGTTTTGATGTTTATAATCTCTTTTCTATCCAAATGAGATAAGCTGTGATGTTTCAGTGTGACAGTGGAGCTGATTGAGATTGTGTTGGCTGTGCTTTTAGGGACACAGTTACTCACTCCTTTTGCCTTCAGATGCTAAAGCTAAAAAGCCCAACCTTTGTCTGTTTGTTCCTAGTTAAGTGTAAAGCTTATAACTAGTAAAGTGTAATTTGACCAGTGCCTTATGTTAGCTGATGACAGAGCACACTGGGGAACATGAAATGTGCACACACTGATGGCATTAATGGATGGTCTTGGAAGAAGCCCAGAGCTCTACAACACATTTAGCCATCTCCCAAGCAGCTCTATATATCTTTCCACACGCATAACTGCAACCATCTGTTTAAATCGAAAAGAGACTTACAAAGATCTGTTCAGAAATCTATGCATACCGTGGTCACAGTGGTCCCACACCGTGACACAAATGTGACACAAGATTAATGCTTGTGGCCATGTTACAGTGGTTAAACCATTCTAAGTATTCTGATGATGATCAAGTACTGCAATGGACAGAGATAGACCAGACATGGCTCTCTAATGGTAAAGCTTCCAGACTGAGGGATGTCATTTGAATGATAGCCAGTTGAATACTGTTTTTTCAGTTTGAGCTTTGAGTGTGTGTGTGTGTGTGTGTGTGTGTGTGTGTGTGTGTGTGTGTGTGTGTGTGTGTGTGTGTGTGTGTGTGTGTGTGTGTGTGTGTGTGTGTGTGTGTGTGTGTACATGTGCATGTGCACAGTGTGCGACTAAGCACTCATAATGATATTTTTAATGCCAATATCATAAAATGGTAATTTCATTTTGAAAATCTTTGAATAGGGCAAGGAAAACCTTCAAAAACCAAATTAGCTCACAGCCAGTATCTTATAAAATGTACACTATCTTTTAAGATGATAATTCTCAAGAGACAATCTTTCCAAAAAGGATATTTTTGTCCTTTTCCTCAGCTTAGAACCCACGTTTGTATCTCAAAACATTTAAAATTTCTCAGGATGAAAATACATTCGTCCACACTGGGGCTGCCACTGTCAGATGTCAAAAGAGCTATTTGTAATTTTTTTTTTTTTTTTTTTTTGGGATATGTTAATGAAATGCCATGAACGTTCATTTGATCATTATTTTATCAATGCAAATGTGATTTAGCTGTTGTTTCTTAAGACACAAAGCCCTTCAGAAATTTATGAGTGTAATTCTAAAACACTAAAGATGAAATGGCTACAGCTCACAGGAATTAGCTGGTGTTGTGCTTTTTTCATGAAAGGAGCAACAGATGTTCAGTTTAACTAGTCGGCATTGACAAGTCTCTGTATTCCATGAATGAAGCACCTTATTCTTATTGTTGAAATGGTGCATTCTAATTTTCTATTTCATAAAGATGCATGAAGGAGCATGTAATAACACCCACTGCTAGCGCAGTAACCTGGACAACACCAGAACCACCTATTATAAATCAGAGGGTATGAAAATATGGAGGTACCCCTCTCAGGAGGTGGATGAGCTGTGTTTCAGGAGGAGGTGGATGAGCTGTGTCTCAGGAGGAGGTGGATGAGCTGTGTTTCAGGAGGTGGATGAGCTGTGTCCCAGGAGGTGGATGAGCTGTGTTTCAGGAGGTGGATGAGCTGTGTCTCAGGAGGTGGATGAGCTGTGTTTCAGGAGGTGGATGAGCTGTGTTTCAGGAGGTGGATGAGCTGTGTCTCAGGAGGTGGATGAGCTGTGTCTCAGGAGGTGGTTGAGCTGTGTTTCAGGAGGTGGATGAGCTGTGTCTCAGGAGGTGGTTGAGCTGTGTTTCAGGAGGTGGATGAGCTGTGTCTCAGGAGGTGGATGAGCTGTGTCTCAGGAGGTGGTTGAGCTGTGTTTCAGGAGGTGGATGAGCTGTGTTTCAGGAGGTGGATGAGCTGTGTCTCAGGAGGTGGATGAGCTGTGTCTCAGGAGGAGGTGGATGAGCTGTGTTTCAGGAGGTGGATGAGCTGTGTCTCAGGAGGTGGATGAGCTGTGTTTCAGGAGGTGGATGAGCTGTGTTTCAGGAGGAGGTGGATGAGCTGTGTCTCAGGAGGTGGATGAGCTGTGTTTCTGTTATCAAAGAGCATATCCGTTTTGATATATGGGCTGATTGCATGTTTGGAAATTCTCTGGCCCTATTCCCTGTGGTGACAGCTGCCCCCTCAACAGGGAAAGGACAGGGAAATGATGGGAGAGGGTCTGGAGTAGCCCCTCTCTCACGCCTCTCAGTGCTTTCAAGGGAAGCATAGTTTTCAAAATAAGATGTCTGGGTTCAAAAATGGGCATGCAATGTTGGGAAAAGCATGGATCCTTGTATTCCTATCATAGCAAACATGACTGAGCATGTGAAACCTTTCCCCTGATTTCACAGCCAGGGAAGTGCCGTGTTTTTGAACACATCAATATTGCACTTGGAACATTCCCATTAAAACACTGTCCAGCCTCTGTGATCATGTGAGAAACAAGAAATGAGACTTCAAAATATGTTCTGGCAGGAGAATGTTTTTTTGGGGAACAGTTTCTTAATTGTGAAATGGTGCTCTTTAAGAAGATCCTATTCTCAAAAATGTGATAGGCTGAATAAATAAATACTGATTATGATGATCTGATGTAAAAATCAATAAAACAAAGCTATGCTACAGACATTCATTCACTTACCCTATCACAAGGGGGAGGGCAAATCAACTGAACAATATCAATTTATTATAGGGGACAATTCTGACTTGACTTAATTGTGCCTAACCCAACTTTTTGCTCTGTAGAGTTAGTGACAGTGGCTGAATGTTACATTTAGATGCCATTACAGAACCTAAAGGCAGTGGAGGCTCATAGGAGAGACCTGCCAGGGTGAGGCATTGCTTTAGCGACCCTCCACTCAGCAGATGTGAATATCATGAGAAGCAATGTGTGTTGTGTTGTTCTGTGTGTCTAAGAGGGTTCTTGCAGACTGGTGCAAAGGATGGGAAAATGCAACCTATGAGCATTTTGATTGCTCATCAGCTGGAGGACTGTACCAGCTGGTTCAGACCAGTTCTTTGCATACACTGTGCGTGCATAACTGCTTGTGCTCAACATCTGCCCATTTCAGCAATTTGTCGTCAGCTGCTTTAAAGCCATCCATTTGTCCCTGGAAACAATTATTATTTTGGGGCATAAATCACACATATCAGAAACAAGTCAACAAGAAAGCTTTTCAGATTCGGCAGAATTTTTCATTTACAGATTTTCCATTTTCAGACAGATCCTTTCTTCTCTATTTTTGTGACAAAACTTACTGAATTTGTTCACATGAGCTTCCTCATCATCTTTTAATGAAGTGTTTTTTGTTCAATAAAATGTTTTCTTCATAGTGCATTGTAGTGACAGGTACTCTCCCGTACTTATTGTAATAAGTATTTTGCTGAATTCAAGACAGCACAGAACTGTCGATGACTGTTCAGTTACACAAGTCGGATGTTGTTTTTTTTAATGGTCCTGAGTTGCCTTGAGTGCAGCATTTGTCAGTGGGCCTACTTGGCTTGGATTATTTATAAATATTTATGAATAACTGTTTTATAAATGCAATTAATTGCATTTATAAGAAAGTATCAACATATAAGAAAGTACCAGCACAAAATCTAAAATCTTTGCTTGCAAAGCTTTTTTATTTTACATGGCAGCAGTAAATTCATCATGGAAGTGAGCAGACACTATTTAAAGATTTCATCTCGGAATGGTGGCTGCAACTGTTCCGGCCTGGATGCCAAGTGTGCATTACTTCTGCATTGCAAGGCACAAAAGGCATTCATTACAAAGGACCTTTTTACTGTATTGCTGAGGGCCAAATTCCTATACAATTACTTTAGAACTCAACTCTTACATTTCTTAATTTCCTAAATGACTGAAATCCCAGAATGCATTGATCTGCAAGCTTTATGTGGCAAGATGAAACATACTAGACAAGATATTTAATATTCAGAGCTATTGTTGAAAGTTGATGGCAGTGTACTAATAATGACAATACACCTGTTGCATGAAACTATTAAAGGTTGCTAGATCCCTAAGAGTTATAGAAATGGTGATGTTCTGGAACAGATTGGTTTTATTCTTATTGAAAAGATACTGATTTGACACACTTCTAATCATTTTGAAACTGAAGGCCCTATCATGTAAACAACACTATTATGATCAAGTCATTGAAATGCGTAGCCTTCCTTGTTTTTAAAAGTCAGTCTTTCAATGAAGTTTCAATACTATCAGGGGTGAATGGGTTCCTTTTTAATTCCACCAATGACAGAAATAATAGTACAAAAATACGCATTTGAATGTTATTGTCAAACTTTCCCGCATACAATGATCAATAGAGGTTATCCATAAATACCTTTTGGTGGATAATACCAGTTTTCCAAAACAAATGCGGAAGACTTAAATTATTATTGTCCAAAAGAAAAGCTTCTTTTTGGGATCCATTACACACTTTACACTACAATCCAATTATGGCTGTATGGCTTTTTACACGAGTACAACAAATTATTTGATAACACTGACAAAAAGAGAAAAGCATGGAAAAATTTGTTTTCAAAAGCTGTGCAAAAAGTGTAAAATGTCCTTAAATTGTCCATTATACATCATATTTTTAATAAATCCTGGTTGTTGTACAACTATTTGTACGATGGAGTTCTGTGTTTTTGCGACATTTGGTGGATATTTTATGAAGTACTGACTATACCACCCAAGGCTACATTGAGGCTACAGGGAGCTGTTACAAATTGAGCAGAAAGTTAAGATTTATTGCAGATCTGATAAAAAAGAAACAGGCATTAAACACAATAAAAATATCAACAGTTACATGGACAAAGAAAACCATGTATCTGCATAAGCAGATCCTCTTCAACCATATCTGACATACACCCAATGACCAAGGCTTGGCAGAAAAAAATTCTTGTCACCTGCGCCTCTCCTGGTTGGCCACACATTTCTCATAAAACAGCAATCAAATATATGCAATCAATTATTCAATCATTCCCATATTTCATGAAGGTACAAAGACAGACCTGAAGGGAATTATTGTTGCTAGTTACACTTTCATTCAAAGAGAAATAAAAAAAAGATGCATGATGAAGACAGAGGTAATTATGAGTAAAAAGTTTGATAAACCTACACAGTGTCCCTCAATTCCATTAATCCATCAAGAAAAACACAAATCAAGAAAAAATTGTGTAAGACACAGTTGGAAAAGCTGATTAGTTCAAGACAAGTTCACTTTCACCTAAAGAGACAGGCGGATGGAGGCGCGCAATGGAACATTCCAGCTGTGCTCATGACGAGCACAATTCCTGTCCCCCCTTTCTCTGAAGGACGAAAAATATATTTTGGGGTACTGCTCCTGAACTCTCAGCACAGGCGTGCTTTCCCCATCACAAGAATGATGGACTATAATTCATACCATCAGCAACCATCGAGGGACGATAGGTACACGATACCGCGTGATAACATTGGGACAGCGAGACTGTCCTTAAATGCATTATGGTCACTCACTGCATGAGGCTGCATGAGGCAAAGGACAGTGAGTGCAATTCAGACGATTTTGGAACCATGATATTAAATTTCTTGGACCCCTTTCCCCTGAGCAAGTAAGTCACTGTAGTGTATTTATCTCAAAAAGCACATAAAAAGCATAACAGATTTGACTAAATCACAAGGTACTTGTAGTCCCATGTGTTATACAACACTTCTTAACACATACTGTATGAGCAGTGAGCAGAGGATTTACAATGGTATCAGAAAGATAATATGGCATTTCTTTCATTGGATCAAGAAATCTTTGGAGAAACAGCATTTATGACTAACTGTAAGATATTAGTTTTATTTCTGTTTAAGTAATTTATGTAATGTAATATTCTGTTGCAAATACACAAGTTCTTACAACCATATGTGTTTGTGTGTATCTCAGAAATATACGTTCCCCTCCATGAAGTAGTTATCTAAAATCCAGGCCTCCTATAATTCAAGGGCTACTATAACAGGCTGCTTTAAGATATTTTGAGAGAGAAAGCTGGGGCTACAAGGTTGACCATTGGCCAGTGAATGGTGAATGACAGCAGTTAGGGCACTTTTATACTGTAACTTTCCAGAGTTGTGATGTCTGCTAAATAGTAACAATTTATGAGTTAAAATGTTAAGAAAACAGTTTTTGATCATGGTGTCCATAGGTTGCTATGATTATGCAATCAGTTTGCACTCTGCGCTAGAAGCTAAAGTGTTACAGTCTGTGGACTTTATTGCCTGTAAGTATTGTGAGCCTGCCAAACCCACAGTGCCAGGCAAGCAAGATTTATTCACATGGGAAAGAGTAGCAAACGCCCAGCTTCAGTCCATCCCAAGTGCCATCTCAGCACTTCATATTCCCCATTTTTTAAATTGTGGCAAAACTGCTGGTGTCAATTGAAGAACAAATCCATAGGTGAGCCCCATTAGTGTTCACGTAACCTGCTCCACTCCATTCCATTGTGAAGGGACAAAATCAACTCTGAGCAGCTGGCAACTGGCCTCTTGATCCTGGAGCTCAGAAACACAGACAGCAGCCGTGCATACCCAGTGGCTGCAGAGGGCTTTATATCTGCTTGTGGTGATAAATGCACAGTGGCCTGAGTTATATAAGCAGACAAGGCAGGCCTGTCACTTCGTGGGCCACTGAGATACGTTTTTCTGGATGGAGGAGAGAAAAATGGAGCCTCTGCCTCAATGTGGGTGTGAAATGAATGTGACACCCTTAGGACTGGAAAACACACAGATTCTCTCATGGCGCTTTTCTCTCCATGACAGCTGGGACTACCAGAGCCAAGATCTGCCAAAAACAGAGCATCCCTCAGTCAGCTCTCCCTCTGTGTATGTGTGTGAGTGTGTGTACAAGTGCAAGAACTTATTCTTTTGGCTGACCATTAGCTGAAAATTATTTAAAACACAACATTTTCTTGACATCTAACAAAAAACATTATGTCATTGTAGTATTGGCTCTGTAGAGTTAATCATGACTCATTGGTAGTGCATTTTTTCTTAATTTTTATGACCCGTAACAGATTGACAGATGGTGGAATAGGACTGCAGAGTTGATCCAAGTCCCTAGTTGGAGGCGTAAGATTTGACCCTGTAGAGAGATTGATGCAACTGCCAGCTCTAGTGACAAGAACTTGGCCCCAGGCTGTCCTACTCACTTCAAACCCCATTCTCTAAATCTTTAATCTCTAACAGAGTAAAAGGGCCCTGTCTTATCTCTCTAAGGCGTATCACAACTGATACCCAAATCCACCCACTTCGAAAAGGCTTCCGCATGGGAATGCTTTAATGTGTGTTGAGATGCAAAAGGTTAAAGGACAGAATCTGGGAATATTGTCAAGATGTTTGGCTGTATCACATCACCCTGAGTGTGTCTCTGGCATTTTCGTCCACTGCAGTCAAAGAGCTGGTAGAGCAACTAAAAGAAAAAACAATCCCACAGCTGGAAAGGCACATCCTTCAATAAGCTTATGCCACAGACTAAGGAGTATGGGAAAAACAATTACTCTTGGACCTGGAACTCTATTGAATGTCCTGCACCTCAGTATCAAGCCATGTCAGTTCCGTTTGCTGAAGAAATGGCCAAAACATATATTAACTTTTATTAAAATGAAATAAGCTGTCAGAAGACATTTTGCAAGCATTTTCATGCCTCCTTTGAAAAGAAATTAGCTTCACTTCAGTCAAGGGAGGTGAAAGCTCTCAGAATGATTTTGTATTGCCTGGAATGAGAAAGGGGAGAAGGAAGATGTTATGGAAGAAATTATTTAATTTTCATTGCTTGAGACATGTTGATCATTTTCCATTATGGTTGCTCAGTGGGACATAATAATAATGTGATTGCTATAAAAAAAAACCCAAAATGGAGCTCTGAATCTGTTCTCAAATTAGGCTGTGGTTCTTCCATAAAGATTGCAAGACAAAATCCTTTTAAAAATAAATAAATAATGTAAATTAATGCCTGTCACCTTGAGCCTTCGTGAATGCCAAGACACAAACCAGTGCTCCATTTTACCACAGAGTACAAATTTCCTTATTGGATTTCATGGTTTGTATTCCAAAGTTTTCAAACATGAAAGAGCATGTTTGCAGTATTATGACACTGTGTGTAAGATAGTTCAAAGTGCTATTCACCATATTCCTGTAAAATGTAAGCATAAATGAAACAAAGATAAAGCTCTTTTGGTCCCATTCTCTTACCACTAGAATGTTGCATGCACAGCGTGGCATGGCAGTGAGTGGTGTGCACAGAGACGTCTGTGCCTCACCACTCTCCCTGCTGGTCAGCTGGGTACCCACAGTCTGCTGCTAATACTCTGCTCATGAAGCGGCTTCCTCTGACTGATGTCTGTATGTTGAATTCATGGACTGCAGAGCTAAAACATATTCTAACCAAAATCATATTTTTTTCAGATGGCGAGTGCATCTGTTTCTTTGTTGACCCAAAAAAATGTATAGTGGAGGTTGTAGCTATGAGCATGATTGCTGAATATGATTTGGCATTCCAAACAGGGAGAAGAATAACAAATTTATGAGGTATCCAGGACTGCATACCTCATAAAAACTGAGTATAAACACAAGAATCAAGGGCTTACTTAGAACTACCTCCATTATTTTTGTAGTCTATGCCAAGTAAAGTAATCTCAAGATTGTTTTGCTTGATTTGGGATTGGATTATTTCTTATATGCAGAGACAAATGGCTACCCACATAATAAACTTCAAGAGGTCAAAACTAAACTTTTTGCTCTCATGAACATTGTAACATACAGATGAAATTATATTCCCTCTAGTTTCTGAGGAATGAACTTAGATGCCATGGATATGTCTCAATGCTCTAATGGCCCGCTCTAAAGCATCATGGGAAATCATTCTTGACAAATTTGATTATTACAAAAAGGGTCTGGGTACATCTGAAAGGGGTATTGTTCACTAGAAATCAAGATGTCAGTCATTCACCATTAATGGAACAGGCAATAAATCAATGGAGGGGAGGAACATTTAAATTGTAAATTACATTTGAGTAATGAGTAATGGATATACACCTGCTGTGCCCTGATTGAGGCTGACCCACTGAGCTGCAATTAGAACAGGTGCTAAAAAGAAGCTACTTGAAAGTGGGCTTCATGTGAAGAACACCAGGGGCTTTAGGACCACATAACTCCTCGTATAACTTAAGTGATTTCCACCAAATGTGTGTCAGGAGATTTGTTTCAGATTCAGCTGGATGTACGTTTTTCATAAAAGTTCACAATAGTCCAATATCAACTGAAACAATGTCTGTGACTACACTTCTGTTCAAAATCATAGCAGGGTTAGGTTAATGGAGATGTAGTCTGAGGATGTAACCAAGGACCTCATCGTCTTTGCTGGGAGAGAGGTGTCTTGAGTTTTGAACTGGTGCCATGGCAGTGATATTCCATCACCTCAGGGGATCACAGCACAGTTCCCTATGGTGGTTCATATGTAAATGTTAGCTAATATGTAGCTGTTGGCCTACAATAGAAGTGCAAGTCCAAAATGAGATTTACTCTGTGAGAATGCCCTCAGCTGTAAAAACATGATACAGAATTAATAATAAAAAAGGAAATTAATGGAGCTGGCCACAAGTTAGGGTGAAGGTGAAATATCTAAAACAGATTTTGATGAGATTCTTCCTCTGCATAAGTTCAATAAGCTTCTGTTTGGTGAATTTTTGTCATTTTTAGCTATTATCAACATCAAGTAATACAACTAATTCATGATTGTGTGAGGGTTGTAAGAGAAGTTTGGGGACATCACATTCACATAGCTCAAGTGTGTAAAATCCTAGGACAGCACCTTTCAATTTCATAAGCTGCTGAATCACATTTTCATGCATTGCCATGTTCTAGACCACTAGAACATGAGAGCACTCTCCTGTACAAAACCATACAGATGGATGAAATCTTATGATTTATGTATATTCCATGTCTTGAAGTCTTGAAGTCATTGACAAAAAGTATATAGTACCATGGGTACTATAGCATTTGTGTCACATGAAAATCACGCTTAAAAACTGGATGCTGGTTATATATATATATATATATATATATATATATATATATATATATATATATATATATATATATATATATATATATATCTATGTGTGACACATTGATGCAGTGTCCTTTTTCAAGTCCTTTTTCAAGCAAGAAATATAGAAACGTCTAAAAGGTGTGGATTAGGAGTTCCTTTGATGTGCCTCAGGAAGAGCTGCTTATCTGTGGGTAAAAAATGTACAACTGTCTGCAATTTTTCAGACACTTACTGGAAACACGGCCCTTTTTGTACTCTCTCCTTGCCCCAGGCAAGAATGGGTTAGGTTATCAACAGGACCTTTTCTAAGCAGCAACATTACAGTATCTACTAATTACAACACATCCTGCTCCTGTACTCCTCTCTGACATGGTTGCATGTAGCCTATATTGTTAATGTGAACCTGCCTTCAATCAATGTGAGGATAATTTGAAGCTGAAATGTCAAATTCCCATGGGCATTCAGACAATTTACAATTTTTTAACTACTGTCAAATTTTACTCCTTGAGGGGCTTGAACATCAAGCATGACATCATGGCATGAGATTGGCCAAGCTGCAGCTGCTACAAGAACCTGCCTGTGACTAGACCATGGTGATTGAATTGAAACTACAGGAGTGATAGTGGTCATACCCAAGGATGGATAAATCCCACACTTTAAGGCTGCAGAGAACAGGAGAACACACACAGTGAGCTGGCAATCATTATCTCCTCAACCTCTTTTCATAATCACTGCGCAATTTCTCAGCTCCTGCTTTCTTCCAGTTATCCGCCCCTTCCTGTCTATGTGCCCTTCAGAGGCAGAGTGGAACAATGTATTTTGAACACTAAATTATAGCACAGGTTAAGACCAGCATTCGGAACAGCATAGTTGTGCTCATAATACTGTATAAGTGCCCCATCCCTCATCCACTCTGTTTCCCTGGCTTCCAACCAAGCAGTCCTTCTAGTGATCACAGCAATCCCACCCACAACAATTTCATATTTTGTCTTAAAACATGAGGCCTGAGCAGCATCAGCTTAAAACAATGCATACAATGTTCACAGAAGGACCAACAATAAGACTCTAGATAGTAATCACAGAAATTAAGACAGCCTTATCCTGTATATCACATTTAGACCATGTGGGTGTTGTGATGAAACTATTCAGAAGACAGCTCTTCTGTTTTCATTTTTGCATTTACAAATTTTTAATTTATTTTCTGACATGTTTCCTCCCCACGTCCTTATCTATTGTGTTTTGTGCAGTTAGAGAGGAACATAAAAAATCCAGTTATTAGCACATAAGAGTTAATTCTTCTGGGAAAGCTGAAATAGCTTATAACAACAAAGTTAGCTCAAAGGCTTTCAGTGGCTGCTGCTTTTTTGCTTTAAATTCACTTTCATAAATACCACATACTTGCAAAGTGGTTTTGGATGGGCTCGAGAATACCCATAAGCCCCTGTACTCATTTGGTGGTGGGTGATCAAATCTTAGCTCTGACTTTGTCCTCTGGACTTGTCAAAAGACAAGTTGTGTACTCACCCCACTTGTTGGACCCCTAACCCCACATTGCTCTCAGGGGGGATTGGCCCTTGGATAGCCTAATCAACTGCAAGTCGCTGTGGATAGAAGTGTCAGCTAAATGATTGCAATGAAGACAGACAGTAGCCCACAGATAACGTAATTATGCTAAATTCAGATGGCTACATGATAACATTTTGGAAAAGTATCAGTAAATAATTACATTGTACACATATTCATAGTTGTCCAGTTGACTGACATGAGGAGATGCTGTTGTGCAATGAGTAACGGAATACACCCAATTAATTCCCCCCCAGGTCTCACTCGTGCATTTGTGTGTCGACTCTCGGGACGCCCAGTCATAGTTAAAACTTCAGTTACACCCTCATCCAGCTCATTTCCAGGGCCAATCCACTGATGACAACCAATGCTTCAGCTAATTATAAGGAAAAATAAGGATTAACAAGGTTCATGGCTCATCCACAGGGAGGTGACCCTTCACCTCAGTAAAAAAAAAAAAAGGATGTTTACTCCTTCTGTTGAATTTTTATGAAAAGCCAAAACATTCATTTGAAAAGCACCAAATATTATTGTTATACTTTTCCTTTTATGACGCTCTGTGATAGACTGTGTTGTTTCATTAACTACTGTATGTAATATTTCCAGATATTGTGTGTCTGAAAGGGTACTTGAGTGATTGAACAGATTGAATAGATAGTACAGATAAAAAAGCAGCTGAGTCAGACAGACCAGAAACAGATTTAAATGGGGCCTATATTCCTCTCACAGCCCTTGGTCAGGAGATATACAACATAACTCTGTAGGCCTACCTGTAGACTTTTGTTATCCTTGAATGAAAGAAATACTTCTGTTCTTGGGGAAAAATCAGCCTTGTATTGGCTGTAAACTAAACTAAATTAAAATTTTCATGTATATTGGTCCAGCTGTATGTTTTTCCTTCAGTCAATACAAAACAAACAGACTGATATGACTGTATAGCCTTTGGGATACCAGTCGGTATTGTTCTGAAATTCTGCTGTTGGTATTCATTTACTGCAGTTCATTTTTGAATGCAAAGTCAGAGGTAGACCCTCCCACCTTTAGTCTAAATCTCATTCTTTATTCGATCCCTCCAATAGGTCACTTGAATCACTTAAACAGAATATTCAATCAGAGGCTGCCAAATAGTTTACATGAACGGCTATGTTTCGCTTTGATCTTTGGCCCGTTCAGCGATTTAGATAGTTTGTACAATTATAAATGAACCATTGACATATCTGGACTCAAAGATTCTTTCCTCTGTAATGTTTTAACTGTGGTTTCCAGAAAGGCATCACGAAGATTTACAACATGACTGCAAGCGAAATTGTTTTAACCACCTATTTCTCAGCCACTTGAAAATGTTTCCCTAGGTGATAAAAGGGACCACATGTTGCACAACTGTCTTTTGACGTTCCATGTCCGCGAGGTAAAGGACATGAAAAGACACGTGCGCGATCTATCCTGTGATTTTATGTTAAATTGTTCTTTCAAACAGGAGTGTGTATAACGAAACCCATTAATGCTACTGTTTCAAATTTATTTACGAATGTCAGCATTGCGTTTTATTGAATTGCTATGCATTGTAATGATTGATCTTAACAATGTCACTTTGATTTATTCATTTTTAACACAAACAGAAGCAATAATATTGAAATAAATATATATAAAATGTTATACCCAATATTTCCGATTCGTATACCTCGGTCCTACACCCGGTGAGCTATCACATTTGAAACACAGAGCACGGTACACCTGATTCTAAAGCGCTGTCTCTCTGCTACTCTGATTGGGCAACAAGTGCCTGCCAGACGCAGCGAATAGACACTGTGGACCCGTGCATCCCGTCTCAGCACCTTTAATTCTCCGGGCACAGTTTGTGATATGTTAAGCATGTGCAATGACGTCATGCATGTACTGCTTTCCAAATGCTTTTTCTATTCATATCTGCTCAGGCTGACGGGGAACATATTCAGTGCCCACGGCGTACTGGCACCGTGAGAATTCTAGACCATACAGCAAAAGTAAATGCTGTTTCCGCTGCATGGGTTACTTTGGCAGACGATATTGGCAGTCTGGAGAGGACGAGCGAAGAAGAGAAGGCTAGAGGCGATTCTGCTGCAGAATGAAAGATAGCGAAAAGTATTACTTTTATGTACCTGGTTGTTTCGGCGTGAATGTGTGCTTGATTGCTTAGATTAAAAAAGTGGTCTTACAGTTGTTCCATTTGTTTTTATGTTTTGAAAACTCAAAATTAAACATAAACGCACATCTCAAGAATGGACGGAGAAAACATTTTTTGTGCTTGATGTTTTTTTTCTCTCTCGCGGTGTTAAGAATGATCACAAGCTGTTGTGCTATGGAGAGAGTCTGCTGTCAAAATGAGTTCAGACACTGAGGATGCTGCTAAGCTCTGGAGTAATGGTTCTTCGGAACCGTTAAATTGGGCGTCTGCAAACATCACCAATGTTACCTCGAGGAACAAAACCGAACTCATTCCATTGGACCTCACCCGGGCGGTACCTCTGGGCATAGTTCTAGGTGCTTTCATCGTGTTTGCAATTGTGGGAAACATCCTTGTTATTCTTTCAGTGGTGTGCAACAGGCATTTGCGAACCCCTACTAACTATTTTATCATTAACTTGGCTATTGCTGACCTGTTGCTTGGCACAACCGTGCTGCCCGTGTCAGCTACCTTGGAGATTCTAAACTACTGGGTGTTTGGGAAGATTTTTTGCGACATCTGGGCAGCAGTGGATGTACTGTGCTGTACTGCATCTATCATGAGTCTGTGCGTGATATCCATAGACCGCTACATCGGGGTGAGCTATCCACTGCAATATCCAAGCATCGTGACTGAGCGGAGGGCACTTTTGGCAATGCTCGGAGTATGGGTTCTCTCCTTGGTCATTTCCATTGGACCTCTTCTCGGGTGGAAACAGGAGACCCCACCTGAAGAAACGGTTTGTTTAATCACCGAGGAACCGTTTTACGCACTATTTTCCTCCCTGGGATCCTTCTACATACCCCTTGTTGTAATTTTAGCAATGTATTGTCGGGTGTACATTGTCGCCAAACGGACCACTAGGAATCTAGAGGATGGCGTAATGAGGGAGAGAATGAATTCAAATGAGCTCACGCTCAGAATTCACAAGGGCTCACAAGTGCACGATGACGGTGGGGGCACGGGCAAAAGCCGAGGGCATCACACAAGGAGCTCGCTCACGGTCAAGCTGCTTAAGTTCTCCCGTGAGAAGAAAGCTGCAAAAACCCTGGGTGTTGTGGTCGGCATGTTTACTCTCTGCTGGCTGCCTTTCTTCCTTGCGTTACCCATAGGTAGGTGGAAATGTTTCCGCTTTTAAGTAATGCTGTATCCCTGTCACCCCGCATACCCTCCCCCAGAGCATCGACATAGGAATCTTGCCTGACTTTATTATTATTATTATTATTATTATTATTATTATTATTATTATTATTATTATTATTATTATTTCTGGGAGCGCCTAGGATCAAATAATCAGAGAAGACAATGCACAAACCACATATTATATTATGGCACAATTAATATGTTTTCTTCGTCCGTTTTTCTTAACTGAGTTTTGTTGAGTCCTACTATACGTCCAATGGCATATGTCACCGCGGCACATGATAAGTTAGTTTACTGATATTACACTTTGTAAGTGAATATTTTATTTTCGTCAAATCATTTATTGAAAATCACAATAATTTTGAACCACATTATTTTGATCCGCACATTATTGATTTATTTGTTTGCAGGTTGATTTTGTCTCAAAGTCCACAGCAGTGAAACCTCATAAAATTAACTCAAAGTTATTATGTAGCTACGTAGTGTACGTTTGTGTTTAACTACGTGGAATCTTGACTGGGGGTGCGGAATGTGCAAGGCTGAAATAATACAAAAATCTAACTTAAAACATGTCGCTGCCAAATTTTACTTCACATTGATCCTGAATTTCAGGAGATCTTATTTGAGACATTCCAATAACATACGTGTATTAACGTTTTAATTGTTGTGTCGAACGCTTTTTGATTTCAGCAACACTAGTTAGCAGCGCAAAAGGAATTACATGTCCGGAAACCTTCTTCTTAATTATCTTCCTCTCCTTCTTCTTCTTCTAATAATAATAATGATAATAATGTGAAGTATAGAAGTCGTGGTCCTTTGAAAATATCTATGAAACCCTTGCTAGTCAGCGATTCTTAGATAATAATAATAATAATTAATAATAATAATAATAATAGTAATGATAATAATAATAAATTCATCACACTCTTGTTTGAAAATAAAAATCTGTCGTGTATGTTGAATGGTGTTGAAAAGATTTTACAGATGTAAAATTTTAATGTGCAACAAAACCTTCACCCTTCTAAAAAATAAAAAGGCTTGTAATAGCCAGAAATAATGGAAATACTAAGCTATATAATCATATTTATTCTCAAGCACAACAAGGAGTGAGGTCACCATTTGCCTTAATTATTTCTTTCTTTGGGATGCTTTAAGTTCTGACCTTAGCCGGACAGAACATTCTTTAACGAAGAAACCCTCAAGTTCTTTGAGAGATGAAGGAGCTGGAAATGTGCACCTCACTATATGTTAGTACTGCCCATTAGGACAAAATCGTGTGTAGATCTGGGAGGCCCATCTCCAATTACATTACATTACATTAATGACATTTGTGAGACACTCTTATCCAGTGCGACTTACAAAGTGCATCAGAATGGTACAAAAAGTGAAAAGATACCCTAGAGAGGGGTAAAGTCCCAAGTGCCAAAGATGATTGGATTACAACCCAGTCCATATGTAGGCAAAAGATGACTCATCATACTATATTACTTTTTTCCACTGCTTAGTCTCTCCTTGTCACTATGGTGAGCTATGCAAAAAAGGCACCTAAGAACAGGTATAAATTCTGCCCTGATGTAGTTAGATACTTCAACTACATTTTAATTTTGTGCTTATTTAAATTTTTTGAAGCAAATGTCATTCCAGGTTTGATCACTATGATGAGCCTCCAATGTACAGTGAATCATAGATATGTCTGGTGTCACATGTTAATGAAAGGAACCTTATTTCATTGGAGATCATAAGGGAGATACACTTACATTTTAAAAATTAAGTCCTTTTTTCTGCTCACCAAGAGCAGAACTACCCAGGGATACCATTTTAATTATTATGAATGCATTACAGAGATACCTCAGAACCAATGCACCAGACTGCACTTAGATCTTCTTCAATGACCAGAAGTATGCAGGTTTCCAATATTGGAATATTGTATCCACTCTAATAATCAAATATTGAACCTCCCACCAACATTCCTAACGTTTCATATAGTGGCAAGAGAGAGCATGTTGTTTGTCACATATAAGTATGGTGTATGTCACTGTATGGTGCGTATGCTTCTCTACATATGTAGGTTGATGTTTGGAGGGTTGGAGAGAAAGATACACATTCAATACAAATCAAACTCAAAAACTCATCATATTTGCATTTTAATAGTGTTCAGACACAGTGTCATTTTCCATCTTTATTTTTGTACTTATGAAAAGTGAAAGTTTTAAAATTCATGCTTCATGCTCATACTTCCTGGAAAAATCCATACAGTGCATTTTGGTATTTTGCTCTTGTCTTGACCCATTGTCATTTTTAATCAGTTAAAGATTTCCTGTAAGATCATTTCTGAGCCTTATTCATTGAATTTAGCATTGGAAAAGGGCTAATCATATGTTTCATAACCATAGGACACTGCCCTCCTGCAATGTTGCAGGTTAATGATTAGGTTGTGGACTAATGCTTTTCCTATGGCTGCTCTTCCCAGCTTCTGAATGCCTTTCCTGGGTAATTACCGGTATTGGAAAGGAAATGGTATCAGTGAAGTCCCTGGGAAGTAAAATTCTGGCATGTTTTTAAAAATATATGCATTTTTAATAGTTTACACATAGTGAACGGACAGCCCTTTGTACAAGTCAATGAAGCACACTGCGTAAGAATGCAAAGCCCAAAAAGAAGAGGCAATGGAGGTGATTAGCTCTTACATAAAGACCCTGTCTTACACAGAAAAACTTAAAATCTTAAAATGGCTTAATGGGGCAAAACAATTTTACCATGGAAGGATAAATTATCAAATCTTTTAAAATGTAAGTTGCTATAATTAGTATAGTGGAAAGGACAAGAAAAATTCATGAGCATTAATTTTATATTAATTAATATAGGTGTTTAACGTGGCTTAATGACCTCAGTTGCAATGAAAATAAAATCAACAGTTTCTGGCTGCAAGTCCTCACAATGATTAAAATAATATGTGATACAAAAATAGGTACAATATGGTACAGTTTAAATCTACCCAGAATGATGGCTCTAGAAATAACATATCAAGGAAATTGTGTAACCAATCTAACTATTAATCAATAGTTGGCTCTGTCCAACCTTAAGGGTCGATTTCACAAAACAGTCAAGCTTAACTTTCAAGTATGTGAGAGGTCTCTTATGGAAAATATGTCTGAATTTGGTTGTCATCCCTAAAAAGAAGCAACTGGAGGCACATGGGCACGAAAAAGCAAAATGTGGAACTTTTTTATCAATGAGCTGAAGTATCAGAAGTGATCACTACTGTGGCATGAAACACATTACTCTGAATTAGAACATCACTACATCTTCTTAAACTAAAATTCAATGTGTATAATTCATAATGATATTTATGCATTAAGAGGAACAGCTATACTAAGCCTAACTGCATCTATACCAACAGTATGGAAGTAAAAAGCCGCCAGCCCCAGAGTCAACATTATGCTGACTGAGATGTCAGTGAATGGGACCCAAGGAATATTTTTCCAGGTAGCTCATGTTTGTTGTTCAGTAAAAGGGAAAGTGAATGATGTGTATTGAATTAATTTTTAATCAGATATTTTCTTTAAATCCCCATTTGGAATTTCAATCATTTTGTAAGAGCATTCTATCACTGCTGCAATGTATACCATCAATTCAGTAGAGTGCAGGTTAGAATGCTGCTACCAGCCTGTTTTTCATATCATTCTGCAGTCTTTTGTATAAGCCATTACATCCATAGGCTGTATATGTCCTGGGCACTGGGCACAGTTAAGAGGATGAGTCAAATGATGAGGTTGAGAATAGCCTGCTGACTGCAATCCTTTTTGCCAGGGTGACATTATGGCAAATTATGAATTCCAAATGAATTAAATCCAAGAAATTACACAAAATTACACAATACACTGATAAAATACAGTACCTGTCAAAAGTTTGGACACACCTTCAATCATTTATTTCTTTCTTTTATTCATTTTCACCTAAAGGGTTATGTTAAAATACAAGAATATTGTTTCCCACATTAATATAAATAGTCAAGTTTATGTCCATGTAAAATGTTTTTGTATAACAAAAGTTTTTATTGGGAAGAAATGGTATTTTGATCAAGTACCTCAGTTTTGTGGTTTTGCTTTAAATATCACAAAGATGTTATCGGTACAAAATATTAACAAACAAAGTGATTGCAAAGTGATTGCAGGTGCCACAAATACGATATGAAAACCTTCTTTTCTAAATCACCTGAGATAATGAGTTACGTCATGACAAGGTAAAGTGGATACCAAGGGACCTATTTGGTAGAAAGCTTTCGCTTTTGTTGTAATAATCAATAATATGGCAAGAAAATGGTGAAATAAATTGTTAATGGAGCTCTGGCAGCAAGCACATCTCAACATCAACTGTCCAAAGGTGATCAGGTCTTTATGGTAGAATTACTGCAAAGAAACCTCTTCTGGGGATTATAAACAAGACGAAAGATTTGGGCAAAAGATCGCAGAGAGTGGACACTGTGGAACAATGGAAATCTGTTCTTTATTCGCATGTGTTCAAATTAGAAATTTTTGGCTCCAGCCGTTAATTTTTTTTGAGACACAGAGAGGGTGAATGCACGACACCAGCATGTGTGGTGCTCATTGTGAAGTATGAGGGGTGGTGTAATGGTGTGGGGGATTTTTGCTGGTCATGTTGTCGGAGATTTATATAAAACTGAAAGCACTCTGAACCAGCATGGCTACCACAGCATTTTTCAGCAACACGCCATATCATTTGGTCAATGCCTAGTTGGACCATCATTTGTTTTTCAACAAGATAACGACCCTAAGCACACCTCAAGGTTTTGTTAGAGTTGTCTTGTAAACAAGGAAAGAGACTGAGTGCTGCAACAGATGACCTGGCCCCCAAGCCCTCAGCCTAAACCCTACAGAGCTGGTTTGGGATGAATTGGCCTGAAGAGAAAGATTAAGGCAGCCAACTTAGCAGCCAACTTAGCCCAGAACTTGTGGGAACTCTTTCAGGACTGTTGGAGAAGCATTCCAGGTAGCTATCTCTGGAAACTGGCTGAAAGAATTCCAGGAGTCTGCAATGCTGTCATGAAAGCAAAAGGGGGCTATTTTGAAGAGTCTAAAATCTGAGATAATTTTGACTTGTTCAACACTTCCCTTGGTCTTCACAATATTTGATTTTTATGACTTCATTTCTTTGAGGCCTTGTTGGAACTGCAAGGCAAATGACATAGCTAAAATCGAGAAAAATGCATTAAAAAGCAGCTGTGTCCAAACTTTTGACTGGTACTGTATATTTCCAGTGAAAAGAAACCATAGTTAGATAAAAACTTTTAGATAAAAGTTTTAGTCAGTTACAGTTACATGGAGCCTCCGGGTGGCTCACAGGGCAAGACGTTTGGAATCTCGGTCTTGCCATTTCCGACTATGGCCGGAGGCACAATTGGCCAGCCTCGTAGGGGGATGATGGGGGTAAGGTGGCTAAGGTTGTTGGTCTCATTGCAACAATGCCCTCTCTGATCATGCTGGGCACCTTTGGCAGCAGGAACTGAGAGTACGCTAACTACGTCTTCCTGAGACATCATAGGCAGTGTGCAACTAGTGGTGCGGCTGCTGTGTGTATAAGAAGTGAGATTGTCATCACGTGAATCTGAGGAGTCACGTGTTTGGCCTCTCCTCCCAAAACCGACAGAGTGGGTGCTGCGGTGAGGGAACAAGTCTGGTTGAGTTTGAGTTGGGAAAACTGGGGAAAAATTGGGATTAAAAAAAAAAGTTACAGTCTAAAACATTTTGTACAATGCATGGAGCATGTCACAATCTTAATTTACTCATTCTACCTATTGTATTATGAATTGTGAATGGGTAGTCATATTTCCCACACACAGAAACAAATTTTACCATTCATCATACCCCTAGTCCAGAGATTACCTAATATAAAGTACAGTATTTCCTTAATAAAGGAAAAAATAGAGAAGTAGTCTGGTTTAAAAACTGTCTAGGTTGACTGGTTATGAATTTGAATGTTAACATAGATGTGAAAAGTTCTGAACAGCCAGCACTCACTTGAGACTTACCTCCACCTTCTTTATCAAGTTTTTTTTTTTTTTTTTTTTTTTAATGAAGCATCCCTACAGTGTGGTGACTGGAACTGTGGAAGTTCTCAGTGTGCCGCCAAGTTATGAAAAGCTCCTTAAGAATGCAATAGTTCAGTGTATTTTTGGAATATTCATATCAGAGTTTGTCATACATTTTCTCAAATAATAATTTTGTGATCCAACAAAGATGGTGGTGTTCTGCTCCATTTCCACTAAATATAAACCCCTTGGGGTAGGCATGCTTGGATTAAAGCAAGGGCCTGCCTTTGCCTCACATGCTATGGATACAGAATTATTCACCTGTCAGGTTGAGGTATTTCTAGACATACTCTGATTTCCTGTGCTTGTGCTTCATACATTTATTTTGGAGTCCATCATTAACATTGGGACACTGTATTTATTATGGTTTGCAGCCACCAAAGGAAATTAAAAACTCCTGATGGAGTGGAATAAATGCAAAAGTAAAGAGACAGCAGGTTTGAAATTTCAGCCCCTCTCATGAACCCGATTCCACATAGTAGCTGATTCACAGAAGCAATGCCTGTGAGGTCCGTCTGCCTCCTCACCAAGATGGGCTGTAAAATGTCTCAGTGAGGCAAGAGCACAGAAGCCCAGAGTCAGTGCAGGCAAGTGGCCAAATTCCTGCTCTGCTGCTCTCTGAAGAGTTACTTCTGAAAGGCTTTTTCCTGCCATTGCACTCCTTTTCCACATCTCCTTACTGTTTAAAATAACTAGGGCAGTGTGAGTGCTCTCCTGGATGTGCCTCAGACTTTAATTTCAGGTTTACTTTGATGTTGTGTTCTTAAGGAGCACGAGCTGTTGTTGGCAGGCTTTGTTGTGTGTTCAGTGGTTTTTAATGGGATTCTGGTTAGTGTAATGACAAGGTCAGCGATGTTGCAGAAGTCGTATTTAAAAAAAATGCAAGTGAGCAATGTAGTTACACAGAATCAGGATATGAAATGAACATACTGCCCCCTCATTCTCCTTGGGCCACAAATTAAGATAATACAAAAAAGCTTGCCACAGCTTACATCCAATTGACAATAGTGGCCAGATTGAAGTATTTTGCTCCTTTCATCAATCCAAGTGAGCTCTTTCAGGGAAAAAAAGGATGCAGGAAACATCAAAATCATAAACCAACAGGCTGCCCAAGAGTTATGTTTTGAAAGCTGCAACCCACTTAGCAAGCAGCTTTGTTCATGCTTGCTTCTTGGTGTCGGGGGGAGAGACCTCCACTTATAACATGATAGGATGGGACTAACTCCCCCGTCATTTCTGTTTTTCCCACTGTGAATGCCATGCTCTCAGAAAAGATCCAGTGAAGAAAAGACTGAGCAGTATTCATTAAGCTTACTGGTAGACATGTTTTTTGTTATTTTCTATTTAAAAACCATTTCCATTTCTCTTCTGTTGTTATAGCATTACTGATTGGATAGTGTAACATGGGTACAGATTAAAGAGGCTTTAAAATGCCTTTATAGATATTGAATAACTCAGGCTTGGCTCAACACGATGCAATTGCACTACAACAGTGACTCACTTTGTACTGAGTTAAGAAAACAGTTAGACTCTACGCCTGGTCCCAGACTGGGTGCATGCTTATGAGAATGTTTCAGTGATAGGGACTGAAAGGTCAGACAGCTTGAGTTAACAGTAAAAGGAAGCTCAAAATTCTGCTGGTCTTTATGGGTAGGAATCATGGTGCTGTATCTAGATTTTGGGTGTTTTACAGGTCAAGAGGGCATGGCAATGTGCCAGGCGACATTATATGAGACTCCTGGAATGTGGACCAGAATTAGCAATGATCCAGGTAATTTAGGTGAAGAGAACAGAGAGCCACTTTCTGTTTGACTACATCCCTCTGACATGTATTAATGAGAATTCTGCCAATTCTGATACACTACAGACTTCAGCTTCACCTCTCATCTCATGGTGACATTAAAGCAGAGAGGAGTCAAAGAGTGATGGATAGTGGCTAAGTTGAGGAAAAGGGTTTTTTTAACCCAGAATGTTCTACAGGAGTCTTTGAAGCCTGTGGAGAAAAACTGAGGTCCAAACACACAAGTCTGGAAAGAAGACACGTGGGCTTTGGCAGGTCCAATGTGAGAGGAAATGGAATGGACTTGTCCAAGTGGTTGAGTCCAGGCAGAAAGAGAGAGTGGCATTCATGTGCTGACAGCTTTGAGGGCTGACACACAGATTCCCATTCCAGACAGCGTACAGGCCATTGAGTGAAAACAAACCCAGCGGTAATGTATCTTCCAAATAGAGATGAAGGTGAGGTTTTGGGGATGGTGTTCTGTTCCCAAAGCAGGGATAATATATTCAGTACCCTGATGACAGCTTCCTCCCTGATGGTCAGTCTTAAATGTCACATAAAGCTCCCCTCAGCTCAAAATCTGAAATTAAATCAGTAAGAGACCTATGAACCATAATTAGAATGAAATAACTGTCTGTTTGGAAGGATTGGTGTGATATTCAAAGATACAATCCGCTATTGTCTCAGCAATGTGTGCTAAGTAGCGGTGTCACTAATTTGGTTTGCCAGTTGTCAAAATCTCAGCAGGCATAGTTCCAATATAATCCCCTCCACAGTTGTGATCCATGCTTTCTTTTCAATATGAGAAGAGAAGAAACAGGTTCTTAACTTCCACTGAAACCTCTCAACACATCAAGGCTGTCAGAACCTTTCTAAAGTTTCTTCAGGCTACCAATCCCTCCTTTAATGCGCATCCATTTGTTTCCTGTCATCTTATTCTCCTTCACATTACAGCTGCCTGCTGTCTTTATCCTTTTCTGGTGTCCTTCTCTTGTAACCTGTGCGATAAAATCTAACTAACTGGTCTTCTCTAATTTTGTGCCTTGAAACCTTAATAATAAATAATCAAACCAGCAGTAATCCAGAGCTCATTATTACATTATCCTTTCTATGAATGATACATTAATTAACCACTAATATACTGCCTCTATTGCAAAACGTTTGATTCTTGGCTGTTGTAGCTGAATTTCCCAGTGTGTCACCAATGGAAAGTGTGACTTGCTTCTGTTTTATGCTTTCTGTTTTTCATCTGTGACAATAAGGAGCTGGATAAGGCATAATTATGTATGCTATTTCTGATTTCATACCTCTTTGGTTGATTGATCATCTCATAGCTCTCTCCTTCATATTGTTGAGGTTCTACTGTATGACATTGTTCAAAACTCTAATTAACCTAGAGTAACCCTGTCATTTACTCCCCAGCTCTCAACCAGACTGATCCAGCCTTTTGTGATTCTGTGTATGATAAGCACTTGGACTCATAAAACATGAAGCAAAAGTACCACAGACCCCACCTCCCAAGCTCCTTGGGGAGTGTGTTGACCCAGTGCAGACATTTAGCTGAAAAGATTAGATATTGCTCATCAACTTCAAGGAATTTGCATAGGCTATGGACCAGTCAGCGCTGCTTGATTGCTATCCATCACATCATTTCATTATCAAGGGTTTTATATAGTTCTGTTATTTTTCATCATTATAATTAATCATGCATCGCCATCATTCATGGGTAGTTGGGTTCTCTCTCCAGACATTGGTAAAAGTAGGTTAAAAGAAAAAAGGTTAAAAAATTCCCCAAAAATCCTCCCATTACATTTCTGTCTCAAGTAATATCAGGTTCTCCATCTTCCTCATACATTAGACAGACACTGTAACATACTGTCTTAGGGTAAGAAAAATCTGAGTCTGTTAGACCCACCTATGAAAATTGCATAAGAGAAAGGAGTTTGGAAAAGGATTTTTTGATTTAGGTAGCTGTTTAATTTGAACCTGCTGGTGGTCTTAGATTCCTAGACCTATGAGACTGAAAACTGAACAGAAGCTGAACACATCCACCATGTCACTGAGGCTGCACCACTCATCACCTATCCAGGCACATCCTTGGTCTCATCGCCCTCATATGCCCCCCAAACTTTGGGCTGGGGGGGGCAACCAAAGCCTTGAGTAAATCATATCCTGATATCACGTTTGTCTGGTAAAATAGGCAATATGTGGCTACTGTCACATGTGCAGTTGGAAGAGAAGCAAAGTTGTGTCGTCACGTAAATCAGAGGAATAACGTGTGCACATGTCTGCGGGAGACGGGTGCCTTGTGGGTCTAACATATGGTAGCTCTATTCATGTGGAAAACAGGTGAAAACGCCAAGAAAAACACACAAAAAGACATTTCCTTTAACACCTCTATAACACCATGTGAGAAAAAATTAATCCTTGCTGGATAATTGTGTTATTTTTTCTCCTCAGATTTCACAGTTATTTAGAAGGTAGACTTGGTGCTAATGTTCTGTAAATGTTTTCCCATTTAGGGACATGAGGGCTGTTGAATGTGATATGGACCCCACAGTTTTTAATCAGTTACAGGCGCAGAGAGCCACGTCTGTAATTGGCCTGGAGGAGGGAGGGCGCTGGCCCTTGCACTGTGGAAATTGAAATTTTGTTTCAGTGGGAAGAGTAATGAATGCGCTAAGTGCACAGTGATGGAAAAACCAAGAGGTATTAGGAGCATGATGTCTTTGTCATGAGGCTTCTCATCTTCCACCCCTGTGTCCTATCCACAACAGCCAGCAAGATTCCACCACCCATTGACGCACTGGCAGGTTGAGGAGCTCTCCGAAATGTAATTTTAAAAAAAGAACAACAAGAAAGATGGGGGGGTTTACTTTGTGATATGTATTAATCTCTTTTAGCTCTCAGTAGTCCTCAGATTGCATTGTCACCAGGAGGCAGGCCTTTCTTTTGCACTGTGGTGTTATTATTTCAAAGATCTCACTGAAGCTGTGTTTTTTGTCACCATGCTCCTGTGGTAAAAGAAAGCAGCAGGTAGATGAATGCTCAGTTTTATGTTTCTGGGCGAAAACACCCAGTTCCTGGGTTTAATTGGAGACCACAGTAACAATCTGAAATACTTTGAATGTTCTGTCTTAGAAGCTAGAATCTTTGCCATGAGCTGTCAGTTTACACCCCAAACACACAGAAACTGCAAAGAGGTCAACAGGAAATAATTTGGATCCTGACCAGAAACAATTAAGACCACTATTTCCAGGCCTACTCCAGGCACTCCATCATTTGTATGTACAACTGGGTAATGCTAATGGCAGTCGTGACTGTATGAATTAAATTGTAGTCAGACTGAAGTTCAGGGACATCTTACTTAACATATTTGTGCCACTCTACATTTTTTAAAGCAGAGATTTCACCCAAAGATACACCTCAATTAAATAAACTGTCAGCAGTGAGCTGTTAAGGAAATGTCAATAAATGTTATCATTCAGGCAATAAAAATGGCCGGATTGCAAGTTATTTGTGTTGACAGATATCCACTATGCAGAAGGATTGAAGTTATTGCAATTGGCAGGAATACAGATAATTATTGCTTGGGCTTATTGAGAGCCTGCTCATGAAGTCTCAGCTACATTTGCTGGAGCTGCCAGCATTAACTTACACTTAAGTCATGCTTTGCATCCAAGCCAAGGCAGAACTTGCACATTTCACCCAACTCGAACCCGAGGCACTGTTTCTGAGTTTAGTTGCGGCTACATCCGTTATATAACAATAATGATTCAGTGTTATACACAGAGACTCCTATTGTGTATTTCTCAGTGAGATCTGTACTGCTTATTAGCAGGAAGGATGTTCAGAAGCTATTTTTGACAAGGCTTGAATAAGAGGCCATGTAAGCAGGGAATTTTTTTCTCACTTTTTAACCATTGACAAATTCATATCACTCAGCCATTCTCTTGTCAAATAGGGTTTCAGAGGACCTTCACTGTGTTGTGTTGTCTATCACAGACACTAAAATCCTGTGGACAGGTGCTGCTGGAAGGGGTGCTAGGTTGCAGCCTGCAGGATTGTGTGGAGAGGCATTAGCAAGAACAGACATAGTATGGCACCACTGACAAGTTATTCGATTTCCTTATCAGCAATGCAATGAAATGGATGTTTAACCTATTTTAATTCCAGGTTATAAAAAAACTCCAAAAACAGGGTGACAGGGTGAAAGTGGTGACAGAGTAATTTGAAAAGTAGCACTCCTAATTTTCTTAGTCACATCCATGAAAGAACATCCATAATGGAACATGGAAAATAATTTTAGTAGAAACAACATTGAATTTTACAGCCAAAATAGTCATACTTTCACTGAAACATCTATGTTTTGACCACACCATTGCTGAATTACAGGATGGTACATATTAGCTGAAAAATATAATAATGAGTCAAGTGGGCTTTGCAGCTTTAGTCACATTAATTGAATGCAAATGACTTAACATGGGGGCTGTTGGTGACAAATGTGGGAAAGGAGAAGAGATATATTATTTTTATTTGAGTTTGCATTTTTTCCAAGATACTTATTTTCATCCATTCAGTTGGTCACACTAACTGTACAAAGTGCTGGTCCACCTATGGGTGTAACACTGAGTTGAGTGGCTTTGGCCATACCTCTGGTGGTCTCCTGGGTCTCCTCCTACCATAGTCTAGCTGCCCCACCATATAAACTGTGTGGAGGAGGGGACCAACTGACTTTTGCCTTAGTGACAACGGATTGCACAAAGTAACAACTGGGCAGCTCCTGCTTCTGCATAGGTTATACAAGGCAATCAGGTAATTCTTGCTGTTCTATTTCAGAGCACAGGGGGATGAAATATAAGGGCTGTGACACGGTACCCGATAAGCCGAAAATGCCCCCGATGTGACAGCTACATAAATACCTTTCTCTCACCGACTGGTATTTTCACATGCTATTCACACTCTGGGGAGTGAATGATAAACAAGAATATGTAATGCATGAATAATGTGGTAATGGTGGAAGAAGAGGTGCCATGTTCCTGTTATTTCTACTCATGGCAAACCCTTCATTTTCCAGTCAGGTTGAAGGCTGGGTGTTGAGTATGGGAGCACATTCTCTCCTGACACTGGGGCCCATTTATATGGAGCCTGGGCAGGTCAGATGTACATGATGCAGATTTCCACTGGGTCCCTTTATTGGCTGCATTTGTCTGTTCTGTGCCTATGATTTCAGTTGGTGAATGACCTGTTTGCTTGCACAGGTTGTCCCATCTGGTGCATCTGAACAAATGGGCTGACAATCAAACTCACACACAGAGACTGTCCAATTTCCACTCCCAGCCCTCACTCCTGTCTCAAGGCCATTCATCGAATGGTTTCTCTTTTTTACAGTGGCTCACTAATCAGTGAGAATCCATGGTCATCAATATTAATGACACATTCAGTGTTAGTTTCAGTGTTAGCACAGGAAAGTGTTAGCATGTACCAGCGTTAGTGTGTTATCTTGTGTTAGCAGCGTTAGCTTTTCCCATTGTTAACATATGCCCAGCTCTTTAACCAGTACATTGTACTCTTAAAGAGAGTAACAAGGATCATGTGACCCTGGGAAAAGGCTGTATAAGGCCCAGCTGTGAATAACATTCAAGCAGGAGGGCCTGAGCCTCAAGCAGTTTTTAATGACTGCAATGTCTTCTGTTTAAGACCTATGAACCCAAATTATGTCTGATTGTCTTGGTTTAGTGCTGAGAAACATTATATGGAAAACCTATGTGTTTTTCCCACATTCATGGAGAGTAATGTCACATTATTGGAATGCAATTTGTCTGCATCCTTGCTGTTCTAGCGAGTGTGTGCTGTGCTCCAGTCCAGCTGCCCATTAGGCATAGTGATCACAGGTCAAAAATGGGGCCAGAGGTTGGGGTGGAGCAGGAGGCTGTTTCATTTGTCTCCCAGTCCTCAAATCCATTGGGATAAGTGCTTGCTGGAGAGCCCTGAGAAATTTCAAAAGTACTGCTCTGGATCTAAAAGGACCATCCAGTAATGATGGATCACATGACTCAATCAAGTGCAGATTTGATCTTAAACCTTTTAACCTTAAACCATAAGAACAACTGAAAACAATATTTCAGCATTAATCAATATTCTATTGCCATTTGAATGTTAAGATCAAGTTGGCGTGTCTTTATGCAGATGAAGTGTGTTGCTTAAAACATATTTTTGTTTATTTTCATTTTTAAAAATCTAATATAAGGCTATTTACATTCTAAAACAGTTATTGTTGTAAAATAACATTCCAGATTTATTGCCTATACTCAGAATATAAGGGATATAATAAACTAAAATGTAAACTGATCTGCTAAGCTATTTCAGATACAATATATTACCAATGCCCTTTTTGCTTCAAGTAATTTTAGGTGAAAGCATTTGAAAATCAGCAGAAGTGAGGCTGTCTGCTGAAACGACAATGAAATTTTGGGATTTTTTTCTGGGCCAATCACACCACTGCCCATGGTACTCCAGAAAAAGGTTTCGTTCTTTAATTTTCTTTAATTCACTTCGTACAGAAATACCTGTACCTACAATGTTTTGGGTTCCTTTAGGCGACATTTTTATTTATTTGGTTCTTTGGTTTGGTTTAACACAGTACTGAGGTCCACTGGCTTTTTATGGGATTGTTGAGGTGATCGAGATTTTTATTAACATGCATCAGATTTAAGACTGACTGGCATTTATCCTTAGATCTGGGATTGGACCCATAATTTTGTGTTTACGTAAGCGAAATAAAGCACGACGGGGTGGTGCGATGTGGCCCCGAGGCGAAGTCACATAGAACTCCACTGCCAGGAGTGGTTTATTCCGCTTATGCTATGGCAACTTACCAGAGAAATAATTCAGCACTTGTATTAAATTAGGCTACTACTTTATTATGTTTAACCAAAACATATAGTACAATATGTTCACATCAGCAGAGTATAATCAATTCATATAGCTAGTTTGACACATCCAAACTTTAAAAATTAATTATTTGAAACTGTAATAATACTAAAAAAATACTATACGTTACACTATCTTGGCTTCTTCTACTGAAACAACAGTAGTTTAGCCTTCTAACTAGAAATTGCTGATATAGCCAGCTACAATGTCCGGTTAGCTGGTGAAGTGGATAAAGTTACATTCGTGTCCGTCATCTTAAACGAACGTATGTGGAAACGGCGACTATAAGCTACATCGTACTCATTTATTTAAAGTAAATTGAACATTTCTATTTATTGTAAGGTTTGCCTTTGAATATGGGAGATCAAATGAGGTACCGTGTCTACGTGCATTAGCAAGAATTTTAAGGATACAGAGTTGTGTCACACACTGTTATGAAAGTATGACTTTTGAGTGAATGAATGCTTGATTGGTGCTTATGATGTGGGAACATCGTTTGCGCAAGTAGAGCCTGAGGACATGCTTATAAAAATGTACAGTAAGACCTTGTCTAGACCTGGTATTAACACAAACTTTAGTCATTTGATCATGACAATCAGATCACTTTGTAATCACGGAGCAATGCATCCACACTTGGTACTAAATGCATCCCTTTCTCATCAACTGTGTCCACTTTTTTGCATCAGGATTTCCTTTTTCCATGCTGTATTCAAAATAATGTCTATTGCTCAAAACAGGACACAGTTCACTAAATGAGGGTAAGCCAAAAAGTATTGCTACTAGGATTCCCGTTCATGCATGCACAGGTTTATTCCAAACAAAACGTGTTTAAACAAGTCTCTGAGATCAGTGCATGCCTACAGACAAGTTCTCTCATTAATGCACATCTCTTAGTCTTGTTAGGGTGCCCTCAAAAAAAGGATACTTTTTGTGCCATGGAAAAAAAAAACTATTTTGAGCTCAGGGCTAACATCAATTTTTTAACAAAACTCAAGTGGAAATCTTCCCAAATCATTTGGGGGGTGGGGTTATTATGAAGAAGATTTAAGAAAATTGAAAACTGCATTGGTGAGAAAAAGGGCAAGAAAGTTGTGCCAAGGATTTTTTTCCATCACAACAATGCACCTGCTCATTCTTCAAGGGTGGCGAGGGCTGTCCTACGAGAATGTAGTTGGGAAACCTTACCCCATCCACCCTACAGCCCTGATCTTGCCCCTTCAGACTTCTTTTTGTTCCCATAACTCAAAGAACATTTAAAAAGAACAAAATCTGAGTCCCTCAATGATGCCAAAAGTGCCATTTTGACATTTTGTAAATTAAAGAGCACAGAATTCTTCAGAGGAGGGTTAGAGAGATGGAAACACCGCCTTGAGAAGTGTATAGACCTAGACAGAGGATATGTTGAGAAACAATAGCTTCAGGTTTTGATATTTCAGTTTAATAAAGATTTCTCTGATTTTGTTGCAATATGTTTTGACTTACCCTCGTATACACCATGTGTATACCTTCCAGAGAAATCAAATGAAAATACGGGAGTCAGCGAGATCCAATCATAATTATGTCATGATGCACCTGTCAGAAATATGTAATCATTGTTAATATCAGATAACTCGGTAACTTTCAATTTTATGATACATTTTTTCAAAATGATGTTTCAATCTGTTGCACATGTTGTTTGGTAATGAAGTTTTAATCAATCCTTGTTCTTTGACAGGTGCTGTGTCCTAAATATGTATTAGCATATTTATACAGTTACATGGCTCTATTATATGAAGTTTTCCAAGCATGAAATAATATATAAGGACCTAATACATAATCCTATGTAATATAAGTACACATTTCTCAGTTTTGCTCCATTCAAACTCCCTAAAAATCACCCTGTTAGTCAATGCCCTTAATGAGTGTAGACAACCATTAGCTGAAGTAGGTGGAGGAGCTTCATACTTTGACTGAATATTTAAAGTCAGATACTTAATAATTACTGAAATTCTAATCAAGACCTCTCATGGAACAAAAGAAACACCTACAGTACTCCAGGAGTAAGGTTATCTGCATCTGTTATATAGTACTTTAATCTCTAAGCTGCTCTTGATTCAGTTTAATTGTGAGTAATTAAGAATGGCCATCATCTATTTTCTGTCTAAATGGTAGTACACTTGTCAACTCTTGTCTAATTAATACTGCTAACTGTGTGCTGTGATGCATGTTATTCGTTTAAATTGGTGCTATACTTAGCCTTGACTCTCTTTGCCAATCTGGTTGCGCTGAAGTGCAGTAATGAACAATCAACGGCGTTGACTGGGAACATAGTGTGCACTGGTCACTCAACACCATGTAGAGCAAAGAAGAGTGCACCATTACAGTGTTTAGTGTAAATTTGTTTGAATATGCTGCCACCTGTTGGCCAAACTGATAAGCACACAGGGTAAGGTGACACCAGTGATATCATTAATGAACACATAGGTCTGGTGTTTATGTGAAAATAATGTCATTTTGAACATGGGACACAGAGAACCATTGTTTAAAATACCATATCAAAATCAATTTTGATTTTTTTTTTACCCAGGGTCATTCAACGTCAGTCTGCGGCCTCCTGAGACCCTTTTCAAAGTGATATTCTGGCTGGGTTACTTCAATAGCTGCCTCAACCCCATAATTTACCCCTGCTACAGCCGTGAGTTTAAACTGGCCTTCATACGCATCCTGAAGTGCCAGTGCCGTCTCAGGAAGCGCCCAGGCTGGAGGGCCTACAACTGCCGCAGCTCCAACTTTAGCACCTCCAGCCACTCACGCAAGGACTCCACAGACAACAACTCCACCTGCTTGAATGGGAGCCAGCTGACTCTCTCCTCCACAAGCCCGAGCCCCAGCTACCTGAGTAAGGGCTCCCGACACGGCATGGAGCTGGAGCCCTACAGCAGCTGGGGGCCCCGCTTCTCCCTGTCAGGGAGCCCCATTGATAGTCATCTCAGGTCCCTGAGGGTGGGAGTCGTGCCTGCTGTCAGGGGGTTTGACACAGTGACACCCAGTGAGCAGAACGGGAGCAGAGGCACAGAGACAATAAACACTGGCACCATGCTCGGGACCCACATGTGACAGATTTGACCACTGAAGCTAGAGAGCATGCCATGTCATCACTGATGCTGACATCACTACCCAAAATGCATGGCCCACCATCCTGCCTCAAGCCTGCAGGCATTGCTAAATACCAGTGATGTCGTATGGTTTTGCTGTCATTTGCCTTGTGGTATAAGGCAGCGTTTGTTGGGTGTCAACAGATGGACAGGGTCATAGCCAAGGTCAGGCCTATTGTAAACACTCTAAAAGTGCCAGTCAAAGCATCCAAGAATACTATAATAGGATAAAAGGGACCTACCTGTGCATGCACTGACATTTATAATGAGAAGTGTTCTTCTTCTGGCAACAGAATAACACAGAACAGTCAACAACAATGTAAACAATCAATGCTTGATATTTTCATAAATTAGTTACATGGTGTGTTCATTGGATGTGTTTGTATTAACTTAAATGTGGCTAAATGTGTTTGAAAGCTCTAAGAGAAAACATCAACCTTAACTCACTGAACAGAACGCTTTTGAATTCTTTCCTCTAGCAGTCAGCTTCAGCAGTATCTGGTATTCTTTTTACACCGAAGAATAGCCTGTCTGTTTATCCATATTTTCTTAGTTGAGCCATAGCACAGAGTTACTTAATTAAGAGACTGCATCAGTGCTGTGTATCAAAGCCACTCCTTGTAGAAGTATCACCCAAACAAGTTAATCCCTATGAGTTTGACTGAGCTGCACTATGTGTGATAAATATTGCAATTCTCAAAGTTCAGATGAAAACCACTTTTGTCAGGTAAAAATGCATTTCAAACCAATCCTCCTTAATATGTGAAATATGTAATATATGATTTGAAATTAAGATATTTTATGTATACAGTGTATATTTAATATATATGTATTGTGTATTTCACAACATACATAAATTATCACCATTATCAAATACACAATTTCACATATAATGTAAACATATTATGTATATACCTACAAATACATTTATTAATTGCATGTTGAAAAGCTGCACTAA
The DNA here is from genome assembly GCA_022829145.1 of Albula goreensis. NCBI lineage: Eukaryota > Metazoa > Chordata > Actinopteri > Albuliformes > Albulidae > Albula > Albula goreensis. The sequence goes on along the minus strand of CM040746.1, from coordinate 18,064,799 downwards.
TTGTTAGGTTTGTAGCATGATTCTCCATATTGTATATTTCTCTCAAAAAGTGAAAGCCATGGAATGGCATATGAAATGCATTGTTGTCTGAAAATAAAAGTTAATTGATAACTGGTAAATCTTTTTTTGGTTCAAGGATGGAGTTGTTATATTTCATAAACCCATTCCAAAAAGATACAACAGTGAAAATTACGTTTTCAAAGGCCTCATGATTACTCAGATAGCTGCAACCCTCTGCTTGATCCCCTCATCATATTCTTTGATACAATAAGGAGATTTAATGGAAAGACCACTTGTGTTCTCCCTCACAAACAGCTTCAGTCCTGCAACTCCACCTACAAAACACCCTTGAAACAGTGACTCATTATTTCATTGCATTATGCAGCCATCGCCTTTTGTCATGGTCTGGTCCTCCAAGGCTGCCAGACATACAGTGCTCAAACCTCTGGATCTGAAGATTTCTTCAGTCTGTAATGCTTGCTAATGTTTGGTTATGTGGGTTCCAACAAGGCCAGCCCAATAGTTTGTGGGCATGGTTTGTTGGAGGGGACAAATCTCTACAATTGGAGATGGCCGGAGAGATCAAAGAGGGTATGCTGTGTAGATCACTGCATTTTATATCTGATCCTGTTTGGACCTCCCATGTGCCCAAGCATCTTGTAAATACAGGTAACAGAACATAGACTATATGTATTTTATGGTGTATACTGAAATTAGGCACATAAATTATTACATTTTTTAATAGTTTGACTTTTATTTCATTGTGGATGGAGAAATTCCTAATAAATAATTTCAAGGATGTTATTTATTTATTGCCATCTAGTTTCTTCTGGTTATAAAATACATGAAAATGTGTAGATAGGGTAGTGTTTGATCAAAGAAACTGACTTTTTCCTTAACTAATTGTTTCTCTCAGTAATTCAAATAAATATCACAGTATTAACATATTCTTTTAAGTGTGTATTTGATTATCTTTCATAACTTTGTATCTTCCATATCTTTGTAACTTTGTATCCACATTTGTTCTTTATTTCCTGTTTTTCTTTATTTAGAACCCTTTTTGCCAGTTGTAAGCCCACTCAATCAGTAGCCTCTGGCAGCCAAGCTTTTAGCAGTTGGGTCTGCATGTCTCAGGCAAAGCATGAAAATGAATTTACAAAAGAAGCGTGGATGAAAGAGGAAGTTTCCTGTCAGCACTGACCCTAAAATGACCTTAAATCAGTGCTTCCTCTTCCTAATGAGGGACTGGTGAAGTGGATTATCACATATACTGTATATCAGGCTAAAAATGAGAAGAAGAACACAGGCTAAAAATGTGCTTCTCTGGTCCGGCAGGCCAGTGGAGGCCATTCCCACTCTCTGAGGCCTGTGTTGGTCTGTTCATCCTGTATGACTACATTTAATGGCACTGTCCAGCTGTCCCACATCTAGATATGCATGAAAGTCAAATCAGCAAAGCCACATTGAAGGGAGTAAAAGGGAATAAAACAAAAAAAATCTTACTTTTAACAATTCACACACATATTATACACACTGAAATACAATTGAACGAGTAACTGGAATTGATTCTTCCTCTCTGGCAGAAATTTTTAGACATTAAATTGCACACATTACAAATGAAAGCTGGGCATGCAAAATTAGAAATCACAAAGTAAAGAAGGTTTCATGTGTTAGGATAAGAGTATACCGTATCCCACCAGTAGTAGCTGGGTTTAGGTTAGCTCAACTTTCTGCTGCATTGATTGCACCCTGTGAGGTGCCAGGTGCCCACAAGCTGTCAACTGTCATCAGTGAGAGATAATTTTCTCCTTCGGTAGGCACTACTCCTCCTGTAGTGTCATTTGCAGAATAGAACATTATCAAGGTACTTCATTCAAGGAAAGTATGCACTTCGGTCACAGCATTGCTGGCATGGGTTCAGGTGACATCACAGTGCCACAATTACTGATTCCAAACTGGAGACAACAAATCTTTTGTTGAATTGTATTGTCTGCTGCTACACTTGAGAACAAAATAACACATGAATGAATGAACGAATGAACGAACGAACGAACGAACAAATGTATGAACAAGCAAACAAACAAACAAATAAATGAATGAACAAACAAATGAATAATGTTTGTTGGGTGAAGGGTCATTAGGGTTTAAGTGTACTTCAACAAAATGGCAGTGTTTGAATGGTTCCCCAAAGTGCCTTTGACAATAAATCTGAAAAAACAAAGACCACTACTTAGCAGATTTGTTTCTTTAGAGATTTGATGAAATATTAGCAATTTGACTTACAGCGAACAAGTTCTAATTAAAACACTGGTGATTACGTCTTGTGGCCAATTCAATAATTATCATGAATATAACAAAGAAGCCAAGGTCATGGTGAAAACATTCATTGTTCTTTGCCAAGGGAATACAATCAAAGAAGAGCAGCAACTGTGGGTAAGACTTTTTATTGCTGACACAGGCAAATGGACAAAGACTCTCCAGCAAGATACTTTATATTTTTTGACTGGTGAATAATCCAAAACTGTCAAAATGCACTCTGGTTAACAATTCACAACACAAAGCTGCCAAAAAGAAACTCTCTGCTGATGTAAGCAACTACTATGAGGAAACAAAAAACAGGGTGAGAAATGTGTTAAGAATCTATCATCATGTCAAATAATGTGGCTTTTCACACACACACAATGAACTAATAAAATGTCTTTATTATGAGCAACTGTGGCACTGAGGAGACATATCAACATGAATAATGTTTGCATTTATTTCCTAGGCTTTGATGTCAATTGCCGATTGATAATTTTTTTTCAGTGAATTTTAAAAATCTGCCCCCACTTATGATCCCATTTAATTATTACAAACCATTTGAGTTATGTAATATTAATTACATTTAGAAATTGCTAGGTAAAGATGAGTTGCTCAATTCACTGTATTTCCAGTTAAACATTTTGATATTTAATGCAATTAAAGCAAGAAAAATTATAATGGTTAAAACACCAGGACTTCATTAGAATGGAGAGAGTGAAATTCCCTAACCTGTTTTCATCCACACTCAGCACCTTTTATTTCCTTCTGCTCCATATAGCTCTGAGGATTAATGTTTGCTCTGGTGACTCAGAGGCAGAAACACATCTGTCATCTAATCAGTTCAGATTGTTTGTTTTGTTTTCATTGATAAACAATTAAACACTCCCAGCTGCATTATTACCTGATATCACCAGAAGTTCACACTGGTAAGGCAATAGTTGGGTCACCCTCTGTTACTTTTATCCTTTCTTCTTTGGGGCTGAAATTCTGAATTGCAGCAAACTAGAGTCACCTCTCAAAAAATGCATATTGTATTGTATTATATTATATTATATTATATTATATTATATTATATTATATTATATTATATTATATTATATTATATTATATTATAAAATTAGGATTCAGGCATTATTTAGATGAGCTTGTGGAGGCATGAAGATATCCTTCGGTGGGTCAGAGATCCCTCTCAAGTTCCTGCCACTCAACAGCTCCAGCCAGAACTCAATATACCACAAAGCCAAGGGAATCATCAAGGATATCTTCCTGTTTTACAACATTCAGCACCAGTGAAGAATTCCCATGGTGTTGTTCTGTACTGTCCAAGCCTTGTTATTTGTAAGTGGCTGAGGTATGGTGATTGTACTCTTGACCCCTCTCTCTGTTGCCTGTTCTGTGAAACATCTGACCACTTCATCCTGCAATTGACTGAATCTTTTTTTTATGGATTCACTCCAAACTGGCCATTTTTCTAATCCAGTTCACTAGCTGCCTTACACCATGACTGATCAACTTGCCTTAGTGTGCTGGCATCACATCTGCAGAGTGATGCTGGCATCCTCAGCTACAGAGCAAACAAGACTACAGAGCTAAAAAAACGAAACAGACCAAGCTTAGGAACAGATGGGTAAACTGTCTCTCAGCATTTCTCAGTGGTGCAGGCATACAGAGGTCTCATGAATTCTTCATGCCTAGCTGTGCAGAGTTTTTGCTAAATTCCCTCCATTTCAAAGATGTTTTGGGAGGTATGAAAAGAGCTTGCTACACAATAAAAAAAACTGAAGGCTTGCAACACAAAAATGCAAGTTACCCTGTTGCCTCAATATTACAATTTATGTCATCTCATGTGATCACGCGGAGTAAACTTCATCTCCATCAGTTAAAGCTGGATAAGTTATGCTGATTTGTATATTTTTAAACATATGTAGACTTACAGTTTATTCATTCATTCAGAATAGAGTATTTATTTATTTAACTATTTAAAACAATTGGCTAAGAGAGAAATAGAATTATTTCTTTCTGGATATTGATGTGCCTGTGCCATGATGTGTTGTTGACAAAAGGTTTGTTGACCCATGACAGCATAAGGGCTGTATATTAACTGCACTTTTGTTAAAGATTTAAAAAAAAAAAAAAAAAAAAAAAAAAAAAAAAAAAACCTTCAGGCTGCAACATAAAATGAACCAGATACAGACGAATATTTAGCTCTTCATATGTGAACACAGGGTGGCGACTTCCCACACTGTGATAATGCCGCTTTCAAACCACCGTCGTTTTCAGACAGTAGATGTTATGTAGTTTCCACTGACCGAACACTAAATTCAAAATTATTTTAGCCGAAACTTTTATTTTTTAAAAATAATAATAGTGAAATGGCATGTGAAAATGGCATTGTGTCTTCTTATTATACGATAAATTATTTTAAAAAATAAACAATAATAAAAACATATTTTCGGATTAAAATGGGATCTTGTTCTTGATCTTGTTCAAAAATACAATCCTGGATCACACAGTGTCTATGAATTTGTACGTGTTAAATACAATTTTATGTGATATTTAAAATATTCTGTCATGGATATCACAAGACTACATGTCCCATAATTCCTTTGGTAATTTCTGCCAGTGTTCTGCATTTTGATTTGTCAAGGGAAGCCGGAAGGTTATTTCGACAAAGGAAGATTTTGCACTCAGGTAGGAATGACAGAGCGAGTGAGATGGTTTTGTTGTCTATTAATTGTAAGCTAAATTACTTGCTCCGTATTTCGAAATTTACATGATGTTTAGTGTTGCACATAATCAACACGATGTGAACATTCCTCTAATATGTGTCAAGGTAGCCACTTAGAGTTAGAGCTAGCTTTAGCAAAACATATACCCCTTACTCGGCTGAACACCAATACGAAAATAGAACAAGCCTCGACACGCAGTTTCTGGATTTATTATTAAGTCTGGAAATGAAATGAAAAGATGCTGGATGGACTTATTCTGTATAGCTAGCTATGTATCTTGACCAGCTTAGGTAATTGCTAGATAGGTAACGTTCGTTATGCTTGTAGCTAACTTCAGCTACTCAGGTGGCTGCCAGCTTAGCTAGCTGTGTAATTAAGTGACGTGGTAAATTGTAGCTGCTGGAAATAAACTCAGAAATACGTGAAGTAGTTATGTTTAGCTAGCCATTAATTTAGATGTATTGGTGGTTAAATGTAGATAGATGTGGGAAAAGTAAAGGTGCCTCTCTTGATTCTTGAACTAACCCACATGGGGCATGTCAGCACGGGCCTGTGTACCTTACTTAGTAACTAGATAAGGTAGTCACTAGTTCATACTAAGTTAGTTGCGAGCTGTTCGGGTACAGCAAGACAACATTACCGCACCACACACCAGGAGATTTTGTTCATTAGCAAGTTGTGTAGACCCGTCCTTGTTTTTAAATCGGATTATTTGTTTTCATTTGGGGTACACTAAGACATTAATACATTTGGGCTCTTGATAAAACCTTGAATGTTCCGCCGCAGCTTTTGCCCATATCCTGTTTCATGTCATCTGTGCATGCTGCCATTATAATAAGCCTAAGACTCACCTCTGATCGTATATATGCAGTAAATTATAGATTTATACAGTGTTCTGGTTAGCTAGTACTGTGCTACGTCACGAGACTGCCGTCGGAATAACGAATTAACCAGAATTGAAATACAGTCACAAGCTCTTCTTTCTCAGTGGGTCACCGGCGTGGAAATGCATCAATAATAAACTGAATGTTTTCAGCTATTTTTTCAGCTATTGGTTTCTCGGTTTAGCTGCCATCAAAATCACTGCTCTCTGAGAGTTTAGGTACAGTAAAAAAAAAAGATAATAATCATAATCATATAAAAAAAAAATAAAAACAGTGGATCGTCACCGCATCAGTCGCATTGTTGTAATTCAAAACTATCAGTTCGGATATGTACTGCTAGCTGTTGTCAGCTGCGGTGTAAAACAGTGTGGTTACTTTTGTACATTGTATAATGCATTAAGCTTTTAGTTGTGTTTTGAGCTGCCAAATTGTGGGTTTCAGTGACTTTCAGGTTTCAGTCTAATGACGTCATTTGTCTGTATTCAGGGTGCAGGGGAGCTTAGCCAATTGAGTTTGGTATGGAGGAGAAGACGGTTCCTGATGACCCGAGTTCCCTGACCCTCTCCAAACAGCACAGCGGCCCTGACAGGGGCTCTGACGGTCATGTCGCTGTATCCTCTGATCCCCCAGAACAGGAAGAGGACAGCTTTTTTGACTGCCAGGAGACATTAGAGGAAGTGCTGGGCTCATACCAAGAAGAAACAGCTGCAGAAAATGGAACAAGGAGTGGAGAGGGGGAAAGAATGATTGTGAATACAGAAAGGAGAGACAGCCTAGGGGATGAAGAGAGGGAAGGAAGTAACAGAGGGGAGGAATGGGAAGATTTGGGAGCAGCAAGTGCAAAGAGGAATGGAGGAGGACAAACTGGAGAAGGATTAGGAACTGGGGAGAGCTGGACTGAGTGTAAAGACGAAGGAGAGAGCGAGCCAATGGAGGAGAAAAAAGATGATTGTGACTTTGAGCTGAAAGAAGAAGAATCACCTGAGTTTGATGAAGAGCATATCCGAGAGCTTGAGAAAGAATTGTCCGAGGAGGAGCGAGAGGTTTTTCTCATTTTTCTGTTATTTTATCTTCCTCTTTTTGTAGTAATATGACAGAAAAGAAAGAATGGAATTGTAAAGAAAAGTTATCAAGCACTGGATGTTAAACCTCTTTTGGTCACCTTACCTTTTAGTGGTAGTGGGAACTGTTGAGTCTCCTAGGAGACTGCTAATAGATTCAGCCTCCATCAAATGTGGTAGACACATGGAGGAGATGACAAATTTTATATAAGAAAAAAAAAAAAAAAAAAGCTATTCATATCACTTAACAATATGCAGAAAAACATAGAAATTCTTTACTGATTATTTAAACTGTAGCCATCCATAAAATGTAATTTTTATGTAAATCTGTACATCAAATAGCAGTATCTCCTCAGTCATGTAACGACACATGTTTTCAACCTCATGAGAAGTGTATTCTGATGGTTTCTGACTTGTATCTGCCAATATTTTTTTAGAGTCGGAAAGAGGAGAGTTTGAGATTGAAAGAGATTGGAAATGGGCAGTTCAAGAAAGGAGGTAGGCCATCAAATGATCTTCACAGAACTTGAAGATCAAGTTCTGTTCATACTCAAACACTGAGTATGAACAGCACAGTGTTTGACAATTCTGACCACAGGTTTAGATGACCATGCTATGTAGTTATATTAAATCCCAAAACAAAACTAAATGTAAACATGGCTGTATTAGCACATGGGGGTTTAATAATGAACAAGAGAGATTGTCTGGGTCAGGTAACATATCAAATGCAGTTTTGATGGTTTTATTAAGGTTTCATGTTATATGCACATGTGTGTGCGTGTGTGAACATGACAGTTACATGTGTTGTATGTTCTTGTCTGTGCAGTGCAGCACTTTGACTGGTCTCTCTCTCCACAGAACACACTGAAGCAGAGGCATCATACACTGAGGCCCTCGGGGTCTGTCCTTTGAGTTACAGCAGAGAGAGGTCAATCCTGTTCTCCAATCGTGCTGCTGCCCGCCTGCACCTGGTACATACTGCACACTGCTTTAATCATCAAAATCATCAGCACAGCACAAAGCACCTTATCCAGGGTCCCTCTTACACTGTATGTTATTTGCACGTTAAACCTTCATATAAGAAAAAGTTTTCTGAGGCAATAATTACTATGAACTTAATGCATGAAGTACCCGAGAATACACGAGAATGGTTTCACGTTGGGACAGTTAATTAAACTAATTTTACTCCATCAGGATCAGTAGATTTGTTTTCTGTTTCAAGTTAAGTGGAATTATCACAATGCTCCATATTGTTCATCAGTAGTATAATCACAATCACAGCTAATGTAAAATTAGAGTTAAAAACTCTATCTCTGTTTCTCAAATGCATTTCCTACTATATTCACAATCACTAATCATGTCTTTGAAAGGAAGTGATCACAAACATTAGTTTTTGTCTTTTCCCCTTTTAGGATAAGAAAGAGAAAGCCATAGCTGACTGCACAAAAGGTAAGGGGAAATCATTTTATTCAACATTTTATGCTCACTGACTGTGTTAAAGTAAGAAATATGAAGTACTTTAAAATTTATTTTATTATATTGGTGTGTGCTAGAATGATCATATTAGAGATCACAGAGGAGATTGTGTGCACCCCTGCCACATTTGGCTTTACCTGGAGAATAGCTAGGGAACAGGCAAGGTACGCTCAGAAATAGGCCGTTTCAGACATGGTTACAGTGTCCATACTACTGCAGTCATGTTATGCTTTCTGTTTCCAGCTGACCAACGGCCCGACTCACTTACTGCAGCAGTTTGCTTTAGGGGACACCATCTTTTGAATGAGGAGTTAAATTGAGTCCCTGACTCTCCTTTGTCATTGAAAATTCCATGGCAGTTATAAAAAGTAATGTTTTTAATCCCAGTTCCCTGGTAGCGTTCTCGGTCTGGCTCTCTCAGCTTGGTCACTTAAATCATTCCCCTACAATAGATTGGCCATGCAGTCCTTGTATTTTCTACCTGCCATGTTTATCCTACCAAACTGTGTTGTCAGGTGTTCGTCCTGATTAAATAAATAAATCACTGAGGTAGCATATCTGTAAGACTGCATTAGGATTTAGAACATTGCATTCACAGTGGTGTGTACCAGTTGGAAATGAAAATTGCAGCAACATTATCATTTCCCTCAGCCATAGAGCTGAACCCCAACTATATCCGTGCCATCCTGAGGAGAGCCGAGCTCTATGAAAAAACGGACAAGCTGGATGAGGCTCTGGAGGACTACAAAGCTGTTGTGGAGAAGGACCCGAGCGTTCCGCATGCCAGGGAGGCCTGCATGGTGAGTCTCCAGTAGTGCAACACACCAAGGATGATGGGAAACATAGTATACCCTGAGAATAGTAACACCATGAACATTGCAGAATGAAAATGAATGCCAAGCCATTTACACAGGCACATGATATTTTTGCTTTCACACTCTTGTTATGCATACATACGCTCATAGAATATTCAGTTAATTGTGGTCACACTGATATAGTCATAATGCCAGACTTTGACATCAAGGTAATGCCATAAACATCAATATGCCAGGGTAGTATTTAATTTACTGACACACTGTAGCACTTTTTTTAATGGTGTGAGCACAGCTAATGAACTTAACTTTAACTACATGTTGAGGCTGCCTGTGACTTAATTACGTACTGAATTAACGTGTTAATTCAGAGGAGAAACTGGCATAACATCCTTCATAAATCAAAAAATGTATACAAAAAAAATCACAAAATATATCTCTAAATATATATCTCTAAAATTGGAAGCATAGCAAGCCAAGCCAATGTCTCCTTCAGTAGGTGCATGGACATTAAGCAGCCACAAATTAATGCAGATGGCTAAATCTGCTGTGGTTGTGACTGCATAAGGGATATATTTTTGATTAAACTGTGGCCCCGTAAGGCCGGGGTTGACGGTGGCTGTATCTCGGTGACTGATAGCAAGTGTTTCCTGCTAGCACCTCAGCAACTCAGTGCCGAGTCCTCACAGGAACTTTGACACTTTAATCTGACTGTGCGTGGGCAGGTTCATAAGGGAGACTGCAAGACAGAGTGTTCCTGTCCTGTCAAATACCGAGAGCAAGAAGTCTTTGTCAATGGGATGGGAGAGGGAGCGGGTATTTTCCTCTCCTGCCCATGTGATGGCAGAAAACACTGTCATTAGCTGGCAGCATTCCTGACCTGCCCCAAATGTCAGAGGTCAGTATAAGTCCACCTTTTTCCTCTGGAAGTGAAGGATGAAAAGACCATGGTGCTTTGAACCCCAGTCCTCTTGTTCTTTCCACCCACCTGTCTCAATTGAAAAAGTCTGTGTTCAGGTGCTGTGGTGGCACAGGTGTGAACTAGTTCCAGTGCCAATGCCTTCTTAACTACCCTGTCATAGACAAGATCCCTGGATTCTCAGAAAAGGTACTGGCACGAATCTCAAGGATATCTTTACACCTTTGCTTTATATTTAGTTTGCTTAGGCCCTCCATAAAAATAGATTTAATGATGTTGCCACTTTAGTCTGCACACTGAACAGGCGTGAAAACCATGGATGCTCTGGAATCGATCCTGTGAGGCTTAATGTAGACAGTAAGCTGCCATGAAGTATGGATGTTAACTACCTCTGTGGAATTTCATAGGTTCAGACTTGATAATTGCATTAGGTGCTTATTTGTCTTAGAAAGTCTGACAGGCTGAAATTCTGCCTTTCCAATCAATTTTAATACTATCAAAATTGATTGAGACAGTGTGTGAAAAGATGTGTTAAAAAATATCAACATCAGGAACTTCTGCCATTGTTTGGAAAAAATTATTTTGATTTCTGTCATGTTTTTGTCAAGGTCCTTATGGTTATTGCTTTCTATCCTCCATTATGCTCTGGCACCCTCATCCAAGGTTTTATTGTAAAAACTGTTATGTGCAGATGAACGCCAATGTTGTCAAGACAACCCAAGACCAGCACAAGCCAGTCCTTGAGTTTTTATTTTAATGACACAAAGGAAAAAGAAAAAAAAAGAGAAATGGTGAGAGAGGGAGGAGACCTTATGGGGTATGGCGCCCAGCAAGAGCCAACGAGTCAGGTCGTCCTGACCGAACCGAGTCCAAAAAAGAACACCACAGCAGCAGGGAGGAAAGAACCCATTTAGCCATATTGTTTCAGCGTGTCTCTCCAGCTCTCTCACTGTGAAAATCACGCCCTCCCCTCTCCAAGGTCTGTCTTGCGCTATTAACACGTCTGCAGTTCAGCACATTTGATTCACCCCTCCCCCCTTCTCCCCCGCACAGCGCCTGCCCAAGCAGATCGAAGAGAGGAATGAGAAACTCAAGGAGGAGATGATGGGTATGTGTGGGTTTTTTTGTTATTTCATCATTACTGTTGTTGCTATTTCTCTTTTGCTGTTTCCACATGAGCACCATTGTACTGCTGGCTTAATGGGGAAAAATAAATCAAACCACAAGCCCCAGGCTGCTGTGGGCTGGGGGACAGACAGGAGTGATTGAAAAATGAAGTCTGAACAAGTTTACAGAAAAGGATTTATCAGTTTCTTGTTCTGTCTGTCTTCCTACTTTTTCCCCCCTGTCCCTCTGAATTTTGTAACTCTTTCTCTGTGTATGTTCTCTCTTCCTCCCTTTGTCACCATCTCTTCTTCCCTCAGTCTTGTTTTCTCCTCCGCATCCCTGCTTCCCTCTCTCGTTATGATAGTGTGGCCTGTCCTCTGCTGTGTCTGCTGTGATGCAGTATGTGCTGTGCATGCTTGCGTGACAATGAGCCCTCCACATACAGGCACAGACAGAGAAGATGACTTAGGGTGTCACTCACATCTGCTGCAGCCTCTCTGGTACTGCATGGAACACACAGCTGTCCTTCACACACAACAGGCCACACTGAACCGCATTCTGACCTGTGCATTGAGTGAGGTCACATGGCCCAGTGAGCCAGGCCCTGCCTCCAGGTTGCCTACATATATCTGAAATCCCAGCTCAGAGCCCCACCTTTGCAAATGGCAGCTCTGATTCTCACCAGTAAATCAGTAAAGGATTCAAATTTTTTCAGGTGTTGAATTATGGTATCACTTTCAGAGCTCTGAAAGACCACAAATTCCAGTGCAAATGTATCTGTGAGGTCCTCGGCTGCCCAAAGCTTCTCAAAGGGGTAGTAGTGGTTTATCCCTGTGAGTGTGCTGGTTTTTAAACCAGAGAGAAGAGGCAGGAGTATGAGATCAGTGAAGTGGGACAGAACACCAGTCTCATAGTTCAAAAAGCCAGAGGTGCCCCTGAGGTAAATGGCTGTTAGACCGTGACATTTATCATTCACATTTACATTTTATACTCAATCTGCCGAGACGCCGATAAATTCACTCTATGGTGCCTCACAACCAGTAATTGTGTCCCTGAAGGTTGTAAAAAGATAATTCATATTTTTTGATAATGTCATTTAGCACCTGTTTTGATTCTCATTTTTTGGTCATGTGTATTGGTAGATTGGTGTTTCTTCAAACTCTGCATTCCTTGTCGAGTCTGCAGTCATTTATGTGTTTCTCCCAGAAATGTTATTTTAAAGATTTAACTTTTTGCTTGCCAAAACTTTTTGATCCACATTTAGTTTTTGTTTGGTCTTGATGAAGATCCTCATTGAATTGAAACATTGATCATTTTTTTGGACAGTGATAAAAATAATTTTTTTGGGAAAAAAATATTTCAGTGTTAGGGGTCTCAAACTGCATATACACTTTACAAATATGTTTGTATCCTATGGACTTTACAAACACACAACGTCAATAAAAAACAATCAAAATATGATATCAGATGAAATATTCTGAGCAAATTAATTTGTATGAAAGAACAAGGGTTGAGCAAAATGAGATGACAGTGTCCTCTTTCCTTCTCTTAGTATGATCTTAGCTGTTTGCTTTAGAGAGGGGTGATGTCATGACAAATTAGACAACGGAGACCAAACAAACCATGGAAGGTTGATAAATAAGGTGTGGCCTTCCCCAGCAGCTGGCGTTGAAATGTGAAACATATACCGTTCTTGGCTCTTCACAATTCTATGTGGAGCTTCTCTTCTCAGATTGCATTTATTTACATGGTTGGCCATTTGGACCGGGGTACACAAAAGTTTTTCAGCAGCTGACGTACTAACAAAGACTACAGCCACGCAGCTATGACGGGAAGAGTTATGCTAAGAACAGTAAAATGGATGCTCAAGCCTAAGGCTGCTAAGACATTGCCCTGACTGTTTTCTGAATTGTGCCAATCTCAGGCTTATGTTCTTCAAAAATCAAGTTTGTAATTCTAAACAAAATGGTCACAAGTTGCATTAAGTTTAAACACTGAAAATAGATAGTGAGCATTTAGAGTGCATTAGAAATATTAAAGCACATTTTTGCATAACATGGTAACAGCATTATATTATATATTTATGAAGGCTTATAAACATTGGCACACTTAGTCTAATATATTGTTCGAACATAAAGTCGCATCAACCCTCTTTGAGTTTGAAACAGCACACATTATGAGCCTGACCTAATTTACTTTTATGAACTTAAACTTTATCATAAAACGCTCACCATGTAAGTGCTAAGCCGCGAATACGCAGATGAATCAGGCGTGTGCTTTGGAGTCAGATGTGGATGATTCACATCCTCACATTTCCTCTTCCCTCCAGCTGTCAGACAAGCTAGAGAAAGAGGTGTGAATGCAAATGTATGTGTTAGGGAAGGGAGGTGAGATGGCATGCATGTTTAATGGACGACACTGAAGAAAGACAGTGAGGCCAAGGCAAAATTCATTAAAGAACGGAGGGATGTAGGTAAAGGAAACAGTAAGATTTACAACAGAAAAATGAAACATGGGTCTAAATCCAGAGATTTTCATAAAAAGGTATGTTTTCTGTGGTAAAGATTTTGATATTCTTTTTTATTGTAATCATACTTATTATTACATTTGTGGTTCTGAGAACCGAATTTAAGCTTTTTTTAAATATACTATACATTTTATTATTCTGTAACCTCAGTTGTCAATACAACAGCAATACTCCCTTCCAAATATCATAGCATGGACATGTATCAAACTGCTTTTTTATTGTATTTTGCAGTTTTATCAATAGATAGTTTAATATCATTTTGATTTTCTCTCTGTTTTTGGCACAAGTGTGAAATTGAAAAGGCATAACAAGAAGCTTACTTCCGAGGTTATACATTTTTCGTTGAAATTGTGAGTTTCATTCTTCTGAAGTTCTTCCGTATATAAATAATGCAATAATCATCCACATTGCACCCTTATCAAATAGTAAAGTACTGTTCCACTCTTTGACTCTGAAGTTTAGAGCATTGTTTCTAACACTGGAAAAAACAATGATCATGCCTTAGAAGCAGTTGTGGGAGATCAATGGCATTGTGACAATTCTAGTTCAAGACTGTTGAGAGTCATATCATAGATGACTAACAAGAAGCACTGGACCCAGGACTGAGGTTTTTTTTCTGTCGTAACCTTCTGCACACATTGTTCTATGGGTTGACATCACAAATTGATGAGATGGTGTTTGGCGAGACTGCAAATTAGTGTGCGACACAAGGCAGGGGCGGCTGCCTGGCAACATTTCCTATTGATTTGACTGCAGCAGAGCTCGGAATCTGTGAGAAGGAGGGGAAAGTCAGCCTCCTGCACTGAGGGAGCTAATTATTTCCCAGACCTATGTAATGGATAAGACTGAAATTAGGGTGAGCATTTGAAGAGCAGTCACCATTAAACGGTAATGATGCCTGCATTGGCCCAATTTGAGTATTGCTGTTTGTTGTGGCATTGAGATTGAACTTTTTTTTATCAGGAAATGCACCAATAAATAAGTTTAAGATTTTTGCAGTTCAAGGCATTTTTGTAACACAGTTTCCAGTGCATTGTATAATCTTGTAACAACAGAAAAACAACACATACTGCTGCCTGAGAGCATTGTCTGAAGACACTCAATGCAATGTTTGTGTCTGCATAGATCCGTTTGGTGAAGGGAAGGCAGCATCCATAGAGTCAGGACCATGTCCTAAGTGTTTACTTATAACGCTGGCAATGAAGCTGCTTGTATAGCCGTCTTAAGTGAACCATCCCAGTTCACCTTTGTTTTAATTGATTGAATAACAACTGCACAAACATTCATAGTTTCTTGAGTGTGTGTATGAGTGTGTGTGAGAGTGAGAGAGATGCACACATTCAAGAAACTTTGGCTTAACGCACAGTTGTTATTCAGTCAATTAAAAGTGGCAAAGAGAGCTATCTGCAGAGGTGAACAAGGATGGTTCCCTTAGATTATTTCTGTCAGCACATTGTCTTTGTTGGTTTGAGTGTGAGCAGTTATCACTTTCTCATGTGCATTTGCATGTTTTCAGCAAGATGCTGCTCTGTGTGCTCTCCTCAAATCTGTAAATTCATAAGTTGTAGCATTCCAACATTCTATTGAGGGAGTAAGCATCTGGAATTCTTTACCTGCTCAGTTTAAATCCGACCATAATTTTGAGCGTATTGACTGAATAAATTTTTAAAATCCACTCAGTCGTGTAATCATTTGTGATTATGAATTGCTAAGTTTTCATCAATTTTTTGATATCTTTACTCAATTTTAATGTAACATAATAATGTAATAGTAGTTTATTGTGTGTATTTTATGATTATATGCTTTTTGTGCTGTATGTATGTGGGTTTGAAAAGCCCATCCAGGGACAACAATCGGAAATTAGAATATGCTATAAATGCTGTGATACATTGCGTTGGATATTGTTTGACAATAATCTATGTTTAAATGTATCTGTCCCTATCAAATAAACATTAAATAGAATTAAATAATTGAGATATGTTATAGAGAGTTCTATATGACCAGTTTTTTTTAGAGGCAACAACTATGGATGTTGGTTCTTTGAATATTGGACTCAATTTTGGGATGTTGGAATCTAGATACCCTGGTACTTTTTCTTTTGTGCAGACATGCCTGCTCATATCTGTAAGCATGCAAGTTTGTTCATTTGCTAGAGTAACTTCAGTCAAGATAGGCTATTAAAGCTGTTGTGTACAGTGTATTTAGGACCTTTGCAGTACAATTTAGTGTCATTTGTGGTTTCTGTAAATGTCTTGTCGTGAATGCTGGTAACCACACGCTGAAAAAAGGCATGTAACTACAGTGTTTTTTTCAGTCAGCAAAACTGTCAGCAATGCGTCTTTAAACATCCAGGCTTTTGATGTTTGTGTTTCCCTTTCAGGCAAGTTAAAGGACTTGGGCAACATGTTCTTGCGACCGTTTGGCCTTTCAACTTCAAACTTCCAGGTCAACCAGGACCCCACCAGTGGATCTTACTCCATCAATTTTGTGCAGAATCCCAACAACAACAATAGGTAGCTGAGGTCACAGTCAGTGCAGTAACACCATCTCTTTCAGACAGCCACCACACCCCATGCCAAAGACTGACAGCAAGCTACAGACCCTCATCCCAACGTTGATCAAAATGTTTCAGGAGAGGGTGCAGAGTCTGAGTGTCTGCAGAACAAGGCTACAGAGGGGAATATCTTGTGGTGAAGTGAAATATTATGTCAAATAGATCATGTGTAAATACACTGTACAACAGACAACATTTGGAAGTCAAATGGCTTTTAAGCATTGCAGCTTTCATTAAAGTTTCACTCTCTCCTCTCAAATTGTTTTTTTCTTACATGTGTACATACTGCATTATGTTTTAAGTCAACACATGAGTGAGTGTTGGTGGATTAATAAATGAGATTGTGTGCATTTAAACTTAGCTTTACATTTTTTGGGGGGTAGATATGCTTCTGCATATCGGTTTTTTTCCTCTTCCTTTCCAAGACACAAATAAATTTTGGTCCAGCACTTTCCCACAAATTGTTTGCCAAGTACATTTGAAATAGTCACTAATCTCAACAAAAACAATTTGTTTATTTAAATAATTGGTAAACACACAAATAATACATGGTCTTAGTGAAATCTTTCATAATATGTGATGCTGATTCTATTTTATCTTAGATACAGATTTTTCAGGCGTTATGTTTATTCAACTCCCCTATGTCTAAATTAAATGGTTTTGTGGTAATTCCTTTTATATTCTCATCCAGTACAATATCAATATCTGGTACAACATATCTGTACCATTTGAGCATAAATGACAGTTTTTTATTTTCAGCTGGAATTATGTTCATTTATTGTTCATTGTGCAGAATTTTGAAATAGAAATATTTTCATGAAACATATCCATGGAAAAACAGACAAAGGTCCTCCGGCAGGGGCTCTTCCTCTCTGTGCCAGAATCTATTAAATAATATATAGCGTTTGTCTTGCGTCTGAAAGAGGTTGAATATATGACTATGGCTGGTCCCACTTGTAAAAGGTTTATGAATAAGTCTCTGCTAATGCGACAAAACACAAGAGATCCATGAAAAAATAAATGTTACTGCTTGAGCCTCAAAAAACAGGCACTTTCTAAGATAGAGTGCATTCACCACTCAGGGAGGGAAAAACACCTTTTATTGTTGCTCCTGAAGTGGAGTTTTGTGTTTTAGTGTATGTTCAAAAATGGCAATAATTGTTTATCTGTAAAGACTGAAATTCTACTTCAATTCCAGTTGTCATTGTGCATGTCCATTGAGGTATCAAGATTAATATACTTTATAATTTATCTTGGCCATTCATAGTTTCATGATTCATATATTTGGACTACCACTCAATTCTAAAATCATATATAGGATGTGTTATTGTGTGTGACAGAGTACACCGTTGCCATATCCACACTATATGACAGCAAATTAGGATTTCTGTGCTCAGGAACCCCACAGGTCCCTCCCCTCCCCCCTACCTCAAGGGCACCCTGGGCCCTTACTGGGCTTCCATGTTCCATCCTGCATGTGTGTGCTGGGAGAGGGTTTGGGTGTGGTATGTAGATCAGTGCAGACTGTAGCGCTGAAATAATGTTTTGGAATCATGATCTCACTATTTTTCGTTCAAACACAAAGCTATATTAAAAACTTGATGTTTAACCAAGTTAATGTTTCATGTCACAGATTTGGTACACTGACAGCTGAATGACCAAAACCAGAATCCAGTGAGCACCATTTCCCAGGTTCAATCATGTACTGTTGTGATTGTGCTACATGTATGGGAGGGAAAAAAGCTATGTCTTAACCCTCAGGTCTGTCTCTAAGTTTCACAGCAATAGAGCAGCTACTCTTTCTCTCCCCTTCTTAAAATGGTGGCCTGCAGGTCACACTGTGCTAGCAGAGAGATGTTTTGTTCACAGCAGAGGAAGCCACAGGGAAATGTTGATAGATTGATTGTGTGTGTGTGTGTGTGTGTGTGTGTGTGTGTGTGTGTGTGTGTGTGTGTGTGTGTGTGTGTGTGTGTGTGTGTGTGAGACAGAGTGTGTGTACACCAATATTTAGAAAGCATCCAAATGCAGCTGTACTGATAAAGTGGAGTATGTGCCGTTGTTACTGCCTTTTTCTATTTATAAGTAAAATTTATTTTGAAATAAACGGACAATAAAAAACCCTGTATTACCCTATGTCTTGGGACACCAAATCATGGTTTTCGGTACAAGGACTGATGTCAGCAATTCTAAATACAGAGGGTCTCCCCTGGCTCTTTAACATGCACTTTGGTGCCATAGACTTTCAGCATATACATCAACCCAAATGGATACATTTCAAAACTTTTCAACAAGAAGGATATAGATACAGAAACTGCCATTTTGTGGCATAAATATATTCCTTTTCTTTTGTCTTCATAAATAATTAGTTTAGGTAATTCTATGTCCTCCTTTGATGACTCTGTAATTGGCTCACTACCAGTTTCAGTGTCCCAAGGGCCAGTCAGTTATCCTCAGCATTGCAGTGCTGGAAAAGGAAAGAACCAAACAGGTTAGAGGTTAGGGTGTTCACCCAAAAAATGGATGAACATTAAAAAAGAGAGTGACACGATCAGTATGACCACTGTTTGCTAAACTATCATGTTGCTTGTCTGGTCTTAGCACAATAAACCAGCCATCTCTGGGAAGGTGGCCTCTTAGCTCTAGACTAGCGCAGACTTGCTAGGGTGTGACAGGAGGGTTATTGATTGGCCAGCCACTTATCAGAGATGCTTGTTATAGCATTTTGATGACTTGAGAAGTGCGTCTCCTGATCAGTATATGTGACTGTATGTAGCCCTCCTCCCTCTTTAAATTGTGCCTGAGATTCAGTCAAATGCACATAGCCTTTTTAAGGGCTAATGTTATTTTATCAAACCAAGCGGATTCTTCCTGCATTGAGCTCTCAGTAAAGTCTCTTTAACATACTTTAATGAGACAATGGACTAAGTAACAGATTCTAGCCAATAAGTCCTTTTCTCTGAGTGGCATACTTTGGATTGTATCCAGTTTGTCAGACAGTTTTAAAATGCCAGCCTTTTTATGTTAAAATTATGTTTTGGTTGCAGTAATCTAGGATTCAAAATCCAGATAAATGTGGGAAAACAGATTGTTGCTACTTAAGAACAACATTTGAGTGAATTCGTGTAATATTGCATAACATTTCTTCACCAAAGTGAAGGGTGTCTTTTTAATGGAAGGTATAACAGTGGCCTCTATCATAAGGGATGGGAGGATTTTTTTTGACCTGCCACTGTCTTAAAATCTCTGGCTATTACTCCACTTAAACCAATCAATACCTAGATCCAGGAATCATCTGTACCTCCCATTTCTCCAACAAAAACGTTTGATCTCATTTAATTAACCATAAATTATAAAAGTGCTGATATTGTGGCAATGCTGGTAAATGTTAATGATGTAAATTTCAATTATAGAACTTCTTTACAGCTACCAGAATGAACTGTGACAAGAAAGAAGGTGTTTTCCCTATTCAGGAGAGTGCTACTCCAGTTCAGGACTGCTGCCAGCTAATTACTTATCTACTTCCAAGTTAAAAATTGCAATTTAGCTTTTCCTTTGATTACTTACATAATGCAGCCAAGTCACAGGATTTCCTCTTTTACATTACAGACAGCAATCTCCAGTCGATGGCGCTTGAACTCCAAGATAAACTGCACAGAATAATGAGTAATGGCTGACTAATCTGAAATTGAAAAATGTATGGGTGCAGTACATGTTTTCCTCCAGTAGCAGCAGTATACAGGTTCCAGGTTTCCACAGCCACCACATGGTGGGATGGATGTTTCTACCAACCCCACAGGCTGATTTTGATTAAATTGTGATTTCCTGGTGGGTAAACAAAAAATACAGATATGAGGGTGGCTCCATTCATTCCTGTGGGTGGCAAAGATGCCAGGTGCCACTAACCAGAGTAGCTTTTGAATTTCCTAAAACACTTGATTTTAACATAGGTAGGAAATTGCAATTAACAAAGCATACAGCAAATACAAAGCATAGTAACACTCCTAAACACTTGGCAGCTGTCTTCCAGCATATTATACAATTCAAGCACTCATTGTTATACTAGCACTGGCTCAACAACTGTTACGACCATTTCCTATACTTACTGCTGCATTTATAATCTGTTTGCATGCAATGAAGCATTTCTAAATCATCTTTATACAGGGGCCTGTCAGATTAATGTGATAACACCACAAGACCAAAGCATTTAGAGTGTATGGCAAGCAACAATGAATTGCAATGGTACAATACTATCTGTTTGCAGGTGAGAGAAATGATTTTTCTTTAAAAATCATCTTTATCTTTTTATGAAAATAGGACACCATCTATTGTTTCAATTCTTTCCCTGTGCCATTAAAAATATAAGCCTCATAAATATTCAGCTGGGTTTTCACCTCTGTTATACACTAACTACACTATCTAGAAACTCCCTACAACTTGATGAATACCAGCCATTCAGAATCATTCATACATTTGCAGAAAGGCATCCAACAGCTGCATTTAAAACATGGTAATTATATCTGAACTGAATCGCTTCTTTTATTAGTATTCACATTTCTGGGCTCTATATCTCCCAACAGAACTCCATATCAAAGGTTGAGACAAAACATTTACAGAAAAGGTGCAAAAGGAGTCAGGGTATAAATAATGACAACAAACATTTTGTCGTTAACATTTTATTTACATATTATTTATAAATCAAAAAAAAACATTTACACAAATGTCTTTTTCCCCAATGTGTTGGTCTACCCAATGTACAGCATTCTCTGACCTGCAAACAGATAGGTAAATCAAACATGAAACAAACTAAAATCAATGCCAAACACTGATGTAGTTGAATCATTATAAAATGCATTTCACCCTGGGGTTTCAGTGGACAGTGTGTTCTACCAGGAAGATGTACATTTGGTAAACTCAAATCCATTGCTTGCAAACTGCTCAATTAGACAGTATGGAATGAGGCTGGGGGGGTCCAGTACTAAAGTGCAGGGTGGGATATTGGGATATGGGTTGCCAGGAGCAAACCATATCCCTTATGACCTGAAGCCATAAAACTTGTGTTTGAAAAACAATATATGCAATGTTTGTTTGTTTAGCTCAAATTCTCTTGTCACTGAACTGAAATCAGGCCTGACAAAGCTACAAAAAGACAGACCATATTCCAATACAGTGACATTTAAAACACAAACATCTTCAGTGAAATACAAGTAACATTAATTAATCTTACCAAAAATAAAGACACAAAGCCAGACGACTGAATTGTTGTGTAGTAAATACCCTCCCACCCCCAACCCCCTAAAAGATGAACATCACTGAATAAACACAAATACAGCATTCAAACTGGTGAGTTTATCTCTACAAAGATTTCAGTCATTCAATGAACCTCTATGAATTCTTCCAAAACTGAACCAGGTATCAGGATCACATTGTACACATAGGCTACACTAAAGACATGCAGGTTTGGTAGACAGATGAGACGAAAGACCAAAATTACTAAACTTAACCTTTTACCTCACACCTACTTGTCAACAGAAATATCCAAAGGTATAAAGTAACTGTAATTTTAATGATAAAAAATGAAAATCTTTGCATATTAATGCTTGAAAGTGTTATATGAAAAGTTTGCCAATCCAAGGAATAACTGTTAAATAATGCTTTTGTAAAGTGAATGTGCAGTGAATGGGGTAAGCAGTTGAGCAGCTGCAGGAGCAAACCAATGCAACTGGATATGAGAACTGCAAATGCCATGCCAGTGTTCAAAGTGACCCCCAAAGATCCTTCACTAGGCTTCAGCCCTCCATCACAATAACTCATCATAAGTTTCAGTCCCATCATTATAGGACATTCTGTCACACTTGATTCCTGAAGTGTGACATACAATATGCATGATAGGAATGCACCGAGTAGGAAGTACTTCACTCCAGCTCTGCAGTACTTATGTCCTTCACTGTTACAGCAACCGCCACCATTACAGAAATGAATAAACTGAATGATGCTGAGAACATTTTCTGGTTTAATATTTTCTGAAGCAGATGGGTTTCCCCATGAATAAATGCAAGTTATTGGCCTGGTGAAACTCACCATTAAGAGTCCAGTTCGATTCCCGGATCAAAACTGGAAAGCATACAAAATGACAGGCTAAGGTGTCTGCTATTCTACAAGGCCACAAAAAGAATGAGGGGGGAGCAATTTGGAGAGGACAGAGGA
Organism: Albula goreensis; assembly: GCA_022829145.1. Taxonomy (NCBI): domain Eukaryota; kingdom Metazoa; phylum Chordata; class Actinopteri; order Albuliformes; family Albulidae; genus Albula; species Albula goreensis. The sequence continues at coordinate 18,042,225 of CM040746.1, read as the reverse complement.
GAGGGGAGGCAGACATCCAGCTGTGAAATGAGATTTAAAAAAAAGTGCAGGTACACAAACAGATGAAGAGATAAGAGGAACAGAGCTAGCAGGCAGAGTGAAAGAGGGCAAGGAAAGACAACTTGAGATAGAAGAAAGGCCAGATACTAGCTGGGGGGGTGTATGTCGCTTGGAAAGGCAAGTGGACTGGCTGGCTGCCCTACACCCAGAGGAGATGAAAGAAGAGTACACAGCACTCCCCTTCAACAGCACTGGAGGTGACTGAGGCTTAGAAGCATCTCCATGCTGGATGCTCAGCTGTCTATAAGGCAAAAGCTGGCCAAGTGCCACAAGGGCGTTCTATATGCAGGCAAGTCCACTCAAGCACACATCTCTTTGCTCACTGTGCCCCTCACAACATAGCACAGCATTCACCTTCATCATCATTACCATACCACTCGCAGGACCCTTAACTGAACAAATCAGCTTCATCTCCGTGATGTTGTAACTCACCAAATTGTTTGTCTTTCTCTCAGCTGCCACCACATGCGGGCCTGTTAATCCGATTTCACTGTTAACAGACACTTAATGGTCGAGCAAGCAGGCCTCATCCACCAGATAACCATCGGATCAAATTACCCAACTGCCATGGCATTCCATGCAAGTAATCCCCTGCTGTGAACAAAGGGACACCTCCCCATGGGCAGCGTAACCCCACTAGCAGGCCTCTTCTGCAGAAGCCCACCAGGGAAAGCAAGGCTCGTTGCTCCACACGCCTCGCCTGATACAACCTCATTACATCAGAACCTGGACAGCACAACACCAGTTGCCCTCATTCTGCCCCACTCTATCCCTCCTACTCATCCCAGTGATAGCCAAACTCCCTCTACCCATCTGGAGTAAAACAGAGATGGCTTACCAGTAAGGTTATAACTAGTGTCATCACAAGTCCTTACAGACTCAGTTCTCCAAAAAAGAAAAATCCATCACAGTACAGAATTCAAATGCATTTTTGTGCACATCTGGTTTCAATCACATCATACCAAGTCTGATTTTTTCACAAGAGGAAAAGGAAAATGTCCTAGATCGGGTCCCTGATTCCATTACAGAACATCGAGGAGACAGGCAGCCATACCCTGACACCATTACCCTGTAGGCAGAGGTAATGCTGTCTGACCCAACCCCACAGGATGCCTGGCTGAAACAGCACAAGTACAGAGAGCCAGACTCGAGGACACTGAGATATCAATAATTAAACACATCCAGTGAAGGGGGTGCAGATCAGTGGGGGAGGGGCACAAGAGGATGGAGTAACATATTCTTCTTAGTGCATCTTGCCTTTTCATTCTCCCTTTCTGGGATTAATGTGACAGAAGGCAAACACAGACAATGGAATGCAGTTGTGGTCAAATTAAACTCATCATTTAGGAAATTTAATATCTGCATGTATTGTAGTGCTATGATACAGCAAATACTATTATTTTGAGAACGGCAGCTACCATAGTAACTGATGATCCAGTCTGCACCTGATAAAAACCCCATTCCTTTTAACAAGAGTAATAGTGCATGGTTTTACTTTAAGTTTGTGCTACAACTTCCATCATAGTTAGGACAGAGCTGTAGTGATCCTGAAAATTTCATTTCAATTCAGTACCATTATTATATTGATACATGAACTTACAATTATGTAATTGTACTGTATAACAAATCATATGTAAAATAAGCTCAATGCCATCTGGCCTCATCAAGCTGCAACTGACAAAAGTACACTCAAAAGGGTCCACTGTGCCTTGACAGAAAAAACTGGCTCATGTGGCTACCGCACTCTTCCTAGGTATGCCGATTTCAGCACTCTACCAGGGACAGGGTGGTCGCTGCATTCCTTCTTCTTCCTCACCATTTACCACTCTTTAAGTAATTGCAACTAAGCACTGATCTGGGGCCAGCTAAACCAAGCCCATTCTAAACCCGTCATGGTAGGAAGAAGCGCTGGTTCAATCACCAATCAGAGCAGAGACAGCCCAACTCCACTGATCTTCTTGCATATCCAGGGGAATGGATGAAAGCCCTGGCTTTGTAACAAGCCCTTTATCTCCATTTACCTCACGGCTGAACTTCATAGTCTGAGAGAAGGAGATCAATCAAATCCAAGTGGATATGAGACTGACAACACTTATGGATACATCAAAACCATCTCCAGTCACATCATTCGCTTAACCCATACTGTGGCTTCTTTTATGATTTATTAGAAACCCTGCCACACCGATTGTTTTCACCCCACCACTCTCCTCCATAACGCCTCCTTTTTCTTCAAGAGGACACACAAGCTAAGGTTATGGTCAGGTGCCTTTTTTCCATTGAATTTCTGGGGAGATACTGGTTTGGGCTGACAAGTTGAATTGGTTGGCTGGAGCAGGGGGCAGGGTGGGGTGGGCACACATCTTTTTCCCACCTTTTCTTCACTGCTGAGACTACTCACGTCTCAAACTGTGTCAGCAGGGCACGCACCTCAGGGGTGAGCTGTTTAGCAGCTTTGGCTGCTTCGGTGATGGCTTTACGGTAAAGGCCCTTTCTCTTCTTATCAAAGCGCAGCTGAAAGTTTTCAAGGAAGGGGGTGACCTGCGATAGGGCAAGGAAGGAGGTGGTGGGTGATCCAAACCAGGAGATACGGGCCTCCTGCCTCACCAGCAGCCCGTTATCTTTGCGACTCACGGTGATGACTAAGATGCGAGCTGGCCACCAGGGAAAGCCATAAATTTTGGCCCAGACAATGTCCCCTACACATATGGTCCTGCCGTCTGTGGTGACACACTTGGAGACATTTTTGGAAAAGACTGCAGCTTTCAGGGATTTACTAGGCCTTTTGTCTTCCTTGGGAGCAGATGAGGAACAGGAAGAGGATGAGGAAGAGGTAGAGGAAGTGGTGACTACAGAGGATGTGCTGGGGACAGGGGGTGAATGTAATGCACCAGGAGGGGGAAAGTCAAAGGTCTCAGTGGAACTACACTCTGAGTTTGAGGACTTAAGATCATCTGTGCTGTCAACACTACACACAGAGATGTTGGAGGAGTCTGGCTGACCAGGGTTGAGAGGCACGTAAACTGCGATGTTGCCAGCCTTGCTCGCTTGCTTTTCCTGACCATCCCCTGGCTCATCAAGCTCCTCCCCAATCTCCTTATCTGACGGGGGCTGAGGGCTGGTCTCCATTTTTGGGTGGGACTGGGTCTGGGTTCTAGGCTCTGTTTTGAGCTCTTGAGCCGGGCCATGGTTTTCGGCAGCAATGGTGGCCTCTCCTGAAGAGTAGGATCGAGTGGAAGTACAGCGGGGTGGGGCAAATTTAGGCGGGCTCCTGCTACCACTTCCTAGTGCTTTGTCATAGCCTGGCGGTTTGCACGTGGAGGAGTCATTCTCTTCATTACGATACCTTTGGGGCTTGATGCGGATCCGAGGTGGGAGGGGGTTTGTATGGGCTTTGCCACCCCCACTTATTTGGTGTAGCCGTCGGGTGAAGTGGACTTTCTGGTGAGTGTCCCTAGGGCAAGAGGCCCTGGTCACAGGAGCCCTGCCACTGATCTTAGCATTGCCAGAGCCAGGTCTGTCTCGCTGCCTCCTCCTCATTGCCTCCCCTGTCTTGGAGTGGTCCACGTTCTTGTTCTGTAGCACTTTCTTGGTGTGCTGTTGGACTTTGGAGCTGTTGTTGGCTGGTGAGGAGGCGGCAGCCATTGCTGTCTTTACTGTGCTGCTATTGCTGCCACTACCTTTTGCTTGGGCCAATGCAGTGACCCTGACCACAGGGATCGGCCGCCGAGCCCCATCATTGGCACGGCCCCTCTCTTCGGCCCTGGGCTCAGTGCGGGGCCGTTTGCCAACAGTGGCCGTGCTCTCACTGCGCCGACGCTTGGCTTCCTCCCCACGGCAATCAGACACAGGTCCTTTCCTCAAGTCTCGCTTGTCACCTGTCACCACAGCACCCTTACACTTGTCACAAAGCACCTGTCGTGGCCGCAATTTGATGGCATTCATGATTGATGTGGGTTCCTCCCTGTACAGCTTACGCTTGGGGCGCTTTATCTTGCGGGGAGGAGGCTGAGGTATCGACTGGCTATACGTGTCCCTGATAAATAATGGTGGGGGGTAAGGAGCCCCTTCCTGGAACAAGGGAGGGGGCTTTGAGGTCCATTGGTTAAGGGCAGGATTGGGTACTATGGAAGTTTGGGCGGGCTCTTTAGGGGGGGCATCGGAAGCATCCTGGGGTCCCGCTTTTTCAGTCTGTGATGGGAGAGGCTCTGTCTTTAGCTGCATAGATTCAGGTTTGTCCCGATACTCTCTCTTGGGGAAAACAGTGACAGGAATCCCGTAGGGTCCAAACCTAGGGAAAGAAAATTCAAAGGATGAACACACAGGAAACTAGGGAATGCACAAGATTATAACAAGTCAATTCCCCCAGGCACTTTCGTTTCCTGCCTGAAGCAGAATCCACATGTTGCTCCAATCTGGCGAACCATTGGTTCATCTGTCCTCATCAATAAAAAACAACAATAGTTTAATTTGTGCTGCCTAGACACACAAAAGGCAGTGTGCTCAAAAAGAGAAATGTTCTACCGTAGGCATCCTCGGCAGACTGACACAACCACTATTGCAGGAGAGAGGTGAAATGGTGCATTAACTTAATTAGCTGGCAGATCAAAGGAGTGCAGCCAGTCAAATAAAAATCCACCCCAAGTTATAAATCCACCATATAAGACTACAAAGTAAAACACAGCTCAAGTTAGAGAGAATTCAACACCTGCTTAGAGGATCAAGCGAACATGGGGTAATCAAGGGGCCCCAGTCTATACGAAGAGCCCCCTTTTTCCCCTCCAATTGTTCTTGTGTCCTCTGAAAAGGGGGTTTGGGAGAGGCGCAATGATGTGGAATTGGTGGTGCTGTGTAATTTACAAAAACACATCCAGTTCTGTGATAGGGAGGGAGTGCTGTTACCTTACAGAATATCTCCCTGGCACCAGTGTTATTTGCTTTTTTATGTTTTATATTAATGCTACCATCCTTTTATGAGGCATATGCCAGTCACAGCCACTGCCCTCAGCTTCCTCTTTCCTTCCATCTGGTGGATGATGAATAACTGCCTTCAAAGTTTACATTTCAGCTCACTGATAGATAAGACTACAAAACAGACAGCAAGCATTTGTGGTCCTATCAGAAAACATGAGGGTAAAGTATTTACCCTGAAACCTGAAATCTCCATGGAAAACCTACTCTACACTACCTGGTAAGTCCATTCAGCACTAGATCAGTCTTATTTACTTTGTGTCTTCGTGCCACTCTGTGTTCTCTCAGAGACCTGGAGTTGTGTCATCCAGAAACAAAATAAGATAACTGACCAGTCTAAGTCATTATACATAGACAGAAGAGGACTGTTTATGAAAAAAGAAGCACTCCTCTCCATCCTTCCTTCCTAGTTGGGCATAAAAAGCAGTAAGTATACCATTTACATAGGACATGAGCCACTACCATATCAGGGCATGATGGTATGGACTTCTTCCTTTCCCTTTGCCACATTGGGCCCACAATTTTAGCGTCAGGCCATAAATCAATCTATTCAGACTTAGAGCAAGCAGCCTAGGGCCCACCACGTTACCACGGCACTCGCTTACATGAGTATTTCCTGTTTCACTCTTCTCATTGTTTCAGCAGCCGTTTTCAAGGGGAGGCAGTTGGACCCTATGGCAGAGCAACGGTTCCTGTTTATTCAGTCCCTGACAGGCACCTGTAAATATTTATGACTTTGACGATTTATGCCTCAATTCCACATTGACGCTTTGGCCAATTCACTGCTAACAGGGATAACATGTAACACATTGAAGACTCTCAAGGGATCTCTTGGAATCACTGGAGATCGTAAGTCCCACATGAAGCACTGCTGTCGCACCTTTTAGCAAGGTATTTAACCTGAACTTTTTAAAATATACAGCTATATAAATGTACTGTGTATAGAAAAAAGTCAGCATAAATAAACCAAACTGACTTTCTTGTCATCTAAATACAAGTTGTTAAACTATAACAAGGCATTCTTTTAAATCTTAAGAAACTATGCATTGTCTTTTAACCATAATAATAACAAATATAAAACTGGACAGGGCCACATTCAGACTGCAAATGGCATGAGCTTGGTGTCAAGGAAAATTAGGTCAATGTGCAACTTATCTGGCTGATCTTCCTCCATCCGACTAGCCCAGGACACATTTATTTCTACTTGATACATCAGACAGGGTATCAACTACAAACACAGGCTCTAATCCTCTACCATCACACCTAGGCACCTCCATCCTAACCCTTCCCATCATCCCCTTCTTGAGCAAACAAATGATTCACTGGGTAACTCCATGTCCTACACAACAGAACCACACTATACTACAATGGTAACACTTTTATTCTAAAAACCACAAACACTGGCAAGGGTGGAGAGGTAGGGACCAAAATCAGAAACAGTGAAAAACTGACCATTGACACCCCCGCTTAGTGATTCACTGTGTCAGCCAGCTGGGCTACCATGTCACACGATTCAAAAGAATACAGTCAGGGTGCACTTGGGACATGCATAGATACTACTCACAGAAATAATACTTTAGCTAAAATGCTGAAAATCTTCCTCTAATTTATGCAAAACACCTATTATGTTAGAAGTTAGGAGCAAAGTCAAAATGCATGGCATTCTGATACATTTTGTATATGTCTGAAAAAGGAGCATGTGTCCTGATTTCTATAGTTACTGTACTGGCCTTTGGGTGATCCAAGTCCTTCAAGCTCTGATGGGGTTTGGCTGCACTTACAAACCCCCAGATGCAAGTATTCGGCCTTAGCCTCTAAGCTCTGCTCCTCCCTGCAACCCATCCATCAATATGTCAGAGTCCAGTCAGAGCCCCCCCACCCACCACCAGGTCAGCCCCTGCACTCGGCAACCAAGGCAATGAGTGGAGGTCACCCTCACCCCATTCTACGCAGTCATGCATTCATCTCTGGCGCCTGGAACTCCAGACCAGACCGAGGGCAACAAACAGACCTGATGACAGGTCCACAGCAACACATCTGCACCTTATCTGCTGTGAAGAAGCTGAGTAAACACTAAAGAAACACTGGGGGATGGGCTAGTCATATTTACCCAAATGCATCAATGCCTTTAATCTCATCTGTGCATCCTTTCGAAAAATAATGTTCACATGAAGTTCAAACATAGGCACACAGCTTATCAACTCTCACAATACTCTTGTCTTAAGGGTCAAGAAAATTACTACACTCAAAGATCAAATACTCAAAAAAACACTATTAACAGATGAACTGTATGGATTCTTTATCATTAAGTGACCATAATTCCGTTTAGATTTTGTGATGCATGACCTGATCATTTTATGTGGGAATCGCTTGGCTTACCAACTTCCAGTTCTTAGTTATGCATGCTAAAGTAGTACAAGCAAAACATTCTATTGAACATTTTAAATTAGAGGACAACATCTTATAAGGGGAGACAGTATGAAGCATGTGTTCAAGGGGTGTTAAGAGCACAAGCAACGGCTTTGTGGGAGTGGGGATGGTATGTAATTCATGAAAAACAACACAAACTACCAATTAAATATTCAAGCAATGGTGCCACAACTGGAAAAGGAATTAAGCTGAAGTTTCATTTTGGTCTGATATATAGGAAACTCAGGTTCTGTGTGGGCTCCCATGTATTTTCTGTGTTCATACATGCACAATGGATAACTTCACAAAATTGTGCAGGTATATTGCTTCAGTAACCAGTATGTGATTACATACACAATGAAGAGAGAAAGGTGGACTTGGCCAATCAAAGAAAATAAGCAAGGGTAAATGGTAAATCCCTGTTGTGGTCATGACAACAAAGTCCAATTTTTTCCTTGGTTTGTTAGGTTTTTTTTTTTAGGGATACCAGCCTGACAATTTTGCTGTGCTGCAATAAAAATGACTGCTTTTCAATAAGACGGAAGAACAAGTGTGCAGCAGCAAGTCAGCTTACATTAACCCTACACATCACTAGACTGATTCCAATTCAACCATGGCAGATTGTACCTTTTTTTGTTTTTTTGTTTTTTTTTTTTTAATCGAGTCTGACATCCATTCAGCACATATCCAGGATGTGCTGAAAAATGCTGGGGGCTGTGGAGATCAAGTAAGTCAATAAATCTGCATATATACAAAACCCATAACTGGGGCCATTCTTGCTTCTTAATTGCATGCGTTCAGACTGTCTTTCCTACAAGAAATATGCAAAGCATCCTAATATGCTCTCCCTTCCGTATTAAATAACCTTAAATGATATGTAAAACTTTGGGGCAGAACCCACAAGTCCACATCTTGAGGGTGAACAGATTACTTGATGAGACCTTAGAGGGGGAGGCATTCTGAGCCAGCATGGAAAATGCTAATCTAACAGAGCTTCTGTGCTGCTCCAAGCTAAAAATAACCTGAACAAAGACTGACCATGATCACGTATGAAAGTACAGCAGAGATCTGTTTGGTGTGTGCTTAAAAAATGCTATCACAAACATGCATTACTATAAACATCTTGACTTTGAAAGGTGAAGTTATTGAGTGGCTGAGTTGTACAATGCACTGCATGTACATCCCTGAACCATAGAACCCTAGCCAGACACTGAACACATCAGCAGCCTGGCACAGAATGCCCATACTGTCTTTACGATGGAGCGCTTGCATCACCCTCCATGGGTATAGTCACAAGTACTGAGGAATCCAAGTCAAGAAAGACCATGCTGCTTATTACCATCTTTAATAAACCTCACTCCTTCTTAAGACAAGGTGTGCATGCTCATCTACAAAAGTCTGGCAGTCTTAGGTTTTTTACCATGGTGTGACCCCTCACCTCTCCCCATTCATGAGTGCAAAACTGTTCAACTTGAAAGCAGTTACTATTTTCACATTAGCATTGTAGGTGAGTAAATACAAGACTGGCTCCCCAATTTAGCTTGTTAATTCCAACAAAAATCTCTTCACTTGTTCGCGGTGTCACAAATTCTCTCATTACATTTTCTGATAATGGACACAAATGTGTAGTTGAGCATATCCACCTAACACACTCATGACTTTGTTAATTGCTGGCTATGAGCAGATGTCTACGGGTCAACATTAGAACTTTCGCTCAGGAGGACCATTTATGGGGTGTTTGATTACATGCATGCAGGTAAGAGGTAGCATGCTTTGCCCAGAATCTTTCCTGGAAAGTCACCCTCAAACACAAAGTTTTATTTCCATCAATAGTTAGTCATATGCAAACACACCCTGATAGACCATGGAGGAAATTCTCAGAGTCCACAGAGGGGATTCACAGACCAGATTCTCTGTGTGTCACCATCTTGGGTTCACCTGACTCCCAGCAGGGATCAGTCAACGCACCCTTTCATAGCCAATCCTAGCCATGAACCTCGATCTAGCCAATCACTGGCCACAGAACCCAGAGGACATGTGGCTCATTATTCATTGTCAATGCCTGGAAACAATGACCATTAACCCAATCCCCTTGACTCCTCAATGATGACACAGAGATGCCTTTTGTCTTGTTAAAGTAAGAATGCAAGTGAAAAGACAACTGCTCACAGCTTTGCTTTATAGGGGTTGTGGGGGGTTGATGAATTTTACAATGCACTCATCCCTGTTATGCATATGTGTTCATGCAAATGTCTACAAAGACTTACCTTTGAAATACAAGACACATTTTATAAATTCATATGTTTCATTACATTTTGCAACAATGTACATGTATGCTCATTGTCACTGTAAGACAATGTTAAAAAAAGAGAAGCATTGAGATGGAGGTACTGAAAATACTCTTCTACAAGAGGAATATTTCAAAGGTGGAGGGGATATATCAAGTTTCAGGACAAATAAATTCTGAAGAGAAAGTGTTAATGACGTCCTAAAATTTAGGCACATGACAACAACAGAAATAGAGTGAGAGGGGTGAGAAATAGGAGAAAGTCTTACAGACAGGAGATAGGGGGGAAAAAAACTGAATTCTGTGTATGATGGGTGGGTGGGGGGTAGTCAGCAAGGAGGAGATTTTATTGACATTGTTCTAACTATGCCTTTCAGAATGAGCATCTTGGGTACATTTTTAAAAGACATTACTATGGTAGTACATCAGGTTATCCAAAAATGTGGATTACCCAAGTGCCGTTATGTGATACAGGTTTCAATGTTTACCTGAAATATGCTATGTTTTCCTGTGGTTATGGATCGATGCAAAGAAACTATGAAAATATGTTTTAGTGGTTTAATCTAGTTTGTCTAGGTTATGCTACTGCTTGAATATGTTTTCCCCAGTGTGAATGACACGAGCAGATATGACAGATGTGCAGTTGAATGAATAGCGAAGTTCGCGCTTAAGTTTACATTAAGGGAGGGGTTTTGAACAGTCTTGGTTAAAACAGGGTTGAAACAGAACATGAGCATTGTCACCGACTGGCTTGGGCACAGCTGTGTTTGGTTCATGCACTAAGCGAAATCTACGTTTTCATAAATTCGGGCTATCAATTACCCAGCCAGCATTATCTTATTCAAAATACACACCCAGTCAGCTAACTCGTAAACAAAACTGCGAGTTGGGGACAAATGGAACTAACATAAACTTGTTAGCTACATATGCCATAAAACTAAACCCATCTAACGTTCATCACAGAATTTACCAAACATCGATGTATATCACGTTAGCTAATATCCCTAAATACGACAAGTATAGCACACAACATTAAACGCAAATTCCCATATTTTTCCAATAACAACAACGGTTAATTAACGTCAGCGAACACTGGACACAAACAGTCAGGTAGCTGCTTCCTACGACTAATTCAAAATACAATACTGGTTATTTTAACGTTTGCTATCAATCAAGCACTGAAGCACTATCAGCTACCAAGATAGCATACCTTTTAGAGAGGTCCATGAGAACCCCGGAGAAGATCTTCTCGCCAAGTCGAAACGAGACCACCAGCGCGTCATCGATTATGTGATCCAGTGCAACTCGAACCTCTGATCCGGGAATGAGCTGGGCTATAGATTCCGGACGTAGCCCGGTATCCTCTCCAGTTGTCACTGTGGGTTTCAGTTCGGATTCGGTTTCGTCCCTTACACTCCGTCTGTTGCACGTCCAAGTTCTCTGGTTCTGAAGCTGTGGGGGCATACTCCACTTTCTCAGGAGGTTCTGGTAAGTCAATATAGACAATTTGTTCTTCATTGATTTTGAGTAAATTCTCTTTTTCTGTGAACGGTATAGTCTCACTGTTCTCTGTTGTATCGGAACATTTTAGAACCATATCTGGGGGGTCGTGCTTGGATTCTGCATGAGGAGGACCAGCATCACTCACTGCTTCTGACTCCGGCGGGAGCTCACTTTTAGATGGTGATTTTGTTAACGTTTGGATTTCAGGCTCGAACCTGGTATGTTCAACCAGGTCTAGTTCCGAAGAATAGGCATACTCTGCTCTGGGTTCTGTCAGCCCTACCAATGAGGGTAACGGCGACACAACGCTCGTCTCCATCAGCATATGATGAAGAGACTCCCAATTCTGGGAAGCTTCAGCTGATGAGTCCGGGCTGAAAGCGGGCTCAAGATAGGCAGCCGAGTCACACGGGTGGACTACGTTCGTAACCTCCACGGCTGAAGGTAAGTCTGCTTCCAAGTTCTGTGTCTCGTACCCGAGCTCCCTCAGAGCCTCCATCTCCGACTCGTGGTCGGTCGGAGGCTCACTTCCTCTGTGGTAACCCGCAACGATGTGTTCCCCTTCTTCAAAATTAAAGAACGTGCTTCCCACTGTCTCCAGGTCGGGTTTACACTGTGACTCGGTATGCACGAGACCGCATCCCTGAGCTGCATCTCCATTCTTGGGTAGGTGCACAAGGTCCATTACTGGAGAGAACTCTTTTGTAGCCTCGGCCTCGAGTTTGGCCTCTGCTGTGACTCGCTGTGCTATCTCCGGCTCCAGCTCTGCTCCGTCCCCCGCTGGTGTATTTAATGCCGCAGAGGCTCCTGGCTCTGCAGCCACGGCCGCCATTTTCTTTCCGCCTTTCAAGCACAGCTTGGCCTTCTCTCTCTCTGATAGGACATAACCCCTCCCACTGGATCCCATAGTCACTTGGAATTGGTCGGTAAATTACATGCTTGCGGTTGTGTGGTTGCATTTGCTGTCACTCAACTTTTAGCGTTGAAACTGGGCATTTTAATTGGCTTGGTTTTTGTCAATAATACCGGCCTAAATCGTGTGTGACGTTCCATATTTTGCTCTGCAGGGGGCGACATCGTGGTATTTTGGTATTTTTACAGTCGTCGGAATGAAAACTGCCCCATTCATAGAAAAACTAAGTGTTGGATTATCGTTTACGTATTTGCAAAATCAGTGATCAGCATAACAAAAAGCGCATTGGCTGTTCTAACTCTGGTCATTACGTTGTGGCTCGGAAAACGTAATTATCGAGGACACTCTTTTGAAGGTTTATACAGATACGATACACCATTTTAGCCATACTTGGAAGTATACCGCTGAATATTGGTTGCAGAAAATCCAATTGTTTATACGTACTTAATGATGATGGCTCTCTGAGATTATAACTCTGGCTCCTCCGTAACTGTCCCACATTTCCATTCCATTCTCAGCTCCAGTAAAACAGATTTTGCACCAGCATGCCCTTACAACCATCGTTATTATATAGCATTTACCCAAACTACTGAAGTTTGGGATACTGAGTCTTATTACCCTAGCAACGGACAAAATCAAATCGTGACATTTTTCCTGCCATAAATGCCTTCTTATCTCTTTGTTTTTTCTTTGCAATATAGTGTTTCTTTCAAAAATGCAATGATTCTCATTACAATGAAAAATTGAAAGAGGTGATGAATTTTTCTATTTTATTGAAGTTACACCTCCACCTACTTTCCACCATCCTCTACTTTTAGTGAAGTTTCTCTCTGATGTTCGCCTGCATGTGTTACAGAGATAGGCAGACATTATGATGAATGGGGTTAAGGCTGTAGTTACTAAGTGGACACTTCCCGTTTGTTGAGAGAAATTACCTTTACAGTTTAATTTACAAATGGTTTATAACCTATTCGCATAGTTCTTGCACTGAGCTTTTGCTTGATGGAAAAAAAAATGTTGTTTTGGAACATCAGACTGGATTTGAAGTGAATTATTTGCTATCTGATTTTGAATAACAGGTTTAATAACAGAAATTGAATAACATGTTTTCCTCATTCGTCATCATGGATACCTCTTTATTATCATCAAATGTATTTTTCCTTTGAAAAAGAAAAAACATTAATTTAAAGCAAGAAGTTTGTCCCCACCCCAATATGCACCTTCTTTGAAACCCTGTTTGCTGCATATACAACAGGTTGAGGAGGTCCCAATGAGACTTCAGGATTCTGCATGTAGAGTTTGGTTGGACAGGCCCCACCATCTCCCATCTACTTACATCTACCAACTTGGTATACACCAGCTCCAGGATGGGAGCAAGCTATAAGAGCCAATATAAAAGCTGCCTATTATATGCATAGACTGTACCTCATGGTTGTTGATGTGTGTAAAATATGCCTTCTTCTGATAATTTGTGTAACGTACAGTCCTCTTTTGACTTTATTGCATACATGACATATACTGCAATGTGCAGGTTGGCTCATTCAAAAAGAACACATTTTCAGTAATGATAATACTATATAGCAGAGCTATTAAACATGCTATCTCAATAGTATTTGTTTGAATGAGAGTTCATCACCTCCCACAGTTGTAAACTGAGTACAGGTCTAAACTGTGACAGGAGCTAGGTTTCACAATCAGACTTTTGGCATTGAAACCTTGATCAGAGCATTTTAGTGGCATGGTCCCATTGTAAAAGTTGAAGTGTCACTGTGATCTGTGCAGATCTGTCACTGTGTGGGAAATAAAATAATTTAGTTTACCCCTCAAGGACACTGTAGTTTATGGGGAGTTTTTATGATTACTGAGTTTGGGACTAAGGCAGGCATTTGTTATCATCTTATGTTAGAATGACTTCATTTGTGCAACATGAGATGAAATCAAAGGTATATGAAAGGTGTCAATCAGTAACCTGACTGCTCATCTCTGTGCTTCAGTTGTGAACTAAGTCAGGGTGACTGTCCTGGTGGCCATCTTTGCTGATTTGCTTTACATGAGTTTAGAAAAAAGTGTCACCCATCCATTCATAGAATTAAATATGTAACATCAGATGAACTGTCTTACGTCAGATACCAGCATTTAAGCCCTGGAGGAGCAGCTGCTCCTGATGCACAATGATTTTTTTCAAATGTAATAAATTTGGTCAAATGTGAAACAGCCCTGTGTCTAATTTTCATTTTCAAAGTACCAATGTCTTTAGATGTCTTAATGCCTTAATTTACTTGTATTTAACCTTTGACAAACCCACAAAGACATAATTTGGCAAAAATGTTGGAAAATATGATCTTTTAGCCCCAGTATGATCCATAAAAACATATGAATGACTTTAGATTTGATAAGATATGCATCTCTGCTAATTATAATTGCAAAATATGTCAAATATTATACCCAGAGAAAACCTAATGTGGATATACAAGAATCTACACGCTTGCATAGAAGACATAAACTCCAATAATCGTTACTCTCTTTTGTATATCTTAGTCTACACTGGCAATAGCTCATTCCTTGAACAGGCAATATAACCACCTGACTTTCTGCATGTATTCTTTTTAAGACAGGATAATTGTTCTGAAATGTAGTTTTAGGTGCATATGGCTTCACTTCCTAGTTTTCACCCATTTTAGTGAGTGTTCTTTCACTGGAAAGCAATCCAACAGTAACAAACACTTTAGTAAATACCCTTGGTTGATGTATGACAAAAACGAGCCAAACATAATTCAAATATTTCATATACAGAGATCAAAATTAGCTCAATCAGACAGTGGACTGACCCTATACAGGGTATTAATTCTGCAGAAAAGTCCATTATGAAAACAGTAGAACCAGAGATGCCTATAGCCACATTTCCACTTCCTTTTATTAACATGAAACAAATCTGGAGAAGAACTGAGTTGCATCAAGTCATGTTGATCATGGCCATGTTTTTAAGGTTATGTACACATTAAATTTGGGGATATTGATGCAGTAAGGGTTATAGATATGGTTACATTAGCTAACCCTGAATCATTACATAAAAGCACTTGCCCAACGCAGATAAAAAAATGTGCTTTTTAGCTGCACACAAGTTACTGTACATAAAATATGAAGGAAACCAAATCTGTTTCAGTCAAGTTCCCAACAAAAAAATGTAAGTATAAAGATGTGAGCTGATCTTGCATTTGAAGCCTTCTCTTTTCAAAGCCTTAAATTGTAATATTTTTAATATTCCCAGACTTGAAAGATTGTTTTTCATCTTGAATTTTTAAAGGTTTGTATTGCATATTCCATAAAAGTTTTTTTGTGGATGCATATGTTGAAGCATATGTTGTCAGTTATTCCTCTCTTTATTCTCCTCTCCCTTCACTTTTAGACTCTTATTGGCAGAGGATGCAGCCATTATATACAATATGTATTTTTATGGGGACACTAAGTGCAGTGTTTCTGCTTTCGTTGCTATTTGTTGGGATAATTGACCTCTGTGTAACATGTGCATGGTGCAATTTCATGGCTGTCTATTTCCTCTTAAAAGGATTATCACATTCACTCAAAGCTAATGGGCATATGTTAACTACAACAACAATAACAACATTTAAAATACATAGTACTATAACATATGTCTAAATGTAGCATCTAAACAAATAAGTGATATGATTGTTTAGTTGGGTAATTTTACATTTGGTGCGTGTGTGTGGGTAAATTGATAAGATCTGTATTTATATATTCTACACCTTCAGAGGACATACACACATACACATATACATATGAATGGTTGCCTATGGAGTTTCTATTTGTTGTAAGTGAGGTATGTGTCTCCTGTGGCTTGGAATACACTATCTCACAGATTATCCATTGTGCACTGGCAATAGTGTTAAAAGATTAATTCCCTCCCCTCTTATGAATACAGCCCCGAGGGCTTGCCTGGTTTGCTGCACTGAGTCCTGGTTCTGGGGACTGATGTACAGCTCTGTCCATTCAGCCCTTGCAGAGTACACATAGTTCTGCAGAGACATGATGGCTTCTTTGAGTCCATCATGAAGTCATTTCATAAAGAACAGGACTGGGGATAAATTTGACAGAGCCCTCCTCTGTAGTCACCTTTTTAAGGTAATCAAGCCCACATCTGCTGTCTTCACACCCTTGAGCCCCAAAAGGTGACTGACAGCAAGGTCACTCACTGATGACTGGGCCCTATGCCAGCTTTGTGGTGCCACCATAAAAGTTTATGGTTATGGTCCGTGTCTTTGTGATGGGCGTGGGTAGTGATGACAGTGGGGGGGGGGGGGGGGGGGGCTCAGGGAGACTTATATTTAAAGACGGATCACCTGCCTCTCTGCACCTGCTAATTCCCAGCCAGCATCTTCACCTCTTGCTTGACTTTCTCTACCCTCTGCTCACTGTTGCACCCACCATGGCCTTCACCGGCAAGTATGAAGTTGAGAGCCAGGAGAATTATGATGAGTTCCTCAAGCGCATCGGTGAGTGACTCTGGTAGCGCATTATGCTGCGTTTGCCTTCTCACATATACCTTCTCATGAAAATCCTGACAAACTGGAACTTTCAAAAATTAAGTATGTCTGAAGATGAATGATTTCCAATAAATCTGAGAAGATAATTTTGTTTATATTACAGAAATCCTTTCACATTATTGTAATGAGTATGAATCTTCTGTAAACAGTGGTTTTTGGATACCAGTTAAAGAGGAAGTTAAAATGCTTCTGCAATAGTACTATCACATGTTGATTGATTATTGTCTGTTCTAATCAGACTGTTGTAAAAGGTCTTTAACCTAACCATGACTCTTCTCTCTGTCTAAAACATTCAGGTATCCCTGATGATGTCATTGAAAAGGGCCGCAGCTTCAAGACCGTGACAGAGGTGGTTCAGAATGGGAATGAATTCACCTGGTCCCAGATCTACCCAAATAAGACCATGACCAACAAATTTATCATCGGCCAGGAATGTGAAATGGAGACCATGTCTGGGACAAAGTTCAAGGTCAGAGGAGCCTTTGCAAGACTTAAATTAGCCCCATTTAAGGGATGTTGCAGATGAACTTGATTTTCTTTAAAGGGTATCATTTGGTATTTTGATAACTCTCAAACTTGTTGTGCTGTTGCATCTGGCCAATGTCATTATTCTCCTGGGAAAATATTTAATTCAACAATTTAATCTTGTTCCATCCTTTTTATGCTCCCTTGGGGAATATGAAATGTTTGTTGCTTCAGTAGTAAACACTGTGAAAGTCCAGAAGTTAAGACACTGACCACTATTATCACTCAGCTTTCTATTTTCTGTTTTTGTAAATCACTCATCACTCACCATGCAAATGTATACCAATCTATATACCTATGTAGCAAGTTAGTAGAGTGCTGTTTGTATTCCATGAGTTTTTAAAAAATGTCTCAGGCTAAGAATCTGAATCTTTGACCATGGTATTTAATAACTGAATGTGCAAACGAATAATGAAATCATAGCAGCCCTTGATAGCATTCTGGAAAGTTTAAGTTAGTGATAAAAAGATGGGTAGTGATAAAATATGTATTGGATTAAAATGTGAAAATTACTGCTTCACATTTTAGTAAATCTGTTACAGTGCTGATCATCTGTGCAAAGCATGGCATTTACCATGTTAAACTCTGGTATTCTTCTAGGCCACTGTGACAATGGAGGATGGTAAGGTGTGTGTGAAGTTCCCCAACTATCAACAAATGGTTGAAATCTGTGGAGACAAGCTAATTGAAGTAAGAGAATAATTAATATTAAACTATTCTTTCTGTGAGCATATGTATGCACTATAAACAGAATTCTCATTTATACATCTGCATTTGTTATATTTTAGTGTATATATTTATTGCTGAAATTTGATATTTATTCCTTAATTATACAGCTTTTAGTGGTTGAACAGTTTGATGGAAACTATTATAGAAAAGTAATTGCAGAAAATTATATAACTTTGATGCTTGATGATTCATACTGCATTACTTGGTTTTTAACTATTCATTTAAACAATAAATGAGTAATGATTGTAATCCCTACTGCAGGAAGTAGATAGATAGGGAGAAAGGAATAATTTCTTTGTATTGTACTATTTATTTAAAGAGAACAAAAATAACTAAAAACGTGTAGCCTGTGTAGTCATATAGCAGACCTGTGCTTCATAATTTATCTAATGCAATTCCAGCCTCCATGCAAATTCAGATATAACCATGTTGTATTGCATACTGACTCTGACCTGCCTCTGTCTTTCCCCCCTCTCCTCCACACCAGTGCTGCACAGTGAGCGGTGCCAAGGGTACCCTGACCATGAAGAGAACCAGCAAGAGGGTGTAATTATCTCCCTTGGCAGTGCCCTCAAACTGAGAAATAAACATTTCTTAACAGTGCTCATCTGTGTAAGTGTTTGAGTTTTTCTGCGTCAGTATTGTATCGCACCCATTAGTGAAGCTAAACATAAACACAATAGCTCTGCTTTTGAGGTAATGGGCACACAGAAAATATGTAATTACAACTGCATTAACAGTACTCAAACAGCAGGGGGAGGTAGAACATAAGTCTTCATATTTGCACTGAGCTTTCAATGCATCATCACTTATTAAAGTTTCTGGGAACATTCTTTTAGATTCTACTTTGGCTTATATTGGCATCTCTCCTGAAGAAAACCCATCAGTACATCTGTACATCAGTCACTGTTTGGAGAATTTTACTTTTGATTCATGGTTAAGTTCAATGGTCTGCACTGATCCAAAGGATTCGGCAATTCACTATAAAATCTGTGCTGTTTTATAAGGGATTCGGTGTGCTTAGACTAGTTCGCTCATCTGATATGTGCAAGTCTCAGCTAGGATTAAGGCAGTGTGCCCTTTTTGTGTCCTCACATGAATGCCAGTAACTGCCAGTAAATTCCTCAGCACGTGTATGTAGATACCCATCACAAAAAAGACAATGGCTGAGCTAGGGCTCTCAGCGTGAAGGCCTTTCACCCCCCTTACACACATTAAACGGGAGCTGGCTCCCCCCTCCCAGCTCTATTAACAAAAGGAGTGAGAATGATCGATCAACCGCACAACCCACAACCCCCCGGCACTCCTGCCACCCCACCCTTCCACCCATCTCTATACAAATGGAAGAATGTGCACAATCCTCAGAAAGCTGGTTTCAAAGTGAGGTCAGAAAGGCAGATATCACATTTATTCCATGGCCTCACCTCCTACCTCCCCCTTATCAGCTCAGTTCAGTTACACTGCTGTTCAATTAGACCTGTGAACCTGTAGCCCTTGGCAGCCACACAGACCCAACCAACAGACATTACATCACAGCTTGTGTCTTCTGCCAATTTAACAGAGGCACTCTGCCAACAGCGAGCAAATTATACCGTCTTACATGCCCAGGTAACTGCAGTAGAAAACAATCTGTATCTTAATTAGTGAAATTAGCTGAGACATTGGTGGAAAGGGACAGAAAAGCACCAGAAAAACCAGCAAAAAAATGCTTGCAAAACTTTCCTGAACAGAAACTGCAGGATTGCATTACTCCATTACAAATACTTGTAGCAGCAGTTCAGAGGGAGTGAACTACGAATTCCATGAGGACAGCCATTCACAAAGCTTACGTTCATATTAAAAACAATGGGGAAAAAATTAAATCTGCAGGGGATGTCATCAGACCAACACTGAAATGTAGTGTGCATCTGAATACATACATTATTACTGGTTGCTCTGCACACACCAGGCCTAAGCACTATCCTCTGAATGCCCAATGGAGGCGTTGTGTGCTGCAATGCTCGTAATCCACATAGAACATGCAGGTCTTTCATAAGAGGGCATTGAGAGACAGATCAAATGACACAGGCCATCATTGAGACTGGCATGAATAGGGTGTTATGAGAATTTCAGTCTTGTCAGGCAGAGATTCTCTACATTATCCACATCATAGTGATTTTTGCTCAGTGCTCTGAACGTGGGACTCAAGACTTATAAAAATGTCCCCCAGCTGCATTTTCAGCATTTTATAGAAGATGGTCATGGCTGGTGAGCATGTGGAATTCCTGATTAGCATTTATCAGCCCCATACTCAGTCAGACAAAGCATGCACAGGATAAAATATATGTTGTGGCTGACTTTTTTTTTTTTTTTTTTTTTGCCAATTCTTGCCTTATTACCACACTGAAGCCATGGGAATGTCTAGCATTCCTGCTGTTAATTGTTTAGAAGGTTAAATCCATCCATTACGCTGTCTCAATCTTTTAACACGTCAGTGTCTCTCCCTCAATCTATACCCCCACAGTGGTCTTCAAAGAGCCCTAGGAATAACCTCAATTCAGTTTGTTTAGTGATGGGAGGAAGAGGGTGATAAGAATCACCATGGTACTCAATGACACTTATTTGAGGTAGTGGGGGGGGTAGCTGCTGTTGGGGTAAGGTATAATTTCTCATCTAGGCAACAAGTGCATGTGTGTTGAGATGAGTGAATCGTTCATATGTTTATAGCTATGTGGCTGGATTCAAGCATATTTTTGTTGTGGGTATTCAAAGAAAAAAAAAAAAAAAAAAAAAAAAACATAGGTTCAGAATCCATTTTTATTCATCTTTAGTTGAATGGCTCATTGGGGCAAAATGACCCTCATATCTTTGTCCTATCCCTTCCTTAAACCTCTTTCATTATCACAAATACAGAGGGAATGGGAGGATGCAATGAGTTGGAACTGTGATACATTACACAGGATCTACTCAGTTTGCCATTCACCAACAGTCCACTTGTGAATGAATCCAATCTCCAAGGTTGCAATATGCAACATTTTTACCATGGTTAAACTTACTGCTTTCTGGCAGTAAACAGTTTAAACACTTCTCACCTGCTCTGTGTTTGCATAAAAAAAAAAAAAAAAAAAAAAAAACAGTAAAACAAAAGCTCAATTTTATCAAGAATAAGTTACAAGACAAACTAGTGGTGAGGACATTGTTGTAGTGAACCAATAACTGTTCCAAGATTTATCAAAACATATTGCACCCTGAGACTTCATGCTGGAGGACCAACATAGTGACGGTAGCATGTATTTTTAAGTGAATTCAGACTGTGCTCACCAGTACAGAGACACCACAGCAATCATAATGGAAAAATGAAAGGAGATGGAGAACATAAAGGCATTAAAAATCCCATACAACTTAAAACAATAAAGATCCAATTAAAAAACGCAGTACATCATAACATATAGTTGGTCTTAGAATGTCTGGACAAAGAGCAATTAAAAATTGCAATGCAGGACTTAAACCTGTCAACACAAGAGAGTTAGTAGAACAGACTGCAATAGTTTAAAAGTACAGGGGGAGTTTCCATTACTTATTTGAGACTGTCTGACATATTTAGATGAACAGAGTGACAATGGACCAGTCCAAGGACCACTTTCATTCACACATCAGTGAGAGGCTGCTTCAAAACCACGGGAAAAGTTACCAGGAATGTTGCACCAGGAATGTTGCACCAGGAATGTTCCTGGATGTTGAATACAAGTTGTAAGAGCAGTAGTTTTGGGAGTGAAACTATACGTTTGAAGTGTGTTTGGAGACTCTTTTGTGGTACAGGTTTGGCTACAGCGGAGCATGTGATGTTACAGCACTGTCCTCGTAAGCCTGGGCAGATTCTCAGAGCTATAGCAGTGTGCAAATGTCCTCAACCGCAAATCAAAAAAAAAAAAAAAAAAAAAAAAAAAAAAAAAAAGTGTCAGTAGTATTACAGGCCAAGGCTGCAACTGTCCTGTTATTAATCTGCCAGCCAGTACAGACACCTCTGCATACCGCTTCCTCCCAGTCACTCACACCAACCCAGGATAGGCGCCTCAGCACAGTTTAAGTACATGCCCCAGCCAATCAGGGGAGTGGACAGGCTGCTCTGGTAGGCTCCAGAGACCCCATTACTGTGTGAACAGTGAGTCACATGACCCCAGAGAGGGCGCCGAGGATATGTTTGTGTTCTGAAGGGAAGAGGCACGTTAAAGATTCAGCACCGCTAAGAACGCGCAGCGGAAAGGAAGTCTGGTGGCTCAAGTCACTGTCGTTTCACAACAATGCCCGCTCCGGTGCCTGTCACCGTATCCAAGATTGCTTCAAGAGTTTCAGAAGAATCTCAATTTCTCTTCCAAAAAGAGATGACTAGTGTGTGTCCCCTTTGATGCTTGGTTAACGTTTGCCTCCAGCAGCAGCAAAGCATTGCAGACAACACATAAGGCCCTTCTTACAGCCTGAACCTTTGACTGCATCCAGCTTTCTTTTCGAGGCCAGGATTCACAATATAATAGCACCTCATTTACAGACAGTGTTAGATACTGATACCAAAAAACTACGCTACAAAAAGAATACAAAATCTAACAGAAAGGAATAATCATAAATAAATGCTACGTTTCAATGGCATCGTTTTCAAGTAATCTGTTAAGTCCCTGATAAAACATGGTTCATGTAAACAATACTAGAGGAAAGAGTCTCACAGTAAGAAACCCATCAGTTCTTGTTGGGTAGCAGCATTGGAGAGGAACAATTCAAACACAAACAAATGTAACTCCTCAAAATGACATACGAGAGCCACAATTCATCCATCTTGGAGGAGAGAAACAAAGCTTTTACAGTCCATAAGGCCTTGAATTGAAGAGGCTTTGAAGCTCACTCCAGTGGGAATGTCTTTGAATGCGAGAAAATCAGAGGATTTCAAACAGTGGGATGAATGGAGGAAATCTGGGGAGGTCTTGGGGTGGACTTTGAGGAGGAGGGGGAAAGACCAAAAATTGATTGCACTCAGAAAGCCTGACGCAATCCAAGTACAGAACTTCCAAGGAAAATGCCCCCACACCAACCCCAACTACCACTAGATTGTGGGAAAAGTTTTTCTGTAACCCCAGGCTGAAGATTCAAGGGACATCTTCCCCTATTTCCTGACATTTTTCCTCAGACTCAAGACAGGCTCACCCTAATTATTCTTCCCTTGGCTTTTCTTGTTTTGATCTCATTTTTTTGGACAAGAGTGAGCTACAGCACAAGCAGCACTTGCGTGAATACACAGGTATCTTAATATTTCAACAAAGCTCCCTATTCACAGTGATTAAAAAAAAATGGCAATAATAAAAAAAGATTTCTCTCTGGTTTAAAAAATGGCCATTGCAAAGCCTATGGTGACTGATGTGATGTTCGTCCTGCATGGCAACAGCAGTTCCAGTGTCACGTCAGGCTTGTGTGTCATGTCAGCACAATGACCTCAGCTGGATCAGCACTTAAATTAGACTTGCGTTTGCGTTTCCTGTGCCTGTGGTAGAGGGAGGTGGATGCGGGGCTGGGGGTGGAGGGAGGGGTGGGGTGCCCTGTTCCAAGTTTGTCCTCCCTCTCCTGGCGTCACCTGTCGAAGCAGCCAGTGGCGAAGGAGTGGTGGGAGCCCAGGTAACTGCCCCCGTACGCCACGCTCAGGCAGTGGCGGGGTTCGGCCGCGATGGCAACCTGCATGGAGATGGGCCCCTGCAGTGGCAGTGCCCTCGCCCCCTGCTGCAGCCCTGAGGCCAGGCTCGGGTATGGGTGGAAGGCAGCCCCTGCTGCCCCTCCCGAGAGGAGCCCCATCCGGTGGGACTGGAGGTAGTCCTGGGACACCACAGGCCCCAGGGTCTGGGAGTCTGCCAGGGTGTGCAGCTGGGACAGGGGGGCTGAATGCTGGGAGAGGTGTGGGTAGCCACCGGGCTGAAACAGCAGCTGCTGGGAGGAGGTCGAGGTTGAGGTCTGTCTCTGGGCAGAAGTGGCAGAGGAAGGGGGAGTGGGCTGGGTATGCAAGGGGGCTTGGGCTGATGGAGGGGTGGATTTGGTTTTGTTGGCCTCCTTAACATCATTGTCATGGGCACTAAAAAGAGGAAAAGAATGAACAAGTGTTACCATTTTAGGAAAAAAAAAAAAAAAAAAAAAAGTTCAAAATATTTTCTCCAGTACTGTCACAAAAAAAGCAACTGTGGTTCCAAAATGAAAGAAACCACAAAGTGGAGAAAAAAAAAAGAAGAGGGAAACAAAGCATAAAGAGGCAACAGATTGGGAAAGTGAGGACAGGGAGTACAATAGTCTGTGTATTAGAAGTGAAATGCATGTTCTGTGGTCTGGGTATGTGACAGACTGTACAGGGGATGCAAGGTGCCCTTACAGCAGCATCAGCTCAATGCACTGGGTCAGGTGGTCCCAGCTGTAGCCAGTGAGCAGGTGCAGGGACGTGGTCCAGCTAGGGGAGATCTGCAGGCAGATTCGGGATGCTGCGATACAAGCCGCTGCAACCTGGGAGGGCCTGAAGCTCAAGAAGGCGTGGTCTGAACCATGGAGAAAAACAGAGTCAGTCTGGAGCACCCAAAATGAGGCTGCACACCAGAAGGCCACAATGCACATTTGCCCTACTTGCTAACAAGGCTACATAACGGTTTCAGTTTCTGTCATAAGCTATTTTTGCATACAGCCTGTATGACTGACTGAGGGGTTGCTTCAGGGGGTAAAAACAGTCCAACCCTCCTCTATTCTCCCCCTCTCCCACCCAACACACCTTGCAGTGAGACCTCCAGGAAGTAGTGTGTGTACTTGTCCATAAATGCTTTGGTCTTGGAGAGGGAGGAGAGGGGCCAGCCATTGTGGAGGTCGCTCTCCTGCACGGAGGCGTGGAGGTAGTAGTCGATGAAGTGGGCCGGTGTGGGCATGCACAGGTTCCAGCTGAAGGTTTCCAGCAGCAGCAGCTCCATGCGGATCAGGTCCCGCTTGTTTAGCACCAGGTTTAGGCTGCACATGAACCCCAGAGTGTTGAGCTGCTCCAACTTGGGCACACGGTCTTCCTTCTCCTCAAACTTACCTAAGAGGGACAGGGAAGAGAAAAAAAAAAAAAAAAACAGAAAGAGGGAGAAAGAGACCAGGTCAGATAAAGAGTACAAGAGCTAACAAAAATATCCTGGCCATTATGCAAACAAACACGGTTACAGTTATGGTGGCCAGCAGCATCGAGCCATTACAGCCTGTGAGTGAGGCTGTCATTAAGCCAGTCACAAGACCCAGATTCTTCAGGTTCATGTTTTGTCAATATAACCACGAGGTGATGCCATGCATCATCTTCCCCCACCACCACCCCCCAGTGCTCAGAAGCACAAATCATATTCAAAAACAATGCATTTACAGTCTCCCAAACTCCACCCATTTGACATTTCCCATAGCAACAGCTTTGTATGTCATCTTTCTGTAACCAATGAGCTGAGGGCTATTTGCCTTTTAACATAGGAGGAAGGTTGGCCCTTTCTCTCAGGTCAAGTTACATTGCCACCCCTCCCTCCCCCCACCCCCAAAATATACACACGCACGCACACATCACAACCTCTGTCCCATTATGGGGAAATGTGTGGGGTGGTGGGTGGGGGGTCTTTGTGATGCAAATTAGGAACAGAGTAATCTTTACACCTCGCAAACTTATGCTCTACATCTTAGAAATCCTCACCAAATTAGGGTGAAACACACAATTCAAACACACACAGTACACATTTTAAAATGATGCTGTAGGACAATGGTTGCCAGCATCGGTCCTGGGGACCTACTGTGTCTGCTGGTTTTTGTTCCAATCACAGCTGCAATCCCAGAATCTAAAGCTGGTAAATTTCTTAATTAGGTGCTATTCATGTTATAGGGATTATTTACCATTGTAAGCCATGTTATGTCTGAAATATATATGCATGCTATGAATAACAAATGTCCTGTATTCACATTGTGCCATATTGCAAACAATTACATAAAGTCAGGTA
Source organism: Albula goreensis (assembly GCA_022829145.1). Taxonomy (NCBI): domain Eukaryota; kingdom Metazoa; phylum Chordata; class Actinopteri; order Albuliformes; family Albulidae; genus Albula; species Albula goreensis. Next base: position 18,016,272 of record CM040746.1, on the reverse strand, counting down.
AAATTGTATCTCATTAAAGACCAGAGTGAATCAATGGACACTTAATTGGAAATATAGTGGACACATGATCACTAAAACTAACCATTTGATAGACAATGAAGGATTCAAAAACAAAGCCAATTATACTGAGCCACACCTACATTGTGATAGTAAGCATCAGGGAAAAAAAAGAGCTTAATCATGAGTTCAATGACTGAAGGAGCCTATTGAGTCACCTCAGTCTATAATTTGATCAGGTAAGAAAAAAATAACTCTTTTTGGCATTTGTCTGCAAAATCACATAAACAGAATGTGAATACAGGAGCTTTTTCTTCATGACATGCAAATTATCTTTATAATCATGAAAAGCATCTAATTATGAACAATGAACAACTTGTTAAGATTCTGGGGTTGCAGTTGCGATTGGAACAAAAACCAGCATACACAGTGGGCCCCCAGGACCGACATGATTTAATGATTTGGAACAGAATGAAAGCTGCTGATGTCTTCTCTAACAAGCACAGGACACATCCATACCACCAAGTAGCTATACCCTGTGCAGAAGTCCAGGATGCCAATGATTAAGTCAGCAATGATGTCATCAGCATAGGACAATGGGCAGCAGGCTTCCAGAGGGCTCAGACACCTTTGGTTTTATGTTCCCCAAGACACAGCTGAACACAATCAACATACACAAGGCTACAAAGCTTCCACACACTGAACAGCAAACATTCTCCACAAATACATCTGCATCTTTGGTAAAACAAAGAACACAATTATATTTATCATGGCGTCACGTGCACATACACATACACAGAGACGTCCGCACACGCACAGGACCTCTTCCTTCCCTGCATGTGTCCAGGCCCTGTTGGAGCCATGGTATTATATTAAGCACTAAAAGCCAGCAGCTTGGATTAACAAACTGGCCAGCCAGTCCTGCACATTCACCCTGCTAGCCATAAAAAACAACACTTAAATCAGTCTGCATCTGGCAGGGCAATCACTGCCATAAACACGTGGCAACAAAGGGAAGGGAGAGCAGGGCTTGATCCTGCGGGTGCTGTGAAGCACCAGTCTCAGAGGAGTGGTGATCTCACTGCATGGACAGTAGAGCCAGATTGCCCTGCAGTCTATGAGCCACAGAGAAATGAAAAAAGGAAAATGGAACACAAGGACCTGGGCTGCAGTCCCTCTCTTACCATTGCTTGCCATTCCAATGTTCTTCATTGGCAAGACAATGAGTCTTTTTTTGACAAAGCATAGGAATGCAACAAGGCACAATACAATTTGACAAAATAAAGGTAATAAGCAAAGGAATCTTGATAGTATCAATTTTAGTATATTTGGAAATAAAAAGAAACTGAGTTGAAATAACTTGTGGATCTCCTCCTGACAATCTGCCTTGTCAGAAGGACAGCCAAGGAGGACCCAGACCTGATCACTCTGTGTTTGCTCTCTTTGGCCCTTCACTCCTCCCCTCTACTGGACAGCTCCCTTTCCTCCTGCAGCACAAAGGGCATAGGGGCAGGGCAGGGCAGCGCTTTGATCCTGGCAAAGGGCAAGAGCAGGAGGGGCACAAAGGCCAGACCTCAAAGGTGCCAGTGTTCTGGAGATGGCCTCAGTGGCTTGTGGACAGTCATCTGCACCCATATGCATGTGCTGTACACCACAAAACACACGCTGTTCTTTTAACCCACAAACCGGGACTCCCGCTGCCTCAACCATGACATTACCTGCAGGTGGAATCCAAGAACCGCAGGCAAACTTCAGGGAGAGATGAAAATCAAAGTACACAGATGAGGGTTTCAGATAACTGGCTGCCTTAGCATGCAAGCATACTGGCTCAGACGCTGACAAAGATGCCAATTTGGGGGTGACAAATGCATACATGTTTACATTTTCATGACTAGATTTTTTTTTTTTTTTGCATGAACTAAAAAAATAACTCATTTTTTAATGCAAAAGCAACAGCGTGGAGCCTCTGTACGTGCTACCCTTCATAAATGACTGCTTTACCTGGGAGATGGGGGGTGTGAAGACAGACAGCTGAGCCTCAGAACTTTAGTGCACTCTCACCTCATCTATTCTCACCAACACAAAGGACTGTCCCAGGGCTATCCAGCACTATACTTCCCACCTTGACTCTCCCAGACACCGTTCCGCATCTGAGTTTGTCTCTCTCACCTACAGGCTGGAGACTCCTTTTTCCCCTTACTTTGCTTCTCTATGCTCATTTCAACCAGTCAGATCCTCAGTGCAGTTCTTTTTATAGCGCAACTTATTTTGGACTAATTAGCTTTTTAAAATGCCTTTGCACACATGCATGTGGCAATGAAACGCTTCTCAGGAAAACCACCATGGCCAGGAAACCTTCAGGGCTCAGCAGTAGACTTGTTAAAGTCCAAACTATGGTAACAGAACACTCCACAAGACTGTGGACAAAAAAAAAGAAAAAAAAAAAAAAAAAAAAAAAAAGGAGCAAATAAGTGGACGACGCATCGCCACATCTGCTCTGCGTATCTAAGGTGCTGTTTTTGGGGGGGCGCACATTCCCAACCCAAGGACAATCACACAGAGGCAGGGTTAAAAGAAGCTCTTTCTATCCCCCTCAAAACTATTCAATTTTTCTTATTACATCGTGAACAATCTCCTGATGCTCAACTGAGTAACCAGGTGGCTAGGTTTCCACCTTGTGTATTAATGCACGTTAGTAAGAGAATGAGAAGCAGTAATTTCCATCCAAGAGATGCCAATTTATTTCTTTTGGCCTCATACATAAATATATGTATGTCTAATACACCTAAGACTCATGACAACACACAGGTTTAACACAAACGTGCAAACATTTGTTGCAGTTTATGTAAAAATTTTGATGCATGTTTTGATGAGGGGTTCTTAATTTTGACTCTATAACGCCTTCACAAGCAGTGCCACCACGGAAACAAACACTAAAACCAACCAAACTGTTGCCATATTCATCAGCCATATAAAAAGTGATTGTATCTGTACAAACAGGTTCATTATAGCATGGTAAGAGAGTACATGCTATGACATCTAGGTCTATATCAGATGGTGAAGGCTACTACAGTTACAACAAAGTGACCCCACATGCAAGGAAAATTTTCAATGCCAAGGAAATAATTCCATTTATATAACGTTTATACCATGAGCAACGAGTCATCACTTGCCTCTGTGAAAGCCCTGTGACTCCACAGCTGTGTGTGTCTGACATGAACTTCAACATGTGTGCATGTGTGTGCCTTGTGAATACATAATTTCAGACAGAATCAGTCTGATGCTTGAATCATTGCCTATTTTCAAGTAGTATGAAGACAAGAACCATCATTAGGTTTTAGAGCAAGAAACCCAATGATAACCAGAACTTCTTGAACACAGAGCAAAGGTCCATTTAGTTATAAACAGCAGATGAGCCCTCTGTGCCTCTGTGAGTATGTGCATTCTTCATCTGTTTCCTGAGCACCTGGAATGCTGGTTGTATGCTGATGCTATCAGGAGCTAGAGCACTGAGAAAAGCACCACTGAGGTCTGTGCACCAGGTACATTCCTGTGTTAGACATAAGGGAACTCTGATTGTGTCTCATCCAGACTTGCATAATTTACACAAAGGTGCAGGGAGCAAGGGTTAGGTTAGAGGCTGAGCTAAGGTCCAGTTTGGAGTGGAAACTGCCATTTAGGAGAACAGGGATCTCATCACAGCTAAACCCGAGCGGGACCATTCCAAAAGCTAACAAATGAGAATTCCCTTTGCTTCCATTCTCAAACCCTTTGGAACGTGTAAATCCTTTATCTCCACTGGAATCAGCAAGGAGACATCAGGGTTTTTTTCCCCCGCATAGCTCAGACTTCCAGGAGGAAGCAAACAATCTGCTCAAATTACAGACCTGGCTGGTGGCACTGTGGCCGATGACAGAGCCCCTGAGAAAGTGCCTGCAATAAAGTTTAAGATAAACCACTTTTTTCTTCTTTTTTTAATCTCACCCAAATGAGTGAATGCGCTCAAAGGCGGCAGAGGGGGTGTCTTTTGCCATCTTTCAACTTTCCTTTAATTTGGTACTGCTCCTTTCGCAGAGACTGTGAAATTGGTCACAGTCAGATCCCCGGCTTGTCCCGTGTTTCTGCCCCTGGATCCAAAGGCCCGACAATGCCGACCTCCATGACCTCTGACCTGTGCAGCTCACGCCTGGGTGCTCAGATCAGCCCCTTCTTTGGGGCTCCCTCAGATCAGAACCCCAGGGTGTGGAGGGGACCCACAGAGAGCAAGGGGCTCAAATTGGGCCTGCAGGGAAAAACAACCCTCCAAGTCTCCCTCCCCCCAGCTCAGGCCACGCCTGCTTCTCTGTTGAGACTAACTCAAAAATTACAGTCCTCCAAATACACATTTGCTGCCTTAAAATCATACCTAATCATTGATCTTGAGACATTTTTTTTTAGAAATAACAGTGAAGGAATCAATTCTTCTCACTACAAAAACCAGTATGCTTGCCCTCACCATCTGTTTATGAGAGGACTGCATAAATTCACTGATGCACAAACAGGTTTGGAGAGTGAGGGGTTGTAAATAGGCAGTGTAAAATAAATTCTCACACACACACACACACACACACACACACACACACACACACACACACACACACACACACACACACACACACACACACACACACACACACACACACACACACACACACACACACACACAGTATTGGCTAAGCTAAATCCTTGTGGTCAGCAGATTAGAAAAATTATACTCCAGAAAGCAGTATCTATAAAATTCAATATATCCAATTAAATTTAAATCAAGCCCTTTTTCTTAAAGGAATTCTTTCAAAGAATTTTTAAACAGGAAACTATAATGAGCAGTCACCATTAAAATCCATGCAGCACACTGTACTTTGTTTAATTATCTTTAGTAGATTAATTCCTTTGCATTATCATCAAACCCCTGCAAAGGGCTTTCAGTCCCCCTAATCTACATATCAGTGTTCCCTGCAGAGCGCTGCAGTTCAAACATTCCCCTTAATGCTCCCCCTGCCCCCACATCCCCAAGCTTCACCCCCTCCCCTGCTCTCCCTCTACTCTCACCCCCCTCCACCCCCTGCTTCCTTTCCAAGCTGCTAAAGATGGGCAGCTAAGCTGCCTTTGAAGATCCGCACCGCTCCTTTTCCGACACTCCCCCGAGAGGAAAAGCACTTTTATGAGGGCTTTTCTCAGGACGGTTTATGTGTTACCCAGACAAGGTGTGTCAGACAGAGGATGCAAACAGAGGACTGCCTGCGACAGTCCCCAGAGTCCCTGCTCTCTTATTTATGAGACATTCCTTACTACCAGCTATGAGAGCGAGTGCTCATTGCAGTTGCCTCACATGCGGCTGAGAAAAGGTCAGGACATACAAGGACTTCTGAATGCAAATATTTAAATCCATTCTCAAGTCAGTAGAAGCCAAATGACCTGAGCTTCGGAGGGAACTCTTCTCAACTTTCCTGAAATGCTTTGGCTGAGGAGAATCCTACTTGCATGTTGTTGCCATAGTGCACCACAAAGCATCCTTGTAAAACAGTACATGGATTTTACAGTTATTACCTTATTCACAAGCCTGGAGGGGTATGAAAAATGAGGGTGTGTGTGTCTGCATCTGTGTGAGTGTGCTGTTGAAGCAGAGACCTGCCCCAGCCCCTCCCCCACTGCACTGTATGGAAAGGCGTAGGGCTGCTCATGTTGGGGGGCTTTTGTTTTGGCCCAGCTACAGGAGCATATGGCAGGTGCCCCTGGAGCCTCACAATGGAGAGAGAGAGAGAGAGAGAGAGAGAGAGAGACACACACACACACACACACACACACACACACACACACAGTGAAACAAACCAAGCCTGTAAAATAGACAGAAAGCCATAATGACAATGAGCAGAACAGTCTGTCCCGTATAACACACCATCACCAGGAAACAAAATATTAATAACTTTGCAGACCCCCACCATGCCTAATTTCATATGTAATGTCCTGAATGTGAAGTACTGCTACATTCCAGCAGACAGGTCTGCAGTGCTCAGGAGACCAGTGCCAAAGCTTAGCCATGTGTATATGTGAAGCCACTACTGCTCAGGGGTCCCAACACAAGGAGGGAACAGTTCTCACACAAAAAAAAAAAAAAAAAAAAAAAGGCAAAGAGAGACAGCTAAAAATAAAAGGGTGTATATAAACTGGGTGTTGGTGTTTCAGACACTATCTGAGGCATCCAAGAATGCTGGGACACTGCACAAAGACAACAAAAACAGCCAATAAGAGCTCAGTCGAACCCTGTGGCCGTAAAGGTATTCTGTCAACTTCCTTCCTGCTGACAGACTGTAAAATCCTTGTCCTCCTCACTTGCAACATAAGTGTCATGATCTTGCACCCCCACTTTAATGCCAAGCCCTCACTCTCTAAGCAAATTCGACACTAGCCATGATGGAACAGACCTGTCTCCACCGACTTCTTATTTTATACGCTCAGACTCATGTGAGGTTCACACAAGTTTAAAAGTCCAGAAAGTGGCCTCTGCAAGACAAGAGAACAGAGATCAGGTTTCATCACTGGGAGGGGCCAATACCACTGGGCACAACAATGGTAGCAGTAGCCTCAATTAACCAACTGAGGAAGTCAAGGGTGTTTCAACAAAGGTAATAGCTGAACAGCAAAGGACCACGCATTTAAAAAGACAGACCGAATGGACCAGGCCAGCTGACTGGGACAGACACCTTCAAAGCAGCCCAAAAAGAATCAATTAGCAGAAAGACTTCAAATCAAACACTTTCATCACAAACTCTCCCATGATCTATGATCCCAGTGTAAGGGAATGTATGGACTAGAAAGGAAATATACAGCGATTTGGCTCTTTATAAAAAAAAAAAAAAAAAAAAAAAAAAAAAAAAAGAGCTATGCCACTGTCAGCCTTCAGAAAATGTCTGCTCATGGTGCAGCTGGGTGTTCAAGCCGCAGCTACTCCATTACCAGATATGGCCAAAGATCCACATTCCCAAGACTGGTGACAGCATCACCAGGATAGATCAGTGGTTGAACTTTCTAAATTCTTAAGGAGCATTACTTTCGAATGGCCGGCAAGATCAGGCCTAGTGCTGCAAGATTCATGGACTGATGACATGTAGATTTTGTGTTCTCATGATGGCATTGGCAATGCGTTTCATGTCACATTTGAAGTGTGGAACGAATCTAAGGCTATTTTAAAATATAGACAACTCCTTTCTCCAAAGTCTGCGGGAGGCAGTCAATCAGTGGGGCACAATGTAAAAAATAAAAACATTTATATCACCAAAATGTGTTACTTTAACTTCCTGAATACATAAATAAAATAAGCAATGATATACATTGGGACAAACACACAGCAATTGTTTTTCAAGTGTTAAATGAAAAGATTAGTTAGACTGGTGAATTTTCTTTTATACATCCAGTATTACAGAAACAGAACTCTACCAATCGTCACCTTTAACCGCCCATCTTAAATGCTTAAATCAGTACAGTGTATGCCTCTATCTTACTCTGAGAAACACAATCCCCCTGCCCCAAATGCATGCGCGCAAACACATGCCTGCATACACACACTCCTGCCCCTGCAAACAGCCCCCTTGCAGGATTTGCTGTCTTAACTGCATCATTAGATTAATTGCCCATTCCTCAGCACCATGCTACTATAGGAAGTCTTACAGCCAGGTTTTCATTAATCAGGGCAACACACAGGGATGTGTTATCAGGCTCTCTCACAAACTCAGCAGCATAGTTCATAGGACTTATTCCTATTGTTCTTCTGACAACCAGTTTCACAAACAGCCCTGTGGTAATTGCCACCCCCCACACTGAGTACATGTGATAAGAGCTCAGAGTGACCGAGGTTTGAGGGGTTTGGCAGCTGTGGGAGGGCATGGCTTCTACTGTGCAGAAGTGCCAAACTGCATGCCTCTACTTCTACAGATGCATACAGCCATCTTTAGATTGACGCATAGCCACGAGACAAACAAAATGCACAACCATTCAAGCTGGTATTCCCAGCTTTCCCTCAGACCAAACCTTTAACTCTACAATAGTCAAGACCTGAAAGTCAGCACTCTGCAAGAACACCATGCCAGATGATATCAATGGCTCAAGGCACAAATGCATTTATTGCTCTTCTGAGGATACACCCAGATATACATCAATTATTACTCTGATCTAAAAACGCAACTTGGTATTGCACTGCCATGCTTGGTTTCAGAGATTTGATTACAGTTTGTATACCTATCAAAGTAATGAACTGTTAAATGACCAACAAAAAAAGGCTAATTCTGTCAAGTCCCCCAATCAATATTGATGAAGGACAGCTTCATGAAATTACAGACATAGAAATCATCAAAAGAACAATTTACTACAGCAGTTGCAGGGGAGAGTGAAGTTGGCTTATTTAAATATTTGAGTTGCAGGTCATAAATTATTAAACTATCACAAAAGGAAATGTAAATCCTGAGTTGTTAGAGGACATCCCACTGTGTCCATACCATACTTTAGTAAAATAAAGGAATCACAAGCAGAGTATAAAGGAGAGTGATTGAGTGAGCATAGGTGTGTCTGCCCCAGAACATAAGGGCACATATTAGCTCAGTCTCAGAGCAAGAGTGCTCATCTCAGAACAGGGTTCTATGATCCACATCCAAATTTAAGCCATTTTGAGGCGGAACAGCTAACCTTGATCTAGATCAACAGTTCTGCTCTGAGGCACCTTATGAATGCAGGACCAGATGCCCCTACAGGTTTCATGAGAAGGCAGAGGGGTCACTCACTAGCTAGGAGAAGGCAGGACAGGGCAATGACATAGAGCTGCTTGACCGCCACATCGTAGTGGTCCATGAAGAGGTCCAGAAGGTAGACGGCCAGGTGGCGTGCCGTGGGGCATAGCTGGTAGCGGTTGCTGAGGATGGCCAGCAGGTCAGCAAAGTATCGCCGCATGCCTATTTGAGGAGAGTGCGCCCGGTACGCTGGCAATTTCAGCTCCTGGAGGAGGGAAAGAAAAAAACAATTCAATTTCTCCTGATTATTGAGGCCATATGTAAGGCCAAACAAGTTGGTTTCTTATCAAAACTGTACTAATAACCCTGATTAAGCCACTAGTTCCTTCAAGAATGTGTGTGTAACTAAACATTCTGGCATCAAACTACCCAAAAATGATTCAATCTGTTCAAAGAAATTAAAAAAAAATATTGGAAACATTACAGCTCTTCTGAGGGTGTGAGGAGCACAATCAGATGAACTTTGTCCATTTCTATTTTTAACTGATGAATTTGGCTATATACATTTTCAGACTCCAAGAAACTACTGGCTTAGGCCCAGATTTGTTCCCTGTGGATAGTTGAAGTTGAAGTGTGAAAAATGTTGAAATAAACTGCTTCTTTTGCTGCTGTCACTGGGGAGTGTCCCATCAACATGGCCACCATTTGTTTGTCTGACCTCGTCTAGAGTATTGCATGCTTCCTCACACCCCCAAAGGTAAATAAATCTGCTTTTTTCAGAGATCTTCATCCCTGCCCCTGCCCCTGCCCCTGCCCCAGCCCCAGCCCCAGCCCCAGCCCCACCCCTAATGAAGAGGCCATGTTTGCCTACGATTTGATACCCACAGCTTACAAACTGTATCGGAGGGTCGCCGCATTATTCCATGAGCCCTCTGGCAAACATACAACCACTGGACTGACAGTGAAGCTTATATGTCGTAGAAGATCCTACATATGAATTAACAGCATAGCTAGGATGAGACAATGCCTATGAAGCAATACTGTTGGACATACCATTTCAAATGCCAAGAATTTTGCTCCATGAGGAAAAAGGTCTTTAAAAAATGTGCATAAATTGTGATGGTCTTGCCTCCCACTGGTACCCACTTTTGAAAGGACAGAGGTATTAACGCTGGAAATAAGGCTCTCAAAGGAACACCAAGACGACCATCTTCAAGCAAGCAGTGAAACTCAACGTTTTTGAGTTAACAGGTATAGTGCCTAAGATGATCACCTTAAGCAGAATACGCCATGATAAATATAGCAAACATATACATTTTCTTAACCATTAATAAGTTTGGCACGGAAAGATTAAAATTTGTAAGGGTGTAGCCTACCATTGATTCAATTATGTAACTTTAGTTACATAACTGTTGAAAAGGCAGGAATAGGAGCTCAAAAGGGAGGAAACTTGCTCTTTTTCATGAGAATACATACTTTTTTGTACTAAAATAATCAAATATTCCTGATTCATTAAATTTTAGGTCTAAAAACATTTAAAAGTTACTTATTTTTTCCCCTACAAAAATACAGTCAGATACAATCACAGAACAAAATTGCTCAATAACAAAACATGTTTTTGAACTTCCAAGCAAAAAATTGTAATTTATATAAATTAATCTAAACTTGTTTTAGAACTACACATACAGATGTTCCACAAAAATCATGCAACAGAAATCAGTTTCCATGTGGGGAAAAAAAAAAAAAAACTGCACATCAATTAAGCACTGTTAATGAATTAAAATGTACCCTACAGCCATTTAAACACAAGATCATTTTGGGTTAAACTTATGTATTATTTACTTCTTTTTTATTCAATAAAAGCAAGCAAGCAGCAAAGCAGTTTTATTGGCAAAGTGAAAGCACCGTAAGTAGCTTGCGAACCTAATGATAGAAAACACTTTGCATTTAGTACATCTGGCAAGTAGTCAGTAACACCCACTATGGCAGAACCGTGCGAACGGCTTTTCACACTTGCAGATAACATTGTACAGAGGAGAGCATTACTCTACCACAACATAACACAAAATCTGGCTTAGCAGAAAGACATAGAAATACCTGGTGGCATTGCTGTATATATAAAACAGCTTTTTATTAGAACAGCTCTAAGAAATATATTTCCCATTACAGCACATTAAGTACAGCCATGAATATTTTAATTTTTGATTACGGAACAGAAATTTGACTTCTTACAAACAAGCTCCAAGTGTGACTTATTTTACTTTTATTTCATAATGATTAAGAAGATGTTCAAGTATACTGATTTTTAAATTTTTTTTTTTAAATATTGTAATACTAAAAAGCAATGACAAAATGTATGATTATTCTAATCTTTAAGTGCAAGGCTGGTCTTCATATTGTGGCCGTACTTTTTGCTTGATAGTCAATGGGGAATATAAATGGTGGGACTCTACAAAATATCCAGCCGTGGGCTAGAAAGGCTGGGTCAGTGCACGGTGTGAAATGGGGAAACACCCCAGGTGGAACAGTCTGTCCCCCACAGCAAACAGCCTGTTCAATTAGGCGAGCTGCCTGCATTTCACACAGGGAGACATTAACATTAAAATGCTCTTCTCTTGCACCCATTACATTTCTTTTAAAGGTAAAACTTTTCTATACATACAACATAAACTAATTCTACCCAACAAACCAAGGTATGCAGCAAGACCAGGGAAATTTTGGATAACCCGTGCATTGTATCATTCTTCCCCTTTTTAGCCTTTCCAAATGCTACAAATGAATGACAATCTCACAAAGCATCCCCAAAACACAAGGCACAGTCATAAATATAACTGCACTGAACTACAAATAACATTTCAGAGAACAGCCCTATATGCCCTCTAAGTAACTTTCAGCAAGACTGATTATAGGCTTCACCATTACAAACACCATCAGAATTGAAAGTTTGCTGAACGTACATTAAAAGTGATCATACATTATACATTTAAAAATAGACAAATTTACTTGTTCTCCAAACAAAAAATGAAACTCTAAGCTTTACGTATAAACGCATGTCATGGCAGGGGGGTTTCATCTCTTTTAGTTCCTAGTACAACTGTTCTAAGGTGTAACAGCAAGAAAGACTATGAGCTGTGTATTGCATGTAAACAAGGAAATAACTATCTCAAATTTTTAAATGACCTCAAATGGCAGCTGGCGCTGGTACAGGAAGTGGCAACAATATGGCAATCTGGGCCCAGTTGTGGTGGTACTCCCTCATAGTACTCATTCCCCCTCCCGCCCAGTGTGGGTGTCTCAGGCCCATCTGTCTGTCTGGGGGTGCAGGGCTGGAGCCCCGGCAGGCTGGGGGTGGGGGGTTGCCTTTGTGGAGCAGGAGGTAATTGAAGATTCCACAGCTGCCTCCTGATTTGCATGTCTGACAATTTACCACATGGTAGCCACCAAAATCTCCAACATCACTATGTTCACGCTGGCTAGCTTATTAAATAGAATTAATGTGTGTGTCAGTGTTGAGGAGGGGGTTGCAGGGTTGGTGGTGGTTACGAAGCTGGCCCCAAACTACAGAACTTCAGAGCTTTTAAACTACAACCTCAGCAGATTGATGTTACTTGGGTCCAAAACATCAAAAATGGAACAAGCCTTTTCAAACAGTTTTCTTGGGGAAGACATCTAGCCCTTTCTCACTCTTGTTGCCTTCATTGTCGAGTTTATTTCATGATCAATGTGTCCCTTCTCACTGAGCAAGACCTTGAGCAGTGGGATAAATCGGTGCGTAATCTGCAGCCCTCTGACCTCTTTGGGAATTTTCCCTTAACGCAAACACAATAAGAGACAAGTAAATTAAAGATGGTGAAGAAGCGGAACACTGCCTGCGACAAGAATGACCTTTCCTGGGGGAGACAGCTGCCGCTGTGACTCCCCAATCACTACCCCCCTTAACCCTCCCTAACCTCTCACTGGACGATTTGCCTATTTTTAGATGGCTTTCAAAATGAAGATCCCAGTCACACAGCAGATGTTTTATTTTCATTTTCAAAATACACAGTGAGGAAATCTGGCCAATATGAAAGCAAACAAATAAAATGAAAAGGTTAGTAACACAGACTTTCAAACTGTTGTGTGGAGTGACAATTCTAACATCCAACAGGAACATGCACACCACAGCCATACACCATGCAAGAACTAGCAGACATACAAACAACTCAAACACAGTATGTAATTCGTTTTGTCTGGAGCAGCAAGTTATGGTGCTCATTATGTGAAAAAGTTGCGCTTGAATTAAATGCTTCCCAAGGCACATTTATCCACATTCATTAGGATATAGTGTTACCGCAAATACCCTCAGGCTCCACACTGTAAGGCAATTGTAGCTACCCCTCTGCCACCACCCCCGCCCCCCCTCAAACTGATGGCAAGTCAAGAGGAAAAAACATTACTTTTAATCACACACTTTTCTAGCCAAATCAATCACAATGAAAAAATCTGATTAAAACAAGACCAGTTGACTCAAATTTCAAGCCTTCAAGACTTATTTCTCCCCCACTTAGAAAGAAGAGAAATCACTGGTATTTATCAAGCAAGGTTAATTAATAATGAATCAGAATTGCCCTTAACTTTTTTCCAATAAATACAAACATGTAGAGACACCAAGCACAAAGTGACCTTAAATTATTCACCACTCTGTTCTATTCCTCCACTCAAATGAAACAGTTGCATGAGCATTTCATTTCATGAAAAACTAAGAACAGAAGCCTTGTTTTCTTCCAAAATAACAACAGTTTCTGCAATGTACTGTCACTGCATCAAAGCCATAGTCTCTCCTCGACTGTCCAAATTACTAAAGACTGCCTGCCACTAGAAAGCCCTTTTCCTTCTTGGAGTTCCTGAAAATATTTTTAAAACACAGAATACACAGCGTTCCACTTCTTCAGATTTAGGCTTTACAATGAACAGCTTGCAACGTTGAGTACTGAGGGTCTGACATCTTATTAAAAGTACGAACATAATCTCATGGATATATTAATCTGCAGAATTGCTTAGAATAAACATAGATGTAGAGTGTGAGGTCTGAATTTGAGTCTCACGGCACATGCAACACACTGGGGAAAATGCTGAACTACCTTCCTACATTAGTGAGCAGAGAGGACGGTTATTCCTTCCGTCTGAAAGCAAGCAGCACCAAGCAACCTCCAGAGTTTCATTACTCATCCGGACACCGCTGCACTCCCTACAGAGTTCATACTGGGACATGAGGAGAAAAGACTTCCATAACAACAGCTGGAGGAAGAGGGAGAGCTTGTGCTAAATTTGTCATTCAATACTCCCAGAGATACAGAGAAGCCAGAGGCCACTCTGCCTCAAGACAGGGGAACCAACACCTGGCCTTATCTGCACAATCAGGCAAAGCTGGCATGTGATCGCTCTGCTCCTTCCACAAAGCCAAGAGAAGATCAGAAACAAAGAATCGCTGTACAACCCTTTCAAACCAAACCTTTCAATGGTCCTTTTCTACCCACCACCAAACTTAAACATCAACTACCTATTAGGCCAAAAACCAGCAGGTAGTTAAATAAATGGGGCATGATCCTTGGCCAAAGAGACCACCAGCTCTGAACAAAATAGAATTTGAGGATACACATTCAATATCCAAGACCTAAAAAGATGAATTCCCCTTTCAGCATGCCCTCAACTCAAGGGTTTCAAGAATGATATTTTTTTCTAAAAGCATTCAGTGTCACTGAATAAAAGCATATACATTTCCATTTTGGCAGTTTACGCAGCCAATATAAATCATAAGCACTTGTTGTTTTTGTAAGTAGTTCTGGCCGAATAATTTGCTGAAGGGTTTAGCTAAGTTCCATGAATGCAGCGCCAACCCCTGATTCACCAGCAAGGAACGAAGATCGTTTGTTAGCCCAACGGTCTGAGGTACTCTTCCTCCAAGCCAGAAGCAGATGCGTTCATCGGTGGAATGAGAAGAACACGTGATATCTCGCGCATCCATATCAAAGGACACAGCAGAAAGTTTGTGTCGGCCAAATAAAACCAGACCGTAACCGTGCTTCGCAAACTACTTCACTGAACTTTCATTAAAATGTAATTAAGCACAATCAGAAAAGAAACGTGGGGTCACGGTCGAACGTTGAGGTGGGATCCCTGAGTATATAACCAGGAGTATGTAACTCACCTTAATGCGGAGAGACTGGTGTATGTCTGCGGCGAGTTGCCCTTTCCACCACTGACCCTCCGATTCCATTTTTCCATCCAGAGCAGACGAAAAGGACGAAGTACAAGCCTGAAAAGATCAGAGCGTCCGGGACGCTGATTCAGACTTCCTTTAGTCGGATTTGAAAGCACAAAGCGTTGTAACTATGTAATTAATCAAGTGGTAAATTCAATTTTTATTAGTCTAATGAAAACAAAGGCAAATGAGGGGAGGGCATCGTCTATGATAATACACATTTCCCCGTGCAATCTTTTCAGCCATCGAAGTTTCTGCAAAATATTGACCGGCAGATTTGCTTGACAAACAAGGATATTCGAAAATCCTTTTGGTCAAAACTGATTTTACGACTGACTTCATTAAAACTCACACTCAACCAACTGTGTAATAAACGTTCAAGGTAGACGTGACCCACCAACGTTTTTCTCCAACTACTTTTTTTCCGAAGGCTAAGTAATGTTAAATGAACTGACCATCGACCTTTGCCTATAGCCTATCTGACATTCTTGTGTAGGTTGAGCTTTTTAAATCTCAACCCTGTTCATATCGAAAGCAAAGTGTTTCAACTGCTGGTCAGACAGCGATTTCAATACAAGTTGAACATTTTCCCAAAACCTTTCAACTTCCATACGTTTTCCATACATCGATGGGTGTGTTTAAATCAGTCTACTTCCCACCGCAGAAACTTTTCCCAAAACAAGCGTATTTCCTAACACCTGTGCTTTCAAAATAATTAGCAATAGCTAGCTATAAAGTTTTTCATAGTACCGCTAGTAGCCTTGGCTACATTCCTCTAAGAGTTGAATCTCCGTAAGGGAAAAACTAAGAATGAACATTTTATGGTGGTTATCCCTAATACTCATAGTAACGGGTTCGTTTGTGTCTACGCCACGAGACAGTTATCATTAGCTTGTAGGCTGCTAATGTTATTGTTTAATCGAATAAACGAAGCATTTCATTATCAGCTCAGAAGCTTATCGCTTAACATACTGCGTTTAAAACACAGCACGTCTAAAGTATGCAGAACGCAGTTCCACCCTTTTAAAATTAACATGGAACTTCAAACAATTTCTAACATTCACACAGAGAAAAGATACCCTTACCACTCCAACAGCAGTTCTTCGGACCCCTTTGTTTCAGACCAACATCCTGAAATGACTAATTCCTCGTTGAACTTTCTTTTGCCTATTTATCAGGACAAACGAGGGAATGCACCTCCTCTCTTCTCTGAGACCGATTGCCCAAGTTCTGAAATATTGAGAAAAATGTTTTATCTGTCTGTTTAAACGTGTTTCCTTCTGTTTGCCTTTTTTTCTCACTGCCGTTCCCCATGCGTTTCTTTCATGGTGTGTGGTTAGTCCCCAGCTGCTGTTGCGGTAAGTAGCTCGTGGAGCTCGTGGACCTGTACACGAGCAGGCAAAATCAAGGTTGCCTCTGGGAGTTGTAGTCCTAAGTCAGCCTTCACGCAAATCTAAAGCTTCATAGGTATGTATTTTATACATGCTAACGTACAGTTTGCAGTTCTTTCTTTGACATACAGCACACAAGAGGTCAACACAAAATTTCAGTTTGATTTACATTTTGTCATGTTTGTTTTTTCACATGCCCTGATTGTTGTTAGAAATATCTAGGGCTTATAATATCTCTGAAAAGGGTTTCATTTCCCACAAGGAAGAAACACAGCTGCTGTGGGGATGGTGTTTGTATGTATGTATTTTTTTTTTTTTTTTTGCATTTGCTTCTGTTCTTCATTCCTGGATTAGGATCCTTCAGGTGTCCTTAACATTTTCTTTGTACAACAAATAATGCACCCCACAGCTTAATGCTAGGTATGCCACACCAGCACAAAGGCAGGAATCTCACAGGCACATGTACATTTGCTAACAGCTTTGCCAGTCCTGGTCCTCTTGACCAACTACATGTTTAAGGGTGACCCGCCATTTCGGACAGGTAACTGCAAAGTGGGTTGGTCATGAAAAACTCAAATTTACACTGAGGAAGTACAGAGAAGGAGAAACTACAGAAGAAGTGGAGACTGGCAGCATGTTATCTCCCTAACTGATGGGAAGATGAGGGATGGCACTGGTCTGCACATACAGCTGGGTATTCCACAATAAAACAAATCTGTTTTTTTTTTTTTATTGGTCCATGATTACATGATACATCACTGCTGAAAATTGCACATGCACTAAAATACTTTACACAATGGAAATTGAATACATATAAATGATTACAGTTTATTGTGAATTGGACTTGAACATCCTCCAGAAGCTGTTCCATAATTCAAGGTTTAAACTCAGCAGGGCTGTGTGTCTTCACAGACAAATGTAAATCATGTGCAATCCACCACACAAACACACGAGATGTGCACATATTGCTCTTCAGTGATACATTTATTCAAAATAATGGGCAAGGTTTTGCAACAAACTTTGTCTGTTTGCTGTTTTACTATTTAGAGCACATGGCAGAGGTATAACCAGATACAGTGAGGTGTGTATTTACCCAATGGCATCTCACTGTACCTTGGCTCAGATCCAGATGCTCCAAATTTGATCAGCTGATTGAATAGTTGTATTTACTTTTCTGTCCTAGGATTCCCAGGTCTCTGAGGGCAGATCTGGTTGGCAGGTAATTTATCATGTCATGCACCCATCTCTGAGATTCTGTACCTACCCCTGTTTTCAATGAATCAGTGATTTGTCAGAAGTAGTACCTGGCCATTGGATTATACACAAAGGATATCCCTGGACTTTGGATGGAATCATACCACATCAGAAACTACCACCATAGCCCAAACCTTGACAATGAGACTGTACTGTACACAATCACCCTCTCTCCAACCTTAGTAATCAGATGGTCAATATAGTACCTTTTTTGTTTATAAAGTAGTTTGCAACATTTTGCTCATCCTGAGTAGCTTGAGATGCTGATTAATCCTATACAAATGGCTATGTAGTAGTATCACTGTAGTCTATCCATGAATACATTCATTTGCTCGCTTAACAAAGTGTAACAAAACCTCATTGCATTTTGATCAGTTATATTACAGTTTTTACCGATTGCTTATTCACTGAAAGTGAATGCTTAGACAAAAGCATCAAAACCGTAACGTTTATAACCATGCCTTAAACAAAGGCACCAAAAGTACAAACACATTTTCTTCTTTGCACTTTGTTTGCAATTCTGGGGCACACTCACAGCACAATCTAGCTAAAACCAGGCATCGGGGCCGAAATGTTATACGACAAAGAACCATTGTGAATGACCCTAGACAACGCAGGGGAAATATCACCTTCTGTCCTGCCATTAGTCTGCAAGGAGTTCTCCATCACCATGCCACCCTAGGTCCCTACTGCACACATAATCCCATTCCTGGACACACTACATGGCATACTTATTCCAGCCAAGCAGAGGGGTGGACCAGATCAGCCCAGGTTTGTTGTCATCTGGTATAATGTGTTTCCACCAGGCTGCTCTGGTCCAGGACTGGTTCACCAACCACAATAACTTCACCATTCGTATACTTGCCCCCTTACTCCCCATTTCTCAATCCAATTGAGGAATTCTTTCAGCTACTGTTGGAAAGTGCATGACCAACAACCACATGCCCGCCTGCCTCTTCTACAAGTGGTGGAAGAGGCATGCAGAGACACTGAGGTGGGGTCAGTTCAGGGTTGGATTCAGCATGCAAGGCGATATTTTCCCCATTGCCTAGCCAGGGATGACATTGCTTGTGATGTGGATGAGGTAATATGGCCAGACCCTAACAGAAGGTTACATCCCTTACAATATTATTTTTGTTCACCATTGCACTCTAATATTACTGTAATTATTTTTGTTTCCATGAGTTTACAGTAACATATTGCTTACTGTTGTATAATAACTAAGCTGTATATGTTTTTTCTGAAACCTTTATATTTTTGTGCTCAATCTTTCACAGAAGCCTATATGAGAAAATTCTGTACTAAAGTACTAAAGACAGCAGTGTTTTGTATAAAGTATATCATTGTGTTGTTACTGCTTTGAAAGAGTAATTCAAATGATGTGCGTGTATTATTTTGTTGCAAAAATGCCATTTTGAAAAAGGATTGTTAGGTTTTGATTAGAGTTTCATTTTGACATAGAGGTGAGATGTTTATCTCCAAGTGTTGTGTTTTATTTGGCTTGTGTGTAGAGTTTTGCCACAATGAGCCAAATTCTTCAACAAGTGTGTAAATAATCGCAAAAAACTGTAATTGAGGACTGGCGCCACCTAGTGTAAAAGCATTGCTACATGGATTCTGTATTAGGTGACAGAAACCTTGCTCAATGTACCAGTTAAGTACTTGCATGCAAATCTGTGGTTCCAAACAAAAAAAAAAAGCGAAAAAAAATGTATTATACAGACAGGTTTTTGCCTTCCACCATATCAAAACTTTTACAGCTTTCTTTTAAACCTGAAAAACATTCTGGTGAACAACAAATGTCAAAGAATGGTCCGTGGACACTGTCGAGTAAGCCAACAAATAAAGTTAAATGCCACCATGATGGACAAAGCTGGGAGGGAACAAAGTGATAGTGAATGATGGTGAGCAAGTAAGAAAGAGTAAAATAAAGAAAAATGTATTTCTTCAAGACTATACACCGCTATATCCAAAAGGCCATGCTGCCTAGAGTCCAGACAGACACAATGCCTACATTTCCATTTCCATATCACAAGAAATACCAATAACACTTTCATTTACCACTCCAGGACTTAATTTCCTTCAACAATTACAATATAGGACATTTAGTCTCTGGAGTTCACTGCAAACTACACCTGCTTTCATAAAGCTCGTCACTCTGGTTATACACATAAACTCCAGAGAAAACACTCTAGGATCTGCATTGGAGACATGGGCTCTTCTCAGTCTAATTTAGTAATCAGACAGCTCCAGAATTGGCCTTCTGATCAACCTCATTGAGAAAGTCCTGATCAGCAAAGATGAGGAAACCTGTGAAAAGGCTGTCTGTCCAGTACGGGTCAAAAAAGAGCCCGTTCTGCTCAGAGTAGAAGATCTGCAACCAGACCTGATCACCACGCTGCAGACGCAGGACGGTGGAGCCAGAGGCCACATCATGGTTCCCTGTATTGGCATCAAAGGTCTTGATCTTATACTGACCATTGTGCACTAGCCCAATGGCTAAGTGCTTGTTGGCTAATGTGATGTCATAAGTAAAATAGTAGACACCGGGAATACTGCAGACAAACTTCCCATCGCTTGCATTGTAGTGACCACCCTCATTCATCAGGATGCGGTTAAAGCGGATGGGCAGACGTTCCTTAGGGTAACTCTGGGTCACGGCCACAGAGAAGGCAGAGCGTGCCATGTTGTTACCACAGTTGCAGCCTCCCGGCCGTCCAGCCTCACCATGTTCTCCTGGATCACCTTTGGTGCCACCCATTCCTGCCAATCCTGGGGCCCCACGTACCCCCTTTAGGCCCCTGGGCCCTGCCTTTCCCACCACACCTTGACGACCCTTGGGTCCAGGTTTACCAGGATTTCCAAGCCGCCCTTGCTCACCTACCAAAGAAACAGGCTTTCTGTTTATGATTATCCACCTGGAGAAGGCTACAAAATCTGAAACATTTTATTGTTCAAAAAACCATATATGAAAAAGAGTAACAGAACTGAGAGGACCTCTCATGGGTTTAGAGAGAAATTAACAAAAAGATGTTAAGCCAGGACTTTTGTAATTTGCATAGTTTTATCATATATGAAATCAATCAGATTTCATATCAAATCACTTCAGGTAGGTTGACTGGTTGATGAAATGATCTGCATGCACATACATAAAATTTAATACTTACTGTTAACCCCTTTTATTGTTTCATTTTGTTAATCATTCCAGATAGATAAATCAAATAGTAAATCGGAGATCAAACAGATATTGGGTATAGATGATTAAACCTCATCACACATTTCTGTTAATGTGACGGCACTCACCCTGGTCCCCCTTCTGTCCTTTCTCCCCATCCTTCCCATCTTCGCCATCTTTCCCTGGGAACCCTGTTTTGCCGATGGAGCCAGGTGCCCCTGGGGCTCCAGGAAAACCTGGGGGCCCCTGTGGGCCAGGCAGACTGCACACAAGCTGAGAGGAGTGGATGGTGAAGTTGCGACCTCTCTTGCCAGATGTGGTGGTTGTCTGAAAAGTAGCAAGGGGCAGCATGCAGGCCAGCAGGGCCAGTGGGAGCATGATGCCAGCTAGGACAGCAAGATACATCATTACAAGAATTAAAAGCATATTAAATGAATGGCCCAGGGTCTGCCATCCCATTTTCCAAAAAGAAGTGCTGTAATGCAGAAATTGTAATGCAAACTTGGTTCATGCCAATGGTCTGGGTAAGGGTGATCCCACACTGGGGGTAAGCAGCAGTTAAAATCTCAACCTAGAATGAGGTGAAAGATTTAGTTAGATCTATGAAAAAATGTAATGCCAGCAGTTTTTGAGCATAGATATTTGTATTACAAAAAAAAATTATTATCGGAGATAAGAATGACACAAGACACAATCATAATGGATGTTGCCCATGAAGTACTGAGAACAGCAAAATAATGGTCCAGAACAAGCTACATGTCTTGCAACTCCAACTGGTTTTCCAGCCCTGTGTAAAACACTGAGTCGTATAAATCAGTCTTATGAAATTAACTGAAAAATAAAAGAGGTGAAAAACATCTTGAAAGAGAACCCTCCCACATGGCCAGGGCTGGAATATAACATCTCAGAACCCACATATTAAAGAGCTGCCATGTTGTCTACCCAGAATAGTAAACTGATTATAAATACCTGCTTGCTTGATTTTTATTATGACTGCTGTATGTAGTCATTTTGTGTGACTGCACGAAGATGTCCTTCAAACAAGAAAAATTTGGAGACGTTCCAAGCACTTGCTAGTGCTAGGAAAAGTCCAAAGTAAGCGATGTACTGAAAGAGTGAAATAAATTACCATGAAATGAACCTGCAATTTGGTGGCAGAAGAAATAGCACAAATGAAACTGCCATCTAATTTAATAGATGGACTTATTTCTGCCAGAAATTACTTTTTTTTTTAATACCGATGCGTTTTTAATGTAAATAAAGTGTATTTAAATAGCTAGGGACCCATGGCATTCCCAGCACAGATACCGCTAATTCTTTGCGTTACTAATGGCAAAAGCCAAAACATCATGAAAAGAAACACTGTTGTGGACAAATGACTATAACGTTAGCAAAAGCTCAAAGAGAACAGCAAAAAGCCTATGTCAACGCAAATTAGCCAAAACAAATTATTAGTTATAATTCATACATGTACAGCGGTATAGGCTGTTGAAGAATTTCGGTATGTACAAACAACTAGAAACAAAGATAGCATAGCAGATACATTCTAAGTCCATGTTTAGAATCGTCTTTTGTTTAATTTAATTGTTTGATATCCATCTTTATGCCAAATATGCGCTCTAGTTTAAAAAGTTCCGCGCCAGATACTATGAAAAGAAAAACACTGCATGTCCTTACCCCATTTTTTACGACTTTTACGAGGAGATAAGATCATCGGTTCCGTGAAAAGAAGTATGTAATTAGAACCCGAACGTGTGTCCAATCGAACGCTTCCCCACACAGACTACATGCTACTCCTAAATTAACTCGCAGAAAACGTACAGCTGTGACTGTGACTGGACAAACTTACTGCGCAGATTTTAACCCTCAGCTCGGCGTATACACCCCGTTCCTGCAATTTAGCTATTCTTTGCCAACACATATTTCGACTCTGATGCAATTGCGCAGATCTGTTCGAAAAATTACGGTAAAAGAACAAGATATGAGCGGAGAGTAGAAATAACATTTGCTACAATAAATGACCATTAAGTTCAATCACCCTCTGCACTTTCACCGATCAAATGTAATTTTGCATTACGTTCACCGAGGAATGTGGCCGATCGGGAGATATAGTTACATACATTCTTATTTTTTCTTTGGCGCACGTGATTCTCTGCTGCCTGCATGAGAATAAATCGGAAAATAAACATCATAACACGGGGTCTTGCCAAGGGAGGGACTGGGAGAAATTGGAACTAACTGAGTAGTTGTTGCAAAAGGAACCCCAGATGTATTTCGTCTTGTGTTCCAAAACATGGCCAAGACTAAAGATGAAAAACGACCAGCTGGCGGTTTACAGATGAAATGCACATTGCACTCAAGAAGCTAACACGTGTTTAGCTTGGACATGCTAGCACGAGATTGTCTCAGTTCCATCCACCTGACTGCAAAATTGTCCTGTCACTTCTTTAAAACAGAGGAATCAAAATACCCACAGGTAAATCTGTCCAGAAACACTTTACGTGAAAGCACCCCTGTCAACAGTGACATCTGTCACTGATGGTCTAAATATCAGATTGGACTGTATACAGATACATAGTTTCCATCATGGTTCTTTGACATGAGTACTACATTGCTGTGTACATTGGAAAGGCGTCATTGCAACTTGACCTTATGGCAAAATGTAGTCTCAGGGCAAAAGCAATGTGAAAGCCATGGTTGATTATGACATGAAATGCACCTATTTGTTTAGTCAGACAAAATTGCCACTTGGTTGTGGAAGGCATGCTATCAGATGACTGCATGCATGGGAGGGGCGACTCCCACACTGTGTCTCTCCAAGCAAGTTTGTTCCCACGGAAACAACACAAACGTACATCCCACCAGCCTCAGCTGAAGGTCTCTGCTCTCACATGCCAATGAAATGACTATTGGAAC
Source organism: Albula goreensis (assembly GCA_022829145.1). NCBI lineage: Eukaryota > Metazoa > Chordata > Actinopteri > Albuliformes > Albulidae > Albula > Albula goreensis. Next base: position 17,992,542 of record CM040746.1, on the reverse strand, counting down.
TCTGTCAAAAGCACTGAGAAACACCATTACTGGCTTAGCCTTTTTACAGTTCAGTTGGGGTCTCCCCTTTAACATGCCTCAACTAGGAAAATCTGATGCATCCTGTCACATAACAAAATATAGCTTTGTCTATCTTTTCATTAACCTCTGTATTAGTTAATATTAGGTAAGATTAAACCATAAATATGAATAAAAATATGAACAAGAACACAGAAAATGTTTATTCTACCAGGCAGTGTTATAAAGTATAGTGCTAAAATGCCACAAACAAGAATTAACAAGGGTATTTTTCTCATTCATATTTACAGACAAGTTAAACTTGACAATTTTAGAAGTGGAAAAATCTACAATACCAAGCACTGTCAAGAATGAGACATTTTATGACAACTTATAAAGGCAGAAAATATAGAGACAATAAATGTTGTTGAGTGGTGTGTAATATTCTGTTCATCTTGATTTTAATGTGTAGTTCAGCAGTTCTTGAGACCCAATTCTTTCAGACCAACATCCAAAATTGACAATTTTCTCCTTGAGTGTCCTTTTTACCCCTTTACTAGGGAAAATGAAAAGATGGTGGTAGAAGTTCCCACTAATGCAAAACAGGGTTATTCTTCAGATTAAGCACATTTCTCTTTAATTCCAATGTATTTTATTTATGGACACAGGTCATTTTTCATAAACATCTGACATGGATAAAATTTAAATATGAATTTAAACAGTCTGACATAAACACTGCAATTGAGCATTAAGGCCTACACTGTAAATATAACCCTAGTCATAGTATTCACTTATTTAGTCATTAGAAGGCCAATGCCATCCAGAGTTGGCCTTCTGATCTACCTCATTGAGAAAGTCCTGATCAGCAAAGATGACAAAAACCTGTGAAAAGGCTGTTTGTCCAGTATGGGTAAAAAAAGAGCCCGTTCTGCTCAGAGTAGAAGGTCCACTCTGAACACTGAAAATAAAAAACTAAAAAAAAACATTGCCAAGTTCTGTAGTGACTTCAATGTCCACATGCAGGTTACTTTAGTTGTGTCTTTACTGTATTATTTAGAACACGTTTACAGGACTTGGGAAGGGGGTGGGGGGTGGATAAGGTAGGACACTCTACTTAATACACACAGAACATACATTCAATAGGCTACCATTCATTGTTTTACTATACCACAAGTTCTTACCCCCATACTTGACCATCCAGATAAGGTAAAGTCACCAGTTCCATGAACAACTTTACCTAACTGTGACCTGATAAGCGCATCCCACTGAACGCTTTCCACAATTGCCTACCTCTTCACTGGCAGAAAACCTAAAGATGTACGTCTGAACAAAACATTTCTGCTGAAGCTTTAAATTCTCAACTCAGAGCACGACCCCATTTCAGCTATTTAGTCTTTCATTGCCAAAACTGTTCCCACTATGATGTAATTACACATACTTGTTCTAATCTCATAAAGGACAGGAATGATCTGATAGCCAAAATAAGATTTGCAACATGTATTGATCATTTAGCAAGGCCGAGTTCTTTCAATGTTCAAATATCACTATAATTAAATTACATTTACACATGAAAAGGGCCAAGTGGTTTAAAAAAGTTAAGCAGAAAGGTTTCACAGAGTTTGTCAAGGCAGTTCAATGTTCAACGAATGTGTTGTTTGGCGTTAGATGTAGTTACTTTTATCCTTGATTTCGTCTCCCTCTGCACGTGGCCTTCTCATGTATGCAAGAGAGTAAATCTGAAAATAAACATAACAACATGGATTCTTTCCAAGGGAGAAATGAATTCAATACTGTTGCGAGCAGATCCTCAAATGTGATTTTCTTTGTGTTCCAAAGCACGGCTGAGAAAAGATGAAAAAATGACCAGCTGGTGTTCTTGATGAAATACACATTGCACACACGAGGCTGACTGGTGTTTTTCTTGGATGTGTTCGGGCAGGACTTTTTTCACTTGCAGCCACACGCTTTTTTCATCTCACGTCCTGTGACTTTGTTAAAACTAGCAATTAGAATCGATTTGTACAAGTCAATTCAATCAGTGTCCTGGACGCATCAGATCCTCCCAGATTGAATTTATTCTCTTCACACCAAAGAAAGACATCGCAAAAATCTAGACCGTTTCCAGGTGGAATCGATTCAGGCAAAGGAACACGGCAAACAGGGATGAGCTAGCGAATATTACCTGGCAATAGTAAAGGACAACCAAAATCAAACAAGCCTCGACAATGTCGACTCCTTTGTCATGGAAGGCATGTCAGCAGATGACCACAGGCATGGAAGGGAACTCCCACAATGTACTTCTCCAAGCAAGTATGTTCCCATGGCAACAACATAAACTGACACCCCAACAGCTTAAGCTGAAGGTCTCTGCTTATACATGCCAGTGAAATGACCATTGTAACTTCTTCAATGTCACTGAGAATTAGCATAACACCCTGGTCCAAAGATTCTACAGTTCAGTTGGTCCCCTTCAGCATGCCTCAACTAGGAAAATCCAGTTTTTGTTGCATCTTGTACTTCTGGGTTAATAGCAGGCCAAATAAAACCAAACAAACAAAATACCAGTTTTACAGAAAATTTTTATTCTAGCAGCCAACGCTGCAAATTATAAAGCGATAAAAAGCCAGAAATCCATTACAAAACTCAGAGAATCAGCAAGGGTTTTTTTTTTTCCTTGCACCATTTATACTGATAGACACAGTCATATGTGCGGTGGCAGGAGAAGAAAGGCACTCTACCACCCGCTGTCAAGAATTAGACCTTTCACAAAAACTAACAATACAGACATATAGGAAAGTTAAATGTTGAAGGTTTTTTTAAATACTTTGTCAATCTTGTTTCTGCCTTTTATTTTTATCCTGGACCCTGAAGTGCTGGCTTAGGGCTGCACAATTTATACTTCCCCTCTCAGGTTTGCAAGACCTGAAAAGTAGTCAGTTTCTTCACCCAGGTACTCTTACTGAAGTGGTCAGATGGGAAGTGCAGCCTCAGGTCACTTTCTGGGATCACTGGCCCAGGAAGGAGGCCATGGGGTCGTCGGGGCGGCTGCGCTTCATGCGGAAGGCCTCCATCTCCTCCTCTGTGGGCTCCCTCACCTCCTGCAGGCTGTTGTAGGGCCGCTTCCTCTCATCAATCTGCATCAGCTCAGCCACCTGCTTCAGACGCTGCTCCTCTGCACTCAGGGCCTGTGCACCAATCACAGTTAGTCAGTTGTGCAACATAGAAGGACACTGTCTTATTGTTTACAAATACAACAAATACTTAAACACAAGCTCCGAGTGGAGAACTCAAGTGATCAGATTGTTTAGTGCTGTCATAGTTTTGTCCACCCCTGAGTGCAGATTCAGTACCGCAAATGTCTATTTTTCTACTCACAGAAGATTTGTAGACATAAACAATGAGTTGTGTGTATATGTTTATGAAACTGAAGTCAAAAACCTGAATCCAAGTACAGATTTATGTTACACATTTACAGATATTGTGGGATTTTATTCATAGTTCATAGTACAAGTTTGAAACTGTTCTTGTATGTAGTCAAAAATGTACTTACAGCTTTGGGAGTCCATAAATACAGTCACATACCAAATAACAAAATGCAATTTCAGATTGGATTCTTCAAGTGTGGTGAACATTTGGTACTAATTTTCCTTTATATGCAAACTCAGTGTAATGCATAAACACGCACACAGTACACTTATACAAACAGACAAATTGAGGCAGACATCCACAAACACACAAACACAGGTTGTGTGTTAAAATCTCCTCCAAATACTAAAATAAAGCAATGCATTAAGCCATTCAGCGGCTATGTCCATGTTCACCCAAAGCCATGTAACCTCAAACAAATCTCAGTGAAGCTACACACTGCTTATGTTATCACTGCTTAGCATATGCTGTAGCCATTATCGCTGTGGCCATGATCTGTTTCTTATGATATCACAGTCCCACTTAGTCATTGTTGGATAAACTGTAAGTACATGGAAATACCTTCACATGAACAAGGAATTTATAATCCTTGTCCAGAGGCTTATTCAATGACATAATGAACAATATATCTTATCCAAGCAACAACACACTCAAATTTCACAGCCTCAAATTCCACAACTCCAGAGAGGAAATTCACTGGCAATAAGAAACTGGAGGCATGGAAGCACTCTTGCAAGCCAAATTCCAATCATGGTGCTGGAGCTTATGCTGGCATTGTAGCCAACGGTGTAGGCAGGAGTATAATGTTCCCTTAAGACTAGCCTTGTACCTTTCACCAAGTAATAGAAGTTAAATTTAGCAATCATCCAGCCACAATACAATGTGGCACAATAAATTGAGGCTAGGACAGATCCAGTATAAATTTTACTTCATCCCCTGCTGCTAGCTTACCAGCCTAAAATACATAGATTTTTTTTAACTGTAACAGAAAGGACACAAGGTTAGGGTAACTGCACAAAGGGCATCTGAATCATCTGGTGAAAAATGACAGAATTTATTTTAAATCATTTTTGTTATTTCATAAACATTTAAGCACAATCTTAAATGTATATTTTACTGAACATGAGACTACCAGTCATTCTGAAACAACGACTTGCGGAGTCTATGATGGACTAATAAATCAACAAAAATATACTGTAGAGGACTACCACTGTAAGTCAAACACATTTAAAGTTTGAAAACCACCTTCATTTATCACTCCTTTGCCAGGTAACCTTGCTATGATTGAAGCCAGAAAAATAAAATGTGTATTTTAGTTGTACGATCAACCTTTGAGAATAACATGAAAATAAATAGGTTTGTGTGTGTTATATCAAATGCACCCATTGGTTGATGAGAATTTAAGTCCTTGCTTACTTTCTTCAGCTTCTCCTTCTTTTTGGCCTCATCTTCTTCGTCACTGCTATCCGAGTCATGCTTCTTGTGCTTTTTATTCTTCTTTTTCTTCTTCTTCTTCTCTCTCATTTTCTCTTGATGCATCTGTAACAAAGCCATTCAGTTTATCATGCCTTAACACACAAAGTCAAATAACAGAGGTCTCTGACATATTAAAGTTTAAATTCTCATCCAACAGAACTCTAAGCCAAATACCTCCATTAAAGACTTTGGCTCTTCCTCCTGTTGTTCCACCTCTAGCCCATCCTCAAACGGGGTGCAAGTGGTGCTCTGTTGGCAGAAACACTTGTACATGATACTCAAAACACATATCATTACATTACATATCAACACGCAATACCTTGAATTAATTTTAATTGTTGATTAATTTTAATGTGATCAAACACTTTCACTTTGCTGACTAGGCTTGTCATTTATGTCTTTTAGGATTGCTAGCAAAAACCTACCAAGAAATGTCTGTGCAGGGCTACCTTTTGGTTAAATATGTTTCCAAGCCTAAAACTCATCATACTCACTGATGTTTTGATTCCAGCATCTCCAGTGCAGTAGCTCTGTTTGACCAGCGAGTGGCAGCACTTGTAGCCCCAGCAGCCATCTTTCCAGTAGGATCCCCAAATACACTGAAGACAAGCACATTCGTTCTCTCTCAATTGCCAGTGCCATTTCTCTCAAAACGCCCAAACAACACAATACTGGCATATATCCAGGGGTGAAAGTAAGCCGGTACGGTCCGGTACTGTGTACCACTAAAAGATTACAACCGGAGATTTCACTCAGCAGTACGTCAGTACGCATGCGCGTCTACTGCCGAAAGTACTGGCAAATAGTACCGGCAAGAATTTCAAACTACTTTCACCCCTGCATATATGATAAGAAAAATCATAGCAGCATCTGAATTGTATGACTACATGCAAAATAACAGAAATTCAGTACGTCATATGAACTAATATCACTGTCTGCAAATACACACTACAAAATTTGAGTCATATAAATATATACAATTTTTTTTTTTTTTTTTTTTTTTTTTTACACAGCTTGACCTACATGAAGAATTGTAGATTGCAGCATAACAGTCTGGTAGTTACAAAGCACTTGCGCCACACACACACACACACACACACACACACACACACAGACACAGACACAGACACAGACACAGACACACAGACACACAGACACACAGACACACAGACACACAGTGACCTGTTTGCGCTGTACAGTGATTTGTTGGCCCCAGGGCAAGACACTCACAGTGTGGTTGTTGATGAGTACATCCTCCTCGTATTTGGAACGTGCCACAGCCTTCTCCAGCCCCTTCAGCACGGCACCATGGCGGGAGTACTCCACATAATCTTCCGTCTGCGCCAGTAACAGCTCCCGGGGAGGGGCATCCAGGTGCTCTTGTCCCCCATACTGCCATCATCCCAAAAACACACAATCAGCTAAACACAGCCTTGACAAGCACACACCCTTATGCATACTGAACGCACTCACATAGGGTCCTCCCTGAAAACACTCATTTAGGAAGATAAACTGTGTAAACATTGTCACCCACAACAGATATCAGGGTTTCTGCATAGAAACATGAAAATTGAATGTCTGGAAGTACTCGCACAGAGCAGTAGAAGAGTGCGGAACACACATAGAGACCGAACTGACAGCATGATGCCAGGTGAGCTGCTAGATTACTACTGCTTCATTTCTGTCCATGACCAGGGTGACACGTGGCACATTAAATGAGTTGGGCATGTTTCCAAGGTAGACATACCTTTGCCAGTATGCTCTCCTTTTGTTTGTCTTTGAAATCCTCCTTCTTGACTTTGAAGGACTGATGCAGCAGCTCCAGCTTGGTGGGATCAGCCTGCAGATGCACCTCTGAGCCTTTGTCATAGGCCTCCCAGGCAAACACTGACAGAGAGGAACACAAGATTATGACTATCTGCAAGTCCACTTCTTTTCTTCTGCAGGTGTCAGTTTGGGCTGACACATACCAGATCACTGAATGTGCATGCAAATACCTTTCATTTCACTTTACTTTCACCACTGGTACAAGAACAAAAATATATACAGAAACACACAAAGTAAGAGATGTCCAAGTGTGTGTGCCCAACAATATCAGGGCTGTTTCTTCAATATTCTGCTGGGAGTGAGTTGACTGTAAAGTTCCCTCAGGGAAAGAATCCCAAAGCAACCTAGAACAGCAGCGGTAAAATGCATTACTTACGCTGAGACTGAGCCATGGTGATGGTGTCCCCAGTGTAGCGCGCAAAGTTGTCTCCAGCATACCCCACCCTGCAAACAACACACAGGCAGTCAGGAAAGGTGGAAAACAGCACTGAAAGTGTAATGGAGGATGTAACATGAAGCTATTTATTGTATATGCACATCAGATGTTATATGACTGTTAGAATGGTGTGAGACACATACTCCTCTGGGTTCATGCCTGTGTTGGCATACGGGTTCTCCCTCATAGCACGTGTCTTGGGGTCATAGTAGGCAGAGTTGGGATCCAGATTTCTCAAGTACTACATTTGTCAGAGGAAGAAAAAAAATTGTTATTCATAATTATTCAATAAGGTGCAAAAGGCATGGATAAAAATGCTTGAACTCAATGAAGGTGTCACTTGTGTCATAAACTGCCATTCTTAAAATAATAATTTAAAAAATATAATGTAAAACAAAATTTTAATGATTACTTTTAAATGCATACACACCAACTTGGCCTATAAAAAAGATAAAGGAAAAGTGCAGTGGAGGAGGGGCCTTGACCTCCCCAGAACGTAAAAGGTAAACAGACATTTCCACATATGCTTCATGTATCCATCTCACCTTAGCGATGTCCTCTCTGATTCTCAGGTTTCTCACTGTGATGCGTCTCTTGGAGTCAAAGTTCTGCCCTGGCATGTCAATATCATCCGCATACTTGTCCTCGTCCTCATCCTCACTGTTGTGCTCCCGTTCCTGTGAAGAGACAGACAGCTCAGCTCAGTTGCTCTGGAGAGGATGGGCAAGGACAAATGCTGCTCTCAGATTCTCTTAACATTATGGTAAATAACCCAAAATGGGAACTGGCTGGACCTTAGATATCTCAGAAATATTTTAAAGAAATTATTTTACTGAAAACTTGCAGGTTTTTGAACTGAACATACATTATGCATTCCTCATTACGTATCCTTCCGATGGTATAGGCAATAAGTGTCAAAAACAGCAAATATCAGCTGACACATGAAACAGAAGAGTCATATGTGGCCATTTCTGCCAGACTCTATGTGGACACTTTACAATGTGTGGGCTGAATGTACAGTTCAGTACAGAAAGGAGGGAGAGGTTGGACTTCATATGATGTTACAAAACAGAGGATAGTGTAAAAGGTGACTAAAGGGAGGGGATCCACTGTCCCTATTCATTGGCACTATTCATAAATGGTAAGTGAATACGGTGGTTTAACAAAGCCTTACTTGAGAGCCATGTTCATCCTCTCCATACTGTTTCCTGGATGATGTCTAAAAGAAGGAAAGCATAACATATCATTACAAGCAACCAATAACTCCTCATCTCAGTTACAGATGCAGACAAGATAAAATTGAAAGTTAGACTAGAAAGTAAGCAAAACTTTGTTGGTACTGGGTAGAAACAAAAGGCAGCAGATTTTACCAATTTGACTTGAGCTGTTTTTTTTTGCTATAACTTTACTATACATTTTCACACTGAAATTCTTATCCCAGTCTCCACAATTCTCAAGAGAACATTATGAAGTTAAGTGTTTTATGTAACATAATAAAGTGCAACGGTATGGCAATAACTGCGTTTTAAAAAATGACCAAAATGAAAGAACAACTGAAATGGATAAAAAGAAACACTTACTGCTTGATCCGTAAGTTTTCCAGATGCCAACTCCTCCTGTAATTTCTGTGCTTTGAGGGTACGCTTTGCCTGTGAATTGAAGCACAAATAAAGCTTGAAAATCTATTTACAAGCATTCAGCATTACGTAAGACATTTTGGGCGTTAGTATGTATTTACAACAACATCATTTTTTGTCCATTCAGACAAACTCCCGGTTCTCTCCCATTTGGATAAAACAAATGGAAAATCCCATAAGCTCTGCGCATCCCCTTATCAATTACACTTCAAAGAACCTCAGCAAGCGAACTTGACGAAATGTCAAGGATAACACACATACCTAAATAAACTTCTATAGTCATTAGACAATAACAAGGACTTATACAGTGAGATGAAGTAATAGCCCTTCCATTCCAGAGACTGGGAATTTATGACACAGGAGATGAAAATCTCCTGTGATGTGATGTGGGTTGCAAATATCAGTGCATCAGATGAGCAGTCATGTGAGCCTATGGGCAGAGACCCACACTCAAATGCCAGGTTCACTTTGCTCACCAGGTCCACTTTGGCATACTCCTCCACTATGCGCATATGATCCTCCGGGTCATAGCCATTCCAGCGGTCACGCTTCCCATCATAGTCCAGTGACAGCTGGATCTGGGAGTGCTCGTCTGGAGCCATGCCTGTACCTGTGAACTTTGCCCCTACTTTCCTGGGCCGCTGCAACAGACAAAGAAGAACCTTGAACAGTGCTGTTTCGATGAAACAAACTCCCCAATGTTCTAATCAGGATAATCTTTTACTAACTGCCAATGCTGATTTTCAACGAATAAGAAATTGAAGAAACCATCAAAGATGTTAAAGTTCTATGTGTGTAACTTGACATGCAAACCTATAATAATTGAGTATCTTGGTTCAGGGAATGGGGATTAATACAAGGATTTCATCTGAAAGTCAGCCAAATTAGCTAAAGTTTGATTGATGAAATGTTGCTTGGCTTGGCTAACTCTTGTGCGAGCAGCTATCTACCAAAAGTTGATCATTCAGTGAATGCACTTTGCTAATATTCAGTCAGCCACCATAAATGCTGCATGCAGCTGTTCAGCAGAAACCTATACAAAGAATGACCACTTGATTGCTTCAAATCATATATCGAAAAGTACACGCTTGCAAAACTAATCCTAACAATAAGTTATTTTTGATACATGCATGGCAACTGTCAAGACATTCTTGATAGTTGCAATGTTGTCTTTGGATTACCAACTCTGAAAAACACTGGTGATATGAGGATACTGTATATTTAATAGGCTGAATGGCAAAAGACGCTATGATATTTCACAAGCATACGACTGGATTGGATGGGCTGAAATTGATGGATGGGCCTCTTGACTCAACTCACTTACCTCCAGGCAGTCTTTCTTCTTATGAGTCATGGCCCCACAGTTCTCACATGCACCCTTCCGAAACTTGGTGCTGACAGGTTTCTACACCAGGAAAATATAAAAGTATATTTTTAAAGCACTGAAACTCAAAACATGGTAATGATTCAGAAAACATTAATGGAATCGGTTTAATTGAACTTCTATAAAATTAAAAAAAGGGATTTATCAAGTTATCATTGTTTCTATCATGATAAAAGCAGTTTCATATCTCACCTCCTGGACTCCCCTCTTGTACCAATCCCCAATAGCAGAATATTGCCTCTGCTTCTCCTCCTGGGGCCTCTGGTGTTTAAGGGTGGGTCTCTTAGAGGGATCGATATACCAGGGAACAGAGGAAATGTACTGGGGAATGTGGGGGTTAATGTCTCTGAAAAACAGAAAAAATAAGGTTAAAAATCTGTTAATGGCACTGTAACATTAAGAGTCACCAAGATGAAGTGGTATCATCAACAGTTATCTCAAGGAGATGGAGCATATTTCCAAACATTTCTGAATTCTAAAGGACCTCCTTTCTTTGTACATGTATTTTTAAGAGCTATTGTTCGTGTACCTAAGCTCAAACAACTACTGCCTACAAAAGGCAAAACAAAACATGTAACACACAATTTATATTTTACGTACATTTCAAGGTTCTGAGATACTGCATTTTGTTGAATTAGTTCTAACATGAACGCTGAACATCACTGTAATATTATCCAACGCTTCACTAAAGTAACAGGAGAGGAAATTAAAAGGGCTTGTGGCCCCCACTGTCCAGCACTATAATGCGACTTATGGCTGGCTTGCCTACTACGCTTCTCAGTAAAACACTATTTCGATACATAAAGAAAACACCTGTAAACCTACACTTCCACACACTAACAACAAAGTTACTGAAAACATAGCCGACAATCACTTTAAGAGATAGCTGAAGTCTGCGAATATATTTCATAAAACAACATACTTTCCCTCTTCATCGACTTCTGCAGGAGCGTTTCCAAGCTTTCTCTGCTCTTCCAACTCTTTCTTTTTCCGCCAGTCTTCTCTTGTCATCTTCTTAGGCTCTTCCAAGCCCTCCAGGCCCACGACGCCCTGGTCCACCCCATCTGCACTCTGTTCCGGCATGGTACGTGCTGATTACTGACTGCAAGAGTCAGGGTTTCTGATAAACCACAGCTTCAAATGTAGTTAATATCCAAATCTGAAAAAGTGCAAAAATAACAAATACTGACAATATTTACCATATTGATCTAATGTGAGCTAACAATCTGGCTAATCAATAACTAGCTAGCCTGTGATATTCAGTAACATATTAATATGCTACACAACGCAACTCACCATGTTAAATACGATTTTTTTTTTAAAGAAACTGTACCACATCCAGCACCAAAATCGACATTAGTCAGTGGACTAAGAAACTTTGCTAGTGAGACAAATTTAAAACGGAGCCGTCCAGCGTGTTAGCACAGCTGGCAGGACAGCTTATAGCTAAGTACGTCATTAGTTTATGCGGAAAGTAAGACTTGTAACAGGAATGACCATCATCTGGCGCAATTACTCAAATATTAATTGTTTTAACCTCTGTATAAGAACTTCATTTACCTGTTTAATTCCACAAAAAGTTACAACAGCGTGTTCCTCCGACATTTAAGTTATTGTTTTTCGTCAACAATGTCGCCATCTTCCCAGAATTCAACGCGAACGGAAGTACATCAGTACAGCATACATTACGTTTACCATAAGTAAAGGTGTTTGGTCACTGAGGCCTATAAGCAACTCTTTTTATTTAATGTATTTTAATACGAGTAACACTATTATTACCACTACTGCCATTACTAAAAATATTTTAAAAATTATCAAATTGTTAGGCAAATTGTTGTTATTGTTATTATTATATCTAAACAACGTTGTATTTAGGCGCTCACAAATTGATAAATTGTGATGCTAGTAAATCTAAGATACATGTAATTACGGTAATCATGCCTGGATTCTTGGTTGCCAGGGATGATCGTAAATCATTTTTATTGTTGCAACCCTTTCATTTTAGAAATAAACACTATGCCAGTTAAGGATGTTTCTGTCTTTTTCGTGATTTAGAGTAAGAACAGTCGATTTCAATAAATGTACTTTTTGTAGTAACATTGTCTTTTTGTTCAACTTTTTGCCTTGTTTTTGAATTTTCTGAGTTTAACATGGAATTAAAATTCTTATTACTGGCAACCCTTCTCAGATGCTGATGGACAGACCGTACTCTGTTTCTAGGGAGAAATTCAGACGTTGATTTTTCCAAGTAAATGCATTGTCTTCCAAATTCATGGGATAATTACATTACATAACTTTTCCTTTCTTGCTGTCGGGCTTGTATTTATTCAACTATAAAATGCCGACAACATTGTTTAATACAAGTGGCGTGGTTTTTGAACAATTGCAAGATGTGATCCGGATGCAGCAAAATGTCATTTTAAGTTTGAATGAGAAGGTAGCCTGTCGAATCAGCTAACTTTCACGTTGTAGTTTTAGTGATAGCTAGACAGCAGGAGCTAGCTACGTAGCTAACTGTTTGTGGCTGTCTCAGTTTAAGAAACGTAATTTTAAATTAGTTATCTACAATTTCAGCCAACCGTAAGATTTATATTACAATGTCGAAGGAGCATTCCCAAACAGTTTTTGCATTGTCGCGTCACTGTTCAGTTGACTATCTACTACCCTTGAGTATTTATTTAGTTAGATGCTAGATTAGTTTTATCAATACGTAGTTAGCTAAACTATCCATATCAACTGTGGCGTTGGCTGTTGTAGCCAGCTAAAGGTTTAAATTCAACTAGTATAATATAGTACACAGTATAGCAGAACCTGCCTGTCAGATCATTTGATGACCGTCTTCAATCACCTGTTAATTGCAGCTGTCTCTTCAGGAGAAAGGCATGGTGCCAGTGGATAAATATGAAGGAATTGTTTTAGAGCTAACTGTAAGTCAGACCGTTTGTACAATAAGTTTTTTTTCCAGATAATGAAAGGAGAGAAATGCAGAAGCCACCTTTGACAACAGAGTTTATTTGGTTATCAAATCTGAGGTCAGAATCAAAAATAACATGTGTACAAATTATAAAAATACATTTACGTTAAATCCCAAAACTTTTTATTCAGGTAACATATAGATGCCTTAAATCAGCCTTGCAAAAATTGGTACATCTTGTCTTTATCTTTGTTTTTTAATCATTAGCCAAAATTCAGGGTTAAAATTGCAGCCAAAAAGAAAACCAGTGTATTTGGTCTCTGAGAACGAAACGTAAATACATGTATTGTACAGCATTACATATTCATTGCCTCACATTATTCTGCTGATGGTAGCAAGATCATTACTAGTTGTATTGCTTTCTAGATTGGTGGGTAGATTTCCTCTTTAAGCTCAAAGCTGCGTGTGTATACTTTAAATTTCAGGAGGAAAGACGCCAGCACAACCAGACAAGACAGCAACTGTCTAAAGAGTCAGAGAAACTAAATTTTGCCAATGGAGAAATACAAGTGCTCACTCGACAACTGGAAAGGGATAAGGAGTCTTTTGAAAAGGCGTAAGGGTATTTGTATTCATTCATTCATTCATTTATTTATGTATTTTCATACTTTAACTATTCAATGTCATTCCATCAGACTTCATATTGAGAAGACCAAAGCAAGGAAGGAGTTGGCAAAAAATGACAAACTGAGCACTAAGTGTGACCGTAAGTGCTGTTTTTGCCTGATTTTTTTTTCCAGATATAAGTGTTTTTTATTATCTTGATTGTAAAAGGATATTTGAGAATTAACAGGATATGAAGAAGTCAGGCTGTCCCTCAGGTGAAAGCTCATTTGATGAATAACCTTCAAAAATATCTATGAGACATTGGGTGGCGAAATGACTTTGTAAACAACTTTTCCTCCAGTACTGACAGGGGGATTCTCCTGCAACAGCTAGAGGAATAACTCTCATAGAAGTAGACATTTAAATGCAGTTTTATCCCTTCAAAAATATATTTCTTTCTTTATTTTTCATTCAGGAATCAAATCAATCATTCTAAAGCGTGAGGACATCTTAAATGAGAAAGAGAATCAAATTAAGGTGCTGCAGGATAAGCTGGAGAAACAAAGAAAAATGTTAAAGTAAGTTTTTGTCCCTCAGCCCAGATGATTGCCTGCTGATGATGGTGGTAGTTTCACATTTTGACATTGGTGTGACTGTACAGGACGAGGCTGATGGAGCTGGAAATCCAGAGACAGCAGGAAGAGTACATGGCCCGGGTTCTGCAGAAGAGTTGAGCGGAGGAGATTTCAGTCCAAAGCTCATCCCACTAAACAACCATCAATCAAATGATCAGCAGCAAGGCCAGGGTTCCACTGGAGTCAAACACAACTGCAACAGCAGCTTTGCCCAGGAGAGGGAGCTCATCTTTGGATGATACTTTCCCATGGAGAGCATCAGCCTGATTTCAGAGGGATAGTTGTACTGCTGAATGTTTGAGCTCTTTTAATTTGAAAAGAAGAATTTGATGATGTTTGTAAGAAGTGTTAACTTTGGCATCTCTAAGGTGTGTTAGTGCTATATTTTCACAGACAAAATAAATCCTGCTGCCTGAAGTATAATTCACACTGAGAGCTGTATGAAGTGCAGTTTATTCGCTTTTATTGTATCTGGTTAACTCATGGCAGACTAACCTTTTAATATGTTTTTTATATAATCCCCATCCCCCACCTGAACTTAACAATGCTATCAACCTGACCAACAGCTTACATACAAAGTCTCAGGAGGAAGTGGCCACAAAGATTATTCATCCAAACACCCAGTCATAGGACACAGCTGCATCTAGAATATGTTCTTTTGCTCCATGAGCCACCTAAAGGCACAGTGATGCTTCTGAGAGTCAACTCAGGGTTTGCCTAAAGGCAAAGGATTTTAAACCCACAGACGGAGTTTGAGAAAACTTGATCATTTTTTAACTTGATTCTATTCGGGAAAAAGTGGACTAGAAGCATTGTGAGACCTTAGTTTAACTGCTCCTACAGTGTCCATATTGCAAAACTAGGACACATAAGTGCCTCCTCGGGTGAAATCACATCCCAAAAGCAGAACCAGCTATGCGTAGATTCTGAACTGTTTGGTAAGTTAGGAGGTTACATGATTCTTGGAAGTTGCTTTGTACACCTGGTTTTTTAATGTATGAGGGCGTTCTGTGTCATGGATGAGACCAATCATGGTGGGTTCAATATGACAGTTTTGAGTGCTGGTTGGGACATGTGGGTACCCTTCTAATCCACCCTTGGCCTTGTAGCTGGGGAGCCAGGGATTCTTTCCCTGTGAGTGTGTCACCACTAATCCTGCAACAGTAACCCTTTAGTTGCAGAGAACTGAAGGACAGTCACAGCAAAGTCTGGATGTACACATTGTAACATGCTTGCTGTAACCCACACTGTAAGCCTGTGATCTGCAGTTCAAGTCGCATGAAACATCTTGTCCTCTAGGGCTGTGCAGTGACAGCAGCTGCTGCGTGTATCACTTGATAAGATCAGTGCTGCCAAGGCTAATTGCAAAAACACTCTTATCACAGGGTAACTGATGTGAGGCAACCCAATGAACCTGGGCAGTGGTACCAATCAGTCAAAAGCATCTAGCATGCAACCTATATCCCGAAAGACAGTGCGGATGTATTTCTTTTGGAACAAGTATAAGTATTATTAAGTCTGAAATCTAAATCGTAAATAAGTTGCACCTTCTTTGAACTTTACCTGAATATGCAGAATGGAATGTTACAGCCCTTCTCACTAGTCCTCCACTGCCTGCCCATCCTTAAAATAGTTTAAAAAGAGCCCAAACCCTAGATGAGCCTTCTGCGTGAACTTTTCCCAAGATGCATCCATGAGTGGACTGGCCATTTTATGTTCCTCTGCCGCCTGGACCAGCCTGGCGCCCCAGTGCTATCTCCCAGTGATAGCTTAGGGGGCCTATATTTAGTGAGCCCTGTGACCGTGCTGGCCCTTGCGTGTCGGATTCCACTAGCATGCTCCATCAAGGCTGGATCAGCACCTGCTGCTAACTATAACTCTGCTCTGAGTGAGCTGAGTCCACAGCCAAACCACAGCAGCAGCAAAAAAAATCCAGGTTTGACTCATCCAGCCCCTTATACCGGTGAAACTTGAGGGGAGGGGGAGGGAGCCATGTGCTCCTTTTCTCTTTACAGACCATACTTTTTTGATGTGGTGGCACTATGAGCTTGTAAAGCATAAAGACTTCCTGCACTCGAGCTGCACTGGTGCTGCCTAGTGGCTTTGGCTGAAAATTTGGACGTTGCTAGGCGCTGTCGAAGGATTGGGTGAGGAGGTCACCGTATCTCTGAAGGATCTGTCCCTCAGGCGTGCCTGCTCTTTAAGGTACAGTAACTCCAACTCTCTTACCAAAAGTTACAGAGCTCACTCTCACATAGCAGGCATTCCCAGTCACTACAGTCTGGAGATAGGACCATGTGCACTGGTATAGAACAATCTGATATATGAGTGTGTGTGTTAATATTACATCACAGTGTGATACCTGTTTTTTATTTTGAGCTCTTTTTTATTTTGTGGTAAAGTATTAATATGTGATGGGTATCATCTCTTGGAAGAATAATAATTTTTATTTTCTTTTGCAGAACATGCATGTCTGTACCAAATGTTCACCTTCTTCTCATTGATATAAAATGAAACATGCACAAATAAATTGACTGCATAAAGAATTTTAGGGCCATCACATGTCTCTCAGATCTGAGTTTTATAAATGGAAATTTAATATGCCACAGAAGTGTTGTATTTTTAAGTCAGGCATGAGTAAATTTAGCCAATTGGAATTTTTACATCATCTTAATATTAACAATTAATTTACTCTTTGAGATCAATGAAGCAATCTTGTTCTGAATATTCTTTTAACCTTTTATCCTTATCTAGATAGTGTATTAGATATTTTAACTTTTTAGCAACTGTGTTGTGAATGTGAATATATATATTTGTTTTACAAATGTTATTAGTATTATTCTTATCAGTATGTATGAAATACTTTCACAGTATTTCTGTAGTTTTTGAACATTTTTATCTTCATTCTTGGGGATTTCTAATGTTGTACAGCTTTGCTTTGTTGTATAGTTTGATTTAAATGCTCTTGGTTCCAGGTCATAATCTGGTAAATTATTATTTAAAATAACATTAATAAATCACTTATTTTGATGCCCAGTCAATGAAGTTTTAAAACATGTTTTACACATGTGATTAATCCATATTAAATGTGTTTGGGGTTGGTAATACATGTGTCTGTGTTGGATTTTGTTGGTTTGCAGGACATCTGGTGTGGATAAGGGAGACATTCTTGCAGCCAGTGATCCGCTGTCTCTGGACACACTGCTGGACAAAAAGCACGGCTCTGTGGTCCCATTAGCCTGGAGCAGTGAGATGGAGAGCTGGTCTCTAGAGGATGACAGGTTTTCATTCCTCCGGTCTGCACCTCACAGCTTCAGCCTGTGCCACCGGGAAGGCCCCAACCGTGTGGAGATTTTTGACATCACTAGCATCCCCAGCCATCGCAGCTCAATCTCTGAGACGACCTGCCTGTGTGATATTTTCGGGGACGACTGTGAGTCACCCGCCCTCTCAAGCAGCCCGCCATCTGGGTCAATTGCCAAGAGAGAGGAGGACGAGTTCACTCTGGCAGATGACACCCCAAACGATTCACCCGGGTCCTACCACACAGCCTCCTGCTCTGAGCAGCTGAGTGACTCAAGTGAGACATACGAGGATTCTAAAGAAGCTCTTACCCCTGTGCCCTCCCCGCCTGCTGCCCTGTCTGAAGAAAGGGGTACATCACCTTCATTGAAATCCAAGGGCATTGATCTCACCCCCAGTCCCTGTGTCACTCCCTCCTCACCTGAATGTGAAGGAGCATCACCCTCACCAAAGGGTTTAGCCACCTCAACTGAAGCCACTGATACAATAAATCCCAGGGATATCACTCCCTCACCTGAACCCAGAAGTACCAGAATTTCCCCCGAACTTGGGACTATTGCCACCTCACACAATTCAAGAGTTAAATCCCCTCCACTTGAGTCAAACTGTATGAATTCCTCGAGTGAATGCAGGGTTACCCACATCTCTTCTGAATCTGAGACGACCACAGTCCCTTACAAACACTGGGATACACCCTCCACATCAGAACACAAAGACATGGGTCTCTTAGTTGAAGCAACAGCTACTGCTCCCTCTCCTGAAGATAGGGATATAGTGTACTCACATGAACAAATGGAAACAGAACTCAGGATTACAGCTATCTCACCTGAACTCAGAGCTTCATCCTCTGAATCAACATCAAGGACTTCATCTGTCATATTAGAACCTTGTGTTACATTCTTAGAACCAGAAGTCAGAGCTATATCCCCAGAATCAGAACCAAGGAATGCATATCCAGAGATAGAACCTAGAACTAAATCTCCTGAGTCCAAGGCTAAATCCTCAGAAACAGAACCCACAGCTTCAACCTCTGGAACAGAACCCAGTGCTACATTCCCCACACTAGAAACTAGTGCTGCATCCACAGAACCAGAATCTAGCACTGCCCACCCCTTACCTGAACCAATAAGTCCTGACAACTTCCCCCAACCCAGCGTTGCAGCACTGATCCCAGAGGGAATGGAAACAATCCCCTCTGCTGAGCCTGAGGCAAGCAACACACCTAAAGAACCCAGGATCACAGACCCTTCATTTGAATATAGACACACCAACTTTTCCTCTGAACCCAGAACTGCCAGTCTCTCCCATGAACCTAGGACTAACACAATAGAACCCAGGGACTGTATCCCCTCACCTGAACCACAAACCGCAGTGGTCTCATGTGAGGCAAAGACATCAGTGCTCTCACCTGAACCCCAGTGCCTTACCCCGTCTATGAAGTGCAACAGTTCAGACTTCTACGAAATCAAAGTCAAAGGCCCTAATCCTGAATATTCTGACACTGCTGTGTTGTTGGAACATGAAGATCACTTGCTTGAATCCAAATCTACACCTCCAGGTGCAAGCCTCCTGGTCAAATCCTGTAATAAAGATGGAGAGATGACAACTGCAGCTAACTGTGATGCTGAAGAGGAGCACCAATCTGTGAAGCCTTGGTTCATCTCAGAGACAGTCATGATTAGATCTTCAGGGAACCAAAAGAAAGGGACAAACATTTCAAACAAAGATGCACAAGAGCACCCAGAACCACTCAATGGGGCACAGAAACCAGAATCTTCTGTGACATCTGGGGAAAGCCCCAGAGAGGGCGGTAGTGGGACTTTCAGGGACAGGAAGGAGAGGGAGGGGGCAGAGGAGGAGCAGAATGGAGAGGAGCAGGGAGGAGATCAGGGGGAGGGGATCCAGGAAAAGGCCAGTTACGGAGAGCAACAGGTTGAGCTGTCATTCAGTGCCAGGAATAGAAAAGCGCCTGTGAGCCCCAGCTCGGCACCCACATACAGAGAGCCTCAGCCGGGAATGCCAGCTGGTTGTTATTCAGACTGTCTCCTTGTAGCTCAGCAGCAGCAGCAGAAACTACTCAGAGCTCACAGCTCACAGAAGGAGAACCAGCTTCACGCCAGGAAATCTCGACTGTTTCCTCAACTGAACAGAAGCAGTACTACCCGCTCTGCTCCTGACTGCTCCAGTGAAACATCTAGTATGGGCAGTGAATTGGATGAAGCAGACAACGAGGTGAAGTGGTTCACAGACCTGGCCTTCAGAAGCCTCTCCAGCCCTCAGGTGGACTACCTAGATGTGTATAACTCCAGCCATAGATCCTCCACAAATGTATCACAGCCCTCCACAGAGGACAGCCCTGGTACAAGTGCCTGGTCAGCGTACGCAGACCTGCGGGGCTCTGTACGGCATGAGAACGATGATCTCCTTCACCAGCCATCAACTACCCTTACCCTGGATGGAATGGACATGGCCAAACGCTTTGAGATGGGAAGCTTTGAGTGCATTGATGTAGCTCTAGAGAGTCGGGAGGAGGTCAGAAGAGGGAAGAGAACAGTGCCAAAGAGGCAGATTCACCTGAAGAGACGGGATACTGGTGAATTGCGGACAGATGATAATGGTGAAGCTGCGGCTGAAATTGCAGCTGAGGCTGAACCCACACAGAGGCGTACAAGGGACATGTTACTGCGACAGCACAGCACACCAGCTGCCATTCAGGAGGAGTTATACAAAGAGGAGGCTGACAGTGAACCAGGTGACAGGAAACAAAAACTCCAGAAGTCCCTCTCCTTGGATGAGACATCCAGCAAAACCAAAATTGCCTCCTGTTTAATCAAGAGTGTCCTCTCCAAGAAGATGCAGGATGAACATAAGGTCACAAACTCCCAGGTGCCTCTCCAGAATAGAGACACCAGCTCTACTATGAAGGGGAAAGTGCCCTCTGAGAGCTCCCAATCAGCTGGAGAGACTCCTAAAATGCATGTGTCAAACCTGAGCTCCAGGCTTCTTTCAGACTGCAGCCTTTCCTCAGAGGACCTCCCACTACAGGTGGATCCGACTCCACAGAATGAGTTAAGCAGACATCAAGGACGTTTTGGCACTAAAACCCAGCTGAAACCATCATGCAGAAATAGTTACAGCCCTCCCCAGAGTGGCACAGGGAACTTGGAATCTCAAAAAAATAATGGAGCAAAATTAGGCATGAGGTCTGAATTGGTCATTCCATTTGAAAGTAAGAAAACAGAGAAACAGATAGGCAGAGAAACATGGAAACAGAACAGCAAAGAGATAGAGGAAAAGAGTGGGAGAGAAACAGAGAAACAAAGTGACAAAGAAATACAGAAACAGAGCAACAGAGAAACAGAGAAGCAGAATGTAAATGAAACATGGAAACAAAGTGGCAGACAAAAAGGTAAACAGAGCAGTATGGGGTCAAAGAAAGAGTGTGGCAAAGAATCATGGGAACGGAGAAATAATGAAATAGAGTATGAGAGTGAAAGAGAAACAGAGAGAACGTGTGGGAGAGATGTGGTAAAGCAGCAGACAAAAAGGAACCTGAGTGAGAAATGTTTCAGTGACTCAGCAAATGCCAGCTCCCAGAACATAGGCACCGCTGCCATCCGATCACCCAACGCTTTGAACGGAATGACAAACAGAGATGAGGAATGCTATGCTAGGCAGGAAAACTATAAACAACAGAGCACCAAGAACCTTTTCATGTCTAAAACACCAGAGATAAAACTCAAGCCTTGTGCAACTGCAGAAAAAATAAAGAGTTCCTTGAAAGCTGGTTGTCTCCCGGGTGATTCAGAATCCAAACTACATGACAGCTGTGAGCCTCCATTACCTCTAGAAAAAGAGAAACAAAATGACAAAATGGAGTCCAAGCTGATAGAACAGACAGAGAATGAGGAGGCTTTTGAGAAGAGCAAATCCAAGATCCCCATGCATAAGGTGAGGGATGTGAGGAAGCTGGTGAAAAACAAATACAACCTGTCATTCAAGGCCACCGCAGTGTTGGCACAGGATTGTGTTTTTCAGGGTGAGGTGGACAAGCCCACTGTATTGCCTGTGCCAATGCAGATTGAGTGCAAGGCCATAAGTAGGAGGGGGGAAGAAGCAACAGCCAAACAGTCAGGTGAGGGGCAGACAAGAGGAGAGGAAGTTCAGATGCCTCCACAGTTTCCTCAACAGAAGCTCAGAGAAACTGCATCACTTCACATCACTTCCAGGAGCTGCTTAACTGAGGGTGTGGCTATGACTGATTCACATCACAAGACACCTGAGACTGCTACGGATGCCAAAACTCAAGATGTGTCAGAATCAAGAGAACCTGAGAAGAGGACAATGGATAATGTTATGCGGCCCCCCAAGTTCGGAAATACCCCCAAACTCCCCAGCAAGGACAGGGAGGTGTCCACACTGCTTCTTCTGCAGAACGGCCTGAAAGAGGACAGGCTTGAACCTGGGGCTCCACCCCCTCTTGGCTTGACTGCCACCAGCTGCAGTCGCTCTGTATCCATGCTCCTGAAGGAGAAGGGCTTCCAGGCTGATATTGGAGTCTGTGATCCTCCATTCGAAAGCCATAATGCCACCCTAAAGCATGTGAACAGGCTTGAAGTGCCAGTGCAGACTTGCTTAACAAAGGAAACCCCAGTGGAACCGCTCAGAGAAGAGAAATCAAGCCATGTCCCACCCCCTGGTGGAGCCTCCCCTTCTACCTCCATTCCTCTCACAGATACCAAAGAGGAACCTCACCAGACCACCCCACCTGACAGCAAAGACCTAGAACTTGAGAGGACAAATCTGAATACAAAAGAGAATGATATAAAGACAAAGGACACAACATCATGTTTGCCACAGAAATCAGCCTCACCATCAACATCCCGCTATAGACCCCATCTGACTGAAGTGACTGCAGTGTCCACCTGCTCAAAGAAACCAGCAGCAACAGCATCATCCACAAGCAAACAGCAACAGTCTGTGACTACAGCCCCACAACTCTCCAGCTACACACAGAAGTCAGTGCCAGCAACATTTGACAAGTATCAACCTACAATGTCAACAATATCTAAACAAAAACCCACAACATCTAATAACCTACAGCAGTCTAATGTGACACACAGGGACACACAAGAACGTGTGACAATAGTGTCAACCTGCAGTTCAGATCAATCAGCAGAATCCACAACCGTGCCAGCCCCGAACTACTCACACCAACCAGCAATCAGAACAACTTCCAGTAAGAGGACACCAAGTGAGGATTTGCGATTCTATGCCTCAGATGATCCCCCAAGTTATGAAGAAAGGGAAAGCTTCAGCCCACTGCTGCTAGCAGACTTGCCCCCCAGGAAACTAGATAGATACCACCCAACTAACCAGGCTCCACCTTGCTCCTGCACTACAGATGGTGTCCCCAGCCTTGCCCCCCCTGATCTTGCTCCTCCTGCATCAATGCCCTCATCTGCCCAGACCCTGCCTTTGCACTCTCAACCCCTGCCCCCTCTTGGTGCCCCACCCACAGCTCACCTCCTGCAACAACAATCAGATTCCTGCTCTCTGAGCCACAAGGCAGGCTCACCCCAAGCCATTCAGCCAAATCCTGCACAGCCTCCTCATCTTTTCCACACACTTCACCATCCACAAGGCTTGCCAGTCTGCTCTGCCCCAGTGCAGCAACCCCGCCTTGATGACAACAAGCAGCCTCAGCCAAGTCATCAACCAGACAGACGGGCAGCCCGCCACCGCTCTCCCCAGCAGCCTGCATTGTCTGGCAGTGGTCCTTACTCTGGCCACTCTTCCCACTCACCTGGTATGCCCTCTTTGGAGGTGAGACCACAGTACCTGTGCAGTCCCCAGGGCTTTGTGCCACCCTTTAGCTCTGAATTTGGAGGTGAGGGTGGGGGGGGCAGCGGGGTGCTGTACCCCGAGGGCGGCAACAGTCTGACATATGGACAGAGCCCACGACGTGTGTTGCTGGACCCTGAAACAGGGAAATACTTCTACATTGAGGTGCCTATGCAGCCACTGCGCAAGATGCTGTTTGACCCAGAGACAGGGCAGTATGTGGAAGTGCTGATCCCACAGCAGGCGCTATCACACTCTGGCCTGTACCCACCAGTTGCTGCTCCATACCCATCCATGCATAGCCCCAGCATGTACACCCCACAGTACCTGCCTTACTCTGTACCTGCCCATCCCC
Source organism: Albula goreensis (assembly GCA_022829145.1). Classification (NCBI taxonomy): domain Eukaryota; kingdom Metazoa; phylum Chordata; class Actinopteri; order Albuliformes; family Albulidae; genus Albula; species Albula goreensis. The sequence goes on along the minus strand of CM040746.1, from coordinate 17,968,702 downwards.
AGCCACCGTCTCCTCGGCACCCTGATGCTCCACCAACCCAAGGACTGCACCAGAATGATGGGAGATTTGAGAGTCCTGGGAGCCAGGGTCCGAAGCCTGAACCCCAAAACCACCCACCACTGGATCAGAGCTACCTGGAAAGCATGTACTACATTCCCACTGGAATGACTGCAAGTCCAAACCCTGCACCACCAGACTTCTATCAAAAAATACCCCCCAGCCTGCCTAACTCAGGAGGGAAAAGGTCCTGAATGTAGGTGAGGGCCTGGTGTGTGAGACATCTGTAGCAAATGTATAAGGAGCTTTGCACCTGCCACATGTTCACAGTGCACCTGGAGTGAGTGTTTATTTTTTCAGGGCGATTGTCTACTTATGTATGTTCATGTGTGTTTTTTTCTGTGCTTTGGTGCCAATGTACAATAGATGCAGTTCACATTTAACCAGGTTGAAGAAAAAGCAGGAAGACCTGCAAAAGAACACTATTAGTAGACACACTCTTCTGGTATGGGAATATCTTCTGGTATGGTGGAATTGTGGCTACTTCCCATGTGATGGAAATAAGCCTCATGTTGCACGATAAAGACTGAACATTCACATTTGCATGGCCAGCTATTGTAATCATCGTTGTCCTCCATTTTATGGGCATTGACCACCATTTCTTTATCAGCCGCTGTTCATGTCTCACTGTTTTTTTTATCACCTTCAAATAATACTTAGCAATAGTTTTTGAGTGACAATTATATGTACACACCTACCATGTTGTCAGACCCCATGTCAACATATACATTGTGAAAATAATTTTGCTGCAGTCTATTTAATGTTTCTGTGGAAGGTGCAAACTGCAACACAAAATTTCCAAAAACACAAGCACAAACTTAACATAAATTTTCCCAAAGACTACACAATCCACTGATGGGTCACTTTTGGCAATGTTTTCTGTTTTTTTTTTTTTTAAATGACAATCCCTGATGTTTACCTCAGTAAATGCCTGCTGTTGGTGATGACAATGAGTGCTTGTGTGTGTCGAAAAAATGTCATTAGTAATCAGTTCATAATTTCATGATGCAGTGATAAAATGTACAGTACTAGAACAAGTGTATTATGAAAAAGGTAAAGCAGTTATCAAACAGATATGAGCACTGACTCATGCTGACTTGTTAAAGGAGGAGTAACAATCATGCTGCAGTATCTGCACTGCTGCTTTAACGTGTTTGCAGCTGTCTTTGCATGGTGCCTCATCTGATCACCCTCAGAAAAGTGGATGCTTCCTGTCACTTCCTGAGACGGACATCCAGCAATCCAACATTTCACACTGGAAAAAATAGAAAAATGTGTGAATGTGAATGAATAAAGAAATAAAAGGCAACATATATTTTCAGTGCTTCGGTATTACTTTTGACACTTTTGTACACACACAATGTGGCCTTGTATAACCTTAAATAAAGATTGTATATTTCTCATTGAAGAGGATTGTTATTTTTTTTTTTTTAATTTTCTGTGTGGTGAGGCTTCTTGTCCTAAATAAAATCAGTTTTTTTAAGTAGAGGTGTACCACATGCCCTTCTCATAAATATTATTCTTTGGAGTCAAAACAGTAAAATAGTGCTTTTTTAAATAATATTGTTTTGAAAAAAAAAAAAAAACAGTCACATGTACATACTATGTGCAGTATTACATGCAAAGATTCAGTTAATATGTATACAGAAAAAGGTTCTCATATCAAAATGAACCTCCTGTTTATTCATTATTGTCTGTAGTTATACATGTTTTTGTATTTGGTATTTTTGGCTGAAACAGGGCTTGGTGAGACTCTGTTGTTGACCAGAACTGATGTCGGTATAATAATGCATGTCTAAATAGCAACATGGATGCTACCAATGCAATACTGGACTTTGTGCATCAGGCATGCATGATGCAGCTATAAAATACCATTGAGTTTTTTTGGACACTTAAGTCAAACAGCAAGTCTGTAAATTAGTCCTGGACACAAGACCCATGGTCATGTGCTGCCCTCCAGTGGACAGGGCCCACTACTATCATCACACTCAAGACAGCCTCACAGTTTTATGTCTGTCTTAACTAAATGCACAAACATCGAGGTGTTGCACTTAACTGCTGTTCACTTCTGTTGAAAACAGGGTATCTTATTGTTCAGTAAGATCGACAAGGTTTCACTTGTGAAACCTTCAAATTAATCTAACAGATTTTCAACAACACGATTCACCACACCCCGTGGTAAATCCTTCTTCTGTCAGGACATTGCACCCTCCTTCAGCCTATCAGCCTAATCCATCCACCCTGCTCTTTCATACTGCACCCTCCCTCACCATCCCCTGCATCCACCCTCCACTGTTCTTCAAAAAAAATTCCCTGAATTTACTCCTGTCTGATTCTTGTTCAGAGTACCATCAGGAGGGGAAAGACAAATTATCCAGGTATCTGTTTGTCTCTGGCTTTTTAAGAACTGGCTAATCTCTGACTCGGCCTAAGGCTGAATATTCTGCCTAATGCTTTGAATTTTATGTGTGTACGAAATACAATAACCTTCACAGCTATTGTGTAGCTATTTTCTATATTAGGCCCCTAACTGTAACATTGGATTTCTACAATGTCATAGTTTAGCAATGTACAGTAGTAATGGAAAAAGAAACAGATCAGGCTGAAGCTAGTCTTGGTAGATGGTAAATGGTAACTCTTTTATTTCAAACAGCACTGTTCTTGAAAGGGCAATGGAGGGAAACTAGAGCTGATGGTAGTAAATGTCTGAACTCAATGATTATGCATCACCAATCTATATGTCATCACAGCTCTGAAATTCTGATTAACTTTCACTTATACAGCTATAATGGATTTTAGCTGTTACATAAGAGAAAATTTGACTATTTGAAATACTGTTTATTATCAATTTGTTAAAACTGTTATGTGTTTGACCCACATCTAACCTAAGCACAAGCTTGTAATGCCAACAGTATAAGGTTTAGCTCAGGGGTTCAGTTTAGTTTCCAGGTTCTGACTGAAGGTGAGTTGACATGAGCTACAACATTTCAGCATTGTTCATTAGTATTAGTAAAAAGGATGACGTGCAGACACGTTCAAAGTACTGCCAGTCTAGTACAGAGTGACAGCATTCACACTTGTGATGTGAAAATAAAGAGGCTGATGTCATGCTCTTCAGAATCTCACAGTGATATCCCTGTGCGCTGCCAAGTTCAAAATGTAAAAAAACATACACACGGAGGTTGTATTTATCTGTCCGAGCCGATGCGATTATCATGGAGCATGGAACAGGTTATTTCTGATGCAAATGGACTGTGAGTGCTCCTGTTTAAGGGAATACCAGACACAATAAATGTGTGATGGTCTGACTGGGCTGACTTGGGGCCTCATTCATCAATATTTTTGTAAAACTGTGTGTAAATGTATGTGTCAACGGCTATGAACTAACAAATTCCGCCGGATTTATCAAACATGCGTAAACACAGCATTTGTTCGTATTTCGTGCGTATGTTGATAAATACCAATCAATCGTAAATGACAAGCGCGTTCACAAAATTTTTGATTAGCATAAATCCACGCCCCTGAAATACCATATAAGGAGCTTGAAATCCCATTGCTGTCAATGTAAAGAGATGGCAGAGAAAAGGCAGAAGAAAAAAAAACTGTTCTGAAGCGGCGAATGAAGTTTTGTTAATGGAAACAGAATTAAAAAAATACTTTGTTCAGAAGTGTAAGTAGTTTAGTGTAGGGGCCGGGGAAGACCAAAGCCTGGCAAGAATTAACTGTTGCAGTAAATTCGGTGTCAAAAGTTCCGCCGTAAACTGCAACAGGTTAAAGGAAAATGGTTCGACATGAAACTGGAAGCGAATTATTGGAGAGACGTCGTTAGCTGGAATTACCGTGGAGGGTGACCGGGATCTGATTTTCCCTGGTCTTGGATCAATCACTCTCCAATTCTGAAGGTACATTTTTGTATACCAGCCTTATCGTTGCCATAAATCCTGGGGGGCAGCTGCACCCGGGACCGCGAGGGGGCATGGTTGGCCAAAGTGGTAATGTCACATGCAATACACCGTTGGGGCCGTCATGTTTTCCCTAAATCAACTTGGAACGAATCCCTTGTTAAAGAATTCGTTCAAATTAGAACTATTACGTAATTAGGATCCTCCATAATAGCGTGCCCTCCCTTGCCTTTGCCCGGAAGTTGTAACTGTTGCTTAGTAACGTTAGCCACATTAACACGCTCAACATTCCACCAATGTGAAGTCAATGGAGGTGTTTTTTAAGATTTTTAGTTTAAAAAGTATGAATCTGTAGCGCAGAAAAATACAAGCAACCTGACCAGTATATTCACGCCAAGTTCGGTATGTCTACCTTAAAACCTGTTGGGGGAGATACGTCCGGAAGAACCAGGAATAATAATATTAAGAAGAAGAAGTAAAGATTCTATAGAAGAACAGTAGTTTGCGCCTTCGGCAAGCAAACTAATTCATTTTATTAATCAGTATTACATAAATGAAGCCGAATGACGTTTTTTAATGTTGAATCCAATAGTGATTTTATATAACACTTTGAACCGTTATAATGTTACGATATTACTGCCAAATAATTTGCTACTGATTTTTAATCAAATAAAAAATGAGTGAATGGAAAAATAAAAGCAACAACACGAAAAACAAGCTTTACAGCCGGGTTTTTCCATTTACGCACGCAATACGAACATTTTAGAGCACTCGTGAAATTTCTTCGGATCCTACGAACAAACTGATATACGAAAACCTTGATAAATCCCACATTTTCTGCGTAAATGGATTTACGAAGGATTTACGATCAAAATCGTTCGGCTCACGTTTGATAAATGAGGCCCTTGGTCTGTGTTTTTGCACACTTAAGGTGACATGGGGAATGGGAGAGGTATTATATAGGAGAAACTTCTTACAATCCAAATATGAGAATATCCACTGAAACTGAAACATGTAACTGGTTGGCTTTGTGGTCACAGAACACAAACCCAATGTAAGCATGTGGAAGAACTCTGGCATGCAGCTGTTCTTCTTCACATGGTTCTAGATGCATTGATTTCATGCATCCGCAGACTAACAGTACCATAATTAGAACCACACACAAAGTCACGGCCCAACGCATAAACATTCACTTAACCATACTCTTATCCACACACATTGGGTCAGCTCTCCACACAGCTATGAATCATGTTTACCACAAGAGGGCAACATACACCACCCCATAACACTACTAAAATTCCTTTTTTTCCACCATGCAGGCAATTCTATGTGTTTGTGGGGACTTGATATTACGGAAGGTCTTGCATTTTAACAAGTTTCCATGTCCCGCAGCAATTCACAATCTCCCACTGTTAATAAAATAATACGCTTACAAATTCCTCTTCATACTTGTCTTTCCTTTGAATTTTGTGTCTGGTTTCACACAGTGTGACGTTTCAAAAAAGACCACCTGGGGGGTGCGGCCAGCTGTGAACATTCACCTGAAAGATGAGAAATACAGCTGTCCAGTAAGGTTTGCATGGAGGGAGACTACATCCAAAGCATAAATACCACTTGGTGTCTGTTAGTATTGCATTTCATATATGGATGTGTCAGCAAAAAGAGGAGAAACTAAGGCGTAATGCCCCCAAAAAATCCTAGGGTGGAGAAATTAATCAACACACAAACCTGTTTTGTGTTTTTACAGTCTTCACACTCACATTCATAGAACCTGAACAAAGGTATATAAGTCTCTTGCATGGCCACACCTGGGCTGGGCAGCATCCTAAAGACAGGTAAGAGACACTGAGTGATTCAACAAGGGAGGCTCACCACTACAAAATAAAGTATATTTACAAATACATCAGACATATTATTAGCATGGAAATTACATCTGGAACTACAGGAAATTACATCATTGAATTCTATAGGCAAAAAATGATCATACAAATTGTTGGTCAGTACAGATCACCCTTAATATGAACGTTAAAAATCCCATCCTCTTCCACATTATAATGCACCTCTTCAATTGAAATGCATTGTAATATTTGAAGATTTTTCAATATTCACTTTTATTCATCTGTGTAGCATTTCTATATAAGCATGATTGTACACAACCTGATTTTTGTTTGGCAGTCTTAACATCATGGCCATTGTCTAATTTTGCCATGTCCTTCACCTTCACCATCCTCTCAGAAAATATGGCGATGAGATTGCTAACACCATTTCACAGATTTCTTTAATCCAGATAGAAAACCAGACACACTCACACTCACACACACACACACACACACACACACACACATGCATGCACACATGCACGGACACATACACTGTAATAATAAAGATATACAAACACATACAAACAAACACAAAACACAAACTTTCTCTCTCATACACAGACAGGAAGTCTGTGTTTACCGCCTTTGGGTCACAGTTTACCTTCAGTCCCATATAGAACTTCCCCTCAGTCTCAAAACCAAGGCGACATATTATTGCATAACCCATACAGGCAAAATGACACCTCTACACTGATACCAATGTACTAATGTACTAATTATCATCATCATCAGGCTTATAAAGCCATTAAGACTGCCAGAGATACAAAATGTTGAATAAACTGGGACAACTTAACTTGAGGGGAGGGGGATTTCTTAGGTCTGTGTCCCCTGCATAGAGGGCATTCATTCCCTCCTCACCTCCAATTCACAAATGAACGAGTATACTTGTCAAGACTGCTCTTATTTCTTTGTCTCAGTTATATCTAGGAACACTCCAATTATGGGACTCTGTGTATCTGTGTGTGTGTGTATCTCATTGGGTTCCCCTGGCTACCATCATCCCTATGATGTTGTCATCCTTCACATTGTGCTCCAGGTACATCTTCTTTTTCTGCAGAAGGAAAAGAGGAAAAGAGGGAACACACCTTTCAATACCTTGCATGTTCCAATAAGTCTGTGTATAAGAGTGTGGGAGAGGCAGAGAGAGAAAGGAAGGAAAGATGTTGTTTTGCCTTTTGGTCTCTTCATCTGACATTTGAACACCCACACTGGTTTAACCACAATCTCAGACGACGAGGAGTTCCTGACCTTCACGTTCCAGTGTGACAGACTGTCCAGGTCTGCCCCCCCACTTCCAAGCTAAGTCAATAAATAGATCAGTAAATCACATGCAACCAAGCTCACACACTACAGCAGAGGGTGACATCACAGGCTACCCTGGCCGTCTGGACAGTCCTCTGATGGGTGTTTTATTATTCAGGTCGGGTTTCCACTCTCCACCCGGACTGACTGTATCTGACTTCCTGTTCCTGTCGGTTCTGGATAAGCCGGCCCAGCCCAGCCCATGGAAAATCCCAATCTTTCAGAGTTTCTTTTTTGCTACTGTAGCAGTGGCAGAACTGGATAGACCTGAGTGTTCCTCTCATAGGTACTGCACATGGCTATTGTTATCGGTATGGGGGATAAGAGAGGGGGAGTCACACAGATAAGAGATGATTACTGCATGTGTTTGTGTGTACAGAGTGGGGAGTGGTAGCGGAGGAGCAACCTTTGGTGGCCGCTGGACATGTCTCAACTGCCTTCTCCACCGGATGGCTAATAATGTTCTGAACTGACCTACTCTGACCTGAGCTAATGACCCAAATGCTCAACCTTCTTGTGCAATGTGTCACTGCAGTCAAAGAAAGAGTGTTTGAGTCTGGAACAGCACAGTGAGGAGATCAGCAGTGGGCAACTGGTGCTCCAAACTGAGTTTCGTCTTAAAACCAAACATATGCCAACAAAAATCCACAAAAACACTTATGCATGCACACACAGGAATGGACACACACATATATGTACTAGACATTAACCTGTGCAAACAAGTTGTTACTTGATCTGTGAGCGATCACCAGAAAAGCTAAAAAAAAAAATGTCTGTTCTCTTGACAGCCTCAGGGATTGGGTAGCATCCGACCATGATGTTCTTGACCACACCATCACCTGAACTGTCAATTGTGGAGACAAGGAAGGATGACCAGTAAGGACAATTCTAGGCTGAAATATCTTGTTGAACTGGGGCCAAAGCAGAAACCAAATATGTGCTTGAATGAGTCTTTTGTGCAGCAGATGATGTGGGGTGAGCTGGCTAAGGCAAAATAAGTAAATGAACATGGTGGCTGAGGTAAATTTCACCTATATATATATTATAGATTATTCTTCCCCAATCCAGATCTCACCCAGGTCCACTATGTGAGAAATGATTAAAACTGATCTACAGTCAGTGCATGATGGCAGTGTCAATACTGACCAGGTCTGCCCATAGAGAGCGTGTTCCCTACCCCCAGGGCCCAGCTCCGGAGGCAAGCCCTTATATGGTGCGGTTCCGGCAGAGACGTATGCCATGGAGCTTGTGTCAGGGACATGCCGAGACATAGCCCTTTTCATCTGCGCCGCTGGGCCGCTCTGGGACACCTGGTAAATGAGACAGATTGAGAAACGCTGTTGCTACCTGAGCCTTCCGGCATTTCCTCACCCAGGCAACAGCCGCAATCAACAAACCCACGCCCTCTAATCTTCGCTTTCTGCAATCTGGTTGGGGGGGGAGGGAGCCCTGCTGAGTACCATCAGGTGGAGCACTCCTTCCTCTGCTCCTCCACAGGACTCACCTGTCACACACATACCTACACCTATCAGTTTACTTAATAACGATCCCATTGATGCGATTCGTAGAGGCTCTCCACTGACTCATGGCACAAGCACAATCAGCTGTAAAGTTACAAAAGTTTCTCTGCAGAACATGTTAAAATGCTTTGCTCCAGAGCACTGACGCCTTTCATTATCTCCCACTTTATCAGCCCGTATGACCTTGACACTCACTACAATGCTGAGTGGACCTTCAGATAGGACTGAGTGAAACTTTTGTATTTCCTGTAAGACAAAGTCTCTGAGAAAACTCTGAGGTTAAACAGGCAGGCGGGCACAACCCGGCATATGGGACCCCTCTGCCTAATCCAGCATGTGTCCGTGGGTGAGCTGATGAGGATGCTGATGTAATGGCTGAAACTCTCCGGCTGTCTTCCTGTTGGGCCACCCCACACCAAACCAAGAGAGACAGCACAGCACTGGGATATGGGAGGAATGTGGCTAGAGAGGAAACCAAAAGTCGCTGTGGAGGTGAATCCACTTATCATCACCAACTATCTACCTTCACCCTACTCTCTTACTACAACTATCTACTATCACCTTACTACACTACTACAGGAATCTACCATCACCCCCTGTACTACTACAGGAATCTACCATCACCCCCTGTACAACTGCAGGAATCTACCATCACCCCCTGTACTACTACAGGAATCTACCATCACCCCCTGTACAACTGCAGGAATCTACCATCACCCCCTGTACTACTGCAGGAATCTACCATCACCCCCTGTACAACTGCAGGAATCTACCATCACCCCCTGTACAACTGCAGGAATCTACCATCACCCCTGTACTACTACAGGAATCTACCATCACCCCTGTACTGTACTACCATCACAGGAATCTACCATCACCCCCTGTACAACTGCAGGAATCTACCATCACCCCTGTACTACTACAGGAATCTACCATCACCCCCTGTACTACTACAGGAATCTACCATCACCCCCTGTACTACTACAGGAATCTACCATCACCCCCTGTACTACTACAGGAATCTACCATCACCCCCTGTACAACTGCAGGAATCTACCATCACCCCCTGTACTACTACAGGAATCTACCATCACCCCTGCAGGAATCTACCATCACCTGTGAATCTACCATCACCCCCTGTACAACTGCAGGGAATCTACCATCACCCCCTGTACTACTACAGGAATCTACCATCACCCCCCCTGTACAACTGCAGGAATCTACCATCACCCCCTGTACAACTGCAGGAATCTACCATCACCCCCTGTACAACTGCAGGAATCTACCATCACCCCCTGTACTACTGCAGGAATCTACCATCACCCCCTGTACAACTGCAGGAATCTACCATCACCCCCTGTACTACTACAGGAATCTACCATCACCCCCTGTACTACTACAGGAATCTACCATCACCCCCTGTACAACTGCAGGAATCTACCATCACCCCCTGTACAACTGCAGGAATCTACCATCACCCCCTGTACTACTACAGGAATCTACCATCACCCCCTGTACTACTACAGGAATCTACCATCACCCCCTGTACAACTGCAGGAATCTACCATCACCCCCTGTACTACTACAGGAATCTACCACCAACCCTCTGTACTACTACAGCTATGGAACATCACCCAGATATGACTATATTCTACAAAAACTCAAAATTGCTACTGAGAGAAGATATCCATATCAACCCCACCCACACCCCTTGTTTGGCACACATTTACAGGAAAAGGAGTCCAACAAACAGAAGTGACAGACAACAACCTTCTAACTAAATGGGAAGACTATGCCCTAATAGTTAATCATATAAGATCCTGGACAAGAAAGTTGGACGGGTTATAATTGTTAAGCACATTCCTGGAGATTGATGAGGTATTCGCAGTACTGTAGATACAAGGGCAGGAACAGAAACTACTTTCCACAGAAACTACAGGGGCAGGAATTCCCATAAATCACTCCATTCCAGAGCAGCAGGTCTATCCTGGGCTAGAGCTGCTCTCCAGCTCTCAGGTAGGTGGCTTTGAGTTTTTAGGACCTGGCATGTGAGTCAGAGATATGGGGAGGCCTCGGTCTCACAGTCATTCTGCCCCCCAGAAAGAGCTGTGTTTCACAAGTGATCCACTTTTTATATGTATATGTAATGAAATCTGCCCCTAAATCCTCTGGCCATCATGTCCTGGGGAGTTATTCATGGATCGTCCCCCGCCCTGGTCAGGAACGCATGAGCTCACCTTCTCTGGCCTCTCGCCCCAGTCAGCCCTCTCTCCCATCCTATCCTGACCCACCATCCATACAGCAACAGTGATGGGGGAAGAGCTTTCCAAGCTCCTAAGAAGATCTGGAGGTTTGAACATTTTCATGCAATATTTAGAGCACTGTCCAACAGGATAATGCAGTCATGACTGCATGATGAAATTGTTCACTTGTGTTCTCATTGAATGATTGCTGTAGACACCTGAATGACTGAGGTTTTTGCCACTGACCAAGCATGTGCACATTTTTGGAATCCATTCAAATTAGTTACAGTAAAAGCACCTTCTGGGTGGTATGCTCAAAAGCAGTTAATGCATCATTCTTCCTGTTTTGGTCTTTCCCAGGCAAAGGCAGTCTTGTCTCCAAATTATAGAATTCTGCTAACTACCTCCTCCTTTCATGAAGAGGGTGGCTTTGAGCAGAGAGGAAAAAGCTGTCTGTTGAAGTACTCTCACTCCTGCTTTTGTGTGCAGTGCTGGGAGGTTTCTCCATCAAGCTGCGGAATTCATGCAATGTGAGGTCCCCTCTCTACAATCCCTGGAATGCTAGGATGGACCGAAGATTCCACCCGGCACAGGTTCATGGTAGATCTACAGCAGGGCGACACTGGGTGTTTTTACAAACAAGATATCAAGGCATCACCATATATCATACTGCTATTTTCTCTCCATTTGCAGGCCTTCATATACCATGCATGACCCTATGCCCCCACTAAACTAATGGAATGTTCCCTTACTCTCACAGTGGGCCATATTACATCATATATTATCACCTGTGCTCTCACTAATGTAACCCAATTAGCCCTGACCCTGTCAGACTGAGATAATCACACTCACCCAGACATGAAGACCAGGACAATCCAGAATCTCACTACAACTGCTAGCAGAAACAAACACACTCCAACACACATGAACACAAGGAAAATACATACACGCACAGATAAACACACATGGACAAAAACACATTCACAAAGACAGGCACATATGCACAAACCCAAAAAGACATGTACATATAAAATGGCATACAGGACCACACATGTATGAACACACAAAACATAAACACACGCGCAAGCACGCAAACATGCAGACACTAGGGTGTAGAATATACATTTCTCCCAATGTCAGTGAAACATTATTAAAAGTGTGCTGTGTACCAGGCAACACTGCTTTCAGTGCAGAGCACGTTGGTGGAACATCATGATAAGAGCTCTGTATCATTTTCCATGTGTTTTTCCCCACTGTGCTGTGCTAACACTTGGCTTAGTACCTGAGAACACATATTTGTGTAGACAGGTTCATGATAAAGGGGGAAAGTTTTTGTAATCACAAAGGGAGCAACAATAATAACACTGACAGTCACTGATAACATTCATCATGGTCCATAATCATATGCAGTTATGATATGTGGGTACCAAAACGGACGGTAAATATTATTTTAAATGGAAAGGCCCTACTCTCCACAGCCAAGTAACAGATAGCACGTTAATAAGACAGGTCATCACGACCCGGGTGACTCAGTCATGGCCTTCACTTAACCAGTAAGAACCTTACCCTGTCTACTCAATCTATTCAAAAAACAATTACAGATATTAACACACTTTACTTGGAAATTTCTGATGTAATAGGAACTATATAATTAGAATGGTCAGCAGTGAGTCAACTGTCACAACTCCAAGCAAGATAGGCCTGCAACCACACATCCAGCATCTGGTCACAGCAAAATAATGGCAGCCTCTCTCTCAGAGTTACACTAAACTCAGCAAATAAAACAGACTGAAGACAGAATAATGAAGGTTTATTCAGAGCCTCACGATGACCCGGGCAGACATGTGCTCTAACATATGAGTGCACATGCTTGTGTGCACCTGCACAGGTACTCTTCCCTATGCGAGTGTCAATGTTAAGTCAGGAATTTCTCAGCTCTGGACCATCACTCATCCCAGTACATTACAGCGCAGTGAAAGGAGGAGACACCAGTGCTCCCAGTGTCCATTAATGGAACAGGGACTGTTTGTTGTGTGTAGTCAAGGTTCTCAATCTTGCAGCAGGTGAGGACGAACTGAGATATGTGTGAGTGTGTGTAGATATGTGTGGATATATGTGGGTTTGGGTGTGCAGAGGGGGGGTGGTTAGAGATAGGGGGAAGTTTGTGGAAATAACAATTACAGAGAACAGAATGAGATGAGCATTTTGCCAGAGTGTCGGTGATTCAGACAGCTAAAGCCTTCATTGTTGTGGTGTGAATGGGCCCTCACATGTATAGTATGCGTTCTGCCTTCGTCATGAAAGTCTGGGCACTGATGGCAGAGCAGATAGACTGGGCTGAAACTCCCTGTGAAAGGGTCTCTTGTAATGTTCTGTGAGATTAAGAGGCACTCTTTTATGTGCAGTATCAATAAATATCACAGAGAGTATTCTGAGCGAACCACAAGGGCAACTGCTGATGCAACATTCTTGCTGTGAGCCAGTTTTTATTTTTTGTTTAGATTTTTTTGCAGCCAAAATTCCACCGGACTTGTCTCAACTGGCCTTGACCACCTCAGACCTGCTGGGTTATCTGAGTCTGCACTGGCAACATTCTGGAGCAGAGCACATTGGTTTGTTTTCTGTGCATATTCCTGCAAGCTGCAAATAGACTGTTTCATGCATAGTTCATAGCCAGGGGACTGCAGACATGCTCTTCAGACATTTCAGGCTGCGAGGGGAAAATGGATACCCCTGGGGCAAATAAGAACACTGGCCTTTAATTCCTGCCTTTAGAGTAAATAAGAGGATTGGGCTTCTTATATTTCCCTGGGGTATATCTGAACTATGGGAGTGCCTCTCCCTCAAGCAAACATGAGCCATATATTAAATGTGCGCCATGGGAAAAATTGAGAGTCTTCAGATGAATACCTGCCCTTGCAGAAAATAAGGGTTTGAATGTGAACAAATGGCCTAGGGATACATAAAGGGTATGTCCTGTTTACAGGGAGTGTGGGATGAGGCACAAGACTCTCTGCTACAGTAGGTTTTTGTGTGGGATTTGGTAACACCTGTGCAGGGCCAGGATGAAAACATTCCATCTCCATGATCTAACAACCTTTTGACCCACTCTGCTTCCTCCACATGCCCCGTTATTCTCCAAACTCACCCACAGCACTCCCTCCAACATCTCGGCTGGGAGCAGGAAGAAGCAGGCGGTGATGATGAGGAAAAACCACAGTAGCCACGGACAAGCTGCTGAAAATAGAGGCCCGTCGTTCCACGGCGTGGTTTCCCCATTGCTCTCTTACAAAAAATGGCTGACCACAAAATGGTTTTATCCCTCTTTCACTGTCAGGTTTAACTTTGGCCATCATAAACAGCAGTTAGACTTCAGTCTGAAAGCGTTTATTTTTGGGGTATATTTAACACATGAGCGTCACCCAAAACCATGCCAGCCATGCTAACAAGGCCGGGGCAGACTATATTTACTGTGAGCTGGGCATCTATCACCAGAACAGAGCCCTGCAGCTTGTCAGCAATTCCAATCCCATGGGCCGACTATATTGAAAGACCCGCCGCTAACGGGGGAAAGGTTTCTGTGCTTAAGGTGGGAGAATAGTACTGGAGAACGCATGAAGGTACATGTGTGCATGTGTGCATGTGCACACATGAGTGTGCGATGTGAGTGTGTGTGCATGCATATGTGTTTCAATATGTGTGTGCATGTGTGCGAGTTGTTTGTAAGGTTAAAAGTGAGCGGAGAGAAGCCGTACAGCATATTGCACAACATGACAATCCCAAAGGTTCACTTGCAGAAAATACTAGACACCTGAACAGGCTTGACCTGCTCTTTACATGAAATACACACAGGTTAGGCATCGCTGCCGAGCTCATAACTGGAATGGCAATTAAAGGAGACTCCAGCACCTAGTCCACCACCAAACAAAAAACCACATAGCATAGACAAACACATACACACACGCACGCACACACACACTACTAAGGTGTGGAATATGCGAGTCTCCCAATGTCAGTGAAACATTGTTTAAAGTGCGCTGTGCACCAGGCAAAGCTGCTTGCTTTCAGTGCAGAGCACATTGGTGGAACATCATGGATGGTAACGGGTATTGGCTGTCCCTGGTTGGAGCAGAGGAAATGAAAATGCCTTGTAGGGGCATTTGTCTCCTAAGTCTCACGGGACCTGACACTCAGGATACCCAGCTAATCCCCCATCTGCCCTCCCCGGGGGTATTAATAACGCCGTCTGACCCTCATCTACCCTGTTGGTAAACAATGACCTGCTGCTGTTCAGCGTGCGTTACTGACAGGTGCTGAAAAGAGATGTCACCAACACCCCGCCCCCAATCCCCCCCTGCCTCAGACAGAAAGACAATCTGCACAGCAACCCCATCGGCATGCACTAAACCGTTGTTATTATCATTACCATTATTACTGAAGTCATCACTCACACACATCACGGCACCAAGCAGTGGGGTTTACCAGCTACTGGGTGGGGGGCATAGGCTTTTGATGACATCATGTTACCTCGTAAATTAACAAACACCCTCCCCCCACCAAACTTCCATCCCCCAAGAGCCATGTGAATGCATGCACCTCCAGAGCGATTAGGTCACACACCCCTGCAGATCCAGGCTGTGGGGAGAGCTATATACAGTACAGTGTGGGAGGAACACGTGGTATGCACCCACACTGTACACACACAGAAAAAAGTGAGCAAACTCAAATAACAATATGGCTCTAGGGCACGGCTGAAAACAGATATGCACTACGTCCTGTGACCATGCAGCAACCTCCTGCTTCAGTACCAATATCAAACATTATCAGGATCATATGGGATTATCTCACCGATTGAGTGTTTAGTTTGAGGTACTGTATGCTTCAGTTTGAAGCAGCACTGCAAAAGGACACTCGCTGACACTCTCAGAAAACACCTTTTTACTTTCAAGAACCAAAAGGATTGCCAAGCTTTGTCTCTGTACTCAGGGCTTTAATTTATGGTTAGGCCTGGTGTTGATTTCCACACAACATCTGATCATCAAAGCGAATCTAGGGGTTATTTTGCCGCTTATAAATTATTCCTGATAATCCATGGTCAAAGGGACTCCTAAGATTCAACAGTGAATGAAAAGCAGAAAAAATGTTTTTAGTCACATCTCCCATCTGTGATATTTTCATTTTTACATACCAAGTACAAAGAGACATATCAGTTTCCATGTTGCAAAAATAATAATAGTCTCACAATAATTGGGTTACAGTTGGTAGCAATTCATGCGTATGTATTACTGTGAAATTACCTGATACACATTCTGCTGATATGATATAATCAAACAGCCTTGATATACTAAGGGAGAGTGATACTCATGTATCAATTTTTTGGTTACCATTTACTGCTTCCATAATTCTTATCATTATTGTATAAGATATTTCTTTGGTAACACAGTTTCTGTTATGCCAGTACAGCTATTTTAATTTGCACTTGAACTTTCTAAGCAAAACACTATATAGTGGCCTTGCTGCTTAAGTAGCCATAAACTCATATACCTGGGCGTGATCAGCAGGGGTAATGTGTTGGCAAACAACACAGTAACCACGGCGTGAGTTTGTTTATGGGCATAAACAGAAACTCAGCAAAGGCAAATGGAATAAAGCCTACATAAACTAGTGTGTGTTTGATCAGGTTGTTTGTCTTCAGAAGGCTGTAAACAGGCCTGTTCTTGAATGGGGGATCCCTATGTTGAATTCCACGGCCGTGAGACCTACAGTTAATCAGAATGATGTCACATTCCACCCTGTGATTACAGAAACACATGCAGGTCTAGGCAGGGCCACCATGCCTGCAACTCTTCACCACTGAACAAGAGGCAACAATCCAGCAACATCCCCCTTATGTTTCCCCTAGTGCCCCCCAATCCGCCCCCCCAACACCTATGACAACAGAGCCCAGCCCTGTGAGGTCACGCGCCCCATGAACGTCTCTGCCTCAATAAGGGAACACAGTGCCCTGATCCTTTCATCTGTAGCCTTATGAGTCACAAGTGTAATCTGTTTTCTTTACCTGCATAATGATAATGTATTTATCAATAGTTCTACTATTAGTTCAGTAGTACTAAAATGGCACAGAAACTGTTTAATAAATATCTGTATATTTACTGAAAAACAAATTCATTTATATTTATTAATAATTTAAATACAGCCCTGTTTTAGGTGTCTTATTTGGAAGACACTTCTGAAGACTCAAAATCCTGTGTTACCATCTAACAAAAAAGAAGTAATATACTGGAGTGAGCAATACATCAGAGAGCAAGAGGCCACTGATCCACACAACACAGCTGATGTTATTAAAATAACACATAGGTCAACCTGTTAGTTTTACTATCAACAAGGTAAAAGTTACTGGAATGATTACAGCGTCTTCACAAGAAGGGGGTGTCATGAAATGACCAAATCATGTTTATGGACCTGGTCAGAAAGATAAATTGACATGGAAGAAATCACAACACATGATGCTCAGTCTATAATCAGATCTGAACTTGCAATATAACCATGGCCAATTAGTCCCCTGGGGCGATACACACTTTGTCATAGTGTCTCATAGGGGGAGAGGCTTGTGGCAGACATGATATTTTGCAATCTGTACCTGAAGTTTACCTGTACCAGTTGCACAAGGCTCAGAATTCCTAAACCACATCTTAGTGATGACATGTACATTTTAGCTTTGTGCTGATGGACATCAACAGAGCAGTTGGGACAAAAAAGTAAAGTCAATGATAAGAAAAAATCTGGATAAATAGCAGCAGATCATTTCAGGTGCTTTAGGGTCTGTTTTGTAACTTATGGCTTATGCTTTTCAAGAAGGAATGATTCTAGAAGGAATCCTAATATTGAATAGTTGGTGTAAGACCATAATGTCAGACTACTGTCTGACAAAAAATTTTACTTTACAAGCAAGGAATGAGCGGAAACTGAAATTATTCCTAGAGAGAGGGTCAAAATACCTCTCCCAACATACCTAAATACCTAAGCCCAGGAAATGTCCACAAAGTGTCTCAAGACCTTAAGACCCAGTGGGATACAGATTGGATCACATGGATGTAAATGCAATTATTCGCTGTGTTTAGAGTGATTTAATACAAATATGATGGTCACATTTGTGAACTCTTACTGATAAAGCTACTTTTTACAAACATTATTTGCAAAAAATGAATGATTCTTTCTAAGATGTGTTTAGTTGCATCTGCAAGAGCATCCTGACTTGTGAAGATGCACATTCTCCCATACTTTGCTTTTGGTACATCTAAAAGAACTTCAGGACAGGAAGTTGACCTCACGTGTTAGGCCTGGAGGCAGAGAAAATGAATGGGTGGAGCTGTTTTCTACAGCAAAGCCAAGGAATGCTGCTCAGTTGAGAAACCGAAGGTGTGGAAACAGGTGAGATGTCATTCATTCACCAATCTGCCATTGCTTTGGAGGAAAAATAATAAATCAAAATCACAGGACCAAGAATGCAATTTCCTCGCCACTCACTCAGCCTACTCTCTTCGCATGTATCCATTGGATCATGATGACCTGCCATGATTACAGCAATTATGATCTTATTATGCGACTTGCTGCATCCAGATCAAAGAGCTAAATGACTGAATACAAAACCAGACCCTGAAATTACAGTCAGTCAGGGGCACATTACTTTCCATGATGTGACTCAAGGCAGTGCTCAGACCTGGCAATGTTTCAAGCCCAACACACCACAGCAGTAAACACGGTAATGCCATAACGGTAGCCAGCTGCACAATCATGGCTGCCTGGAGCACTGCTATGTTTAACCACATTCCAGGTGAAAAGCCTTGAGATTAGAGAGAGATCTCCTTTTAACCATTAGCATGATACAGGTCACCTCTAAAAAAAAAAAGAGAGATGTTTTATCTAACATGCTGTTCTGACTTCCTGAGTTGCCTGCAGTCAGAATTGTCAATATTTAATCAGCCTGCATTCCTTTTCACATGCCAATGAAGTTGACACCACCTAGTTCTTAGCACTGCTATGTTTCAACACTTCTCTATACCTATCTCCGGACATTGCATGCTGCATCTTGTTTTCACCATTAGATGATGAAATCTGAACACAACGGCTTTTACTGGAAGGCTGAGCTTCCTGACCTGAACAAGGAAGGCCAAAAATTCCATCAGTTTCAGCGTGACAAACTGTGTCCTGCCTTTATGTGATGTGAAACATCCTATGTCACAGACCAGCTAGAGCAAAGGCATGTAGTTACATGAAGTATTTATGCGTCATATGAATCTCATTAATATGCCCTTATTTCACACTGCACGTGGGCAGAAATATAGAGAACAAAATTCCTCACTAACCACAGGCGCTGGCCAGCTAATTGCTATAGGTGGCTGCCATCTGATAAAGGTCAGGTAGCTATAGTATTGAGTTGTTTCTTCTTATTCATCATGCATACCATTCAAGCTTTCACTCTTGCTACCTCTCTGCTCACTTGATTATTTAATTGTGTTGCTAACTAAGTAGGTACTGTACTTGCACTCTACCTAACACACACACACACACACTCTCAAACAAGCACACTCACACACTCATATTTCTCAAATGGTCACTTTAACACAAACAGACAGACAGACAGACAGACGTGCATACACACCACAGTGGATAATCCAGGCAGAGAGGGACATACAGTCTCCTTGAGTCATAACCGGTGACCAGAGCCTCACCCACAGGAAATATTCAAATTCCAGCCACACCTCACAGGAAGTGAACAAACACCTATGCAACACCTGTCAGGTTTTCATCAGTGGGCTTATCTTGATTTCATAAAGGCTGCAAGCCCTGCAGGGTACAGGATAGAATGTACACACACTCACAAATACACAAAAAACTCAAAGACATGCACACACATAGAACACAAATAATGCACATCCAGACAACTGCTGACACTCTGTTAACTCACAGAATTTGCTTCAGACACATACAAACAGAATGGTAGCTCAGGCATCGCAGCTTCCTGGTCATGCATGTTGTTCCTGGAAGCCCATGATAAAGTGGCACTATATGCAGACTCCAGATCTGTGTTTATACAGGGAGCAGTGATGATTAATACAGAGCGGTGCTTTACACTCAGGGGGATTCTTAAGATACAGATGGAATTTTTATCCTCAGGGCAAAAATAAGCCAAAACTAACGGCTATACCACACTGAATACCACTATAAGCTAACCGCATAGCACAACAAGGCGTTGTTCTTTGCAGAACCTGATCCGAAGCCTGAGTGGTCACCAGTGGCAGTGGATGACTCACTCTGACGCACCTCTGTGACACTATAGGGCTACGCAACTCAACGGTGTTCCTTTCCACCCGCCCGGCATGCACCTGCCTCACAGCGCACTAGCATCTGCACATGAAAGCAGCACAACACCTGGCACTCTGGATGAGGAGGCTTTTTTGGCATCCAAAGTCAACAACAACAAAAGAAAGCCTCTTAAAATACTGAGGCATACATCTATAAACAGGGAATATTCCAGTAAGGAAACAGGATCCCTTTGTTTAGAGGGAGCTTTGAAGAGCTTCGCTTTCAGGTGCAGTTAGTATGTCGAGCTGGCTCAGGTTACTGTTACACTTGCAGGGGTATGTAATGGGCTTTGGTGGTATGTGACCTCAGAGGTCTGAGTGAAGGGGGCGGTGCTGTTGAGAGACAGCAGCTCCCCAAGGTGCTCTACCTGTGAGTCACTCCACCTCTCTGTCAGCACAGGGGTTGCCCCCACCTCAGTCCCCACCCCAAACTGATAGTAATTTGAGCGCATTCCTCTCCCTTGGCATGCCTGCCAATGCTTGCCTTCCTGAATGTTTACAGAGCATACCTTCAATTATTAATGCAATGAACATGACTGAGTTTGAAACTGCTACTGCAACAGCTGAAATGCACTGGCTGAATACATTCTAAACTAATCAATTAAAACAAATAATTGCCTGCAGGATGCCAATAAAATTCAGTTAATTCCAGTAAATCTCATTGTTAATGCATGCCCAAGGAATTATCATTTATAATGACTTTGAAGCTAATGGAACATTTGAGCGGTACTAAGGCAGCAGTACAACACCTTTAGTTGCCTACTATTTGATATTATAACTTTTTCATAGCGTTATGAAAAGTCTGAGGAAACAGTACAGAGACATTAGACCTGCATGAGAAACCATGCAACATACTGAACATCAAGGGAAAAAAAACTGATTTACCATAATCCATGATAAATCATTAGCTCTTGGCTTCCTCACTGGTATGTCCAGCCTATGCACTGCAGGTCCTTGCCACCTGTGCAGAATATAATTGCCTAGCCTGCTGTGCCCTGCAGGACTTCTAAAGCTGATGCCAGCAAAGTCAGGATCCAAAAAAACATGCAATGAAAATTTAATGGATTCCCACTGTTTTTAAATACTTCTTCAAGACATTTACCTTGCATTTGAAGTTCAAATCCAAGTCTAACACTATATAACTAAGGAGATGTTGAATTGGATTTGAAATACTTTATACCTTTTATTGCAATACAAATGTTTCTCTACATAAGTTACTGGATTTAAAACATACATTCTGTATATTTCCAGTTGGCAACAAAGGGGTAGGGTTCATAGGTATCAGGGAGATCAGGTAATCTGTATTGTCGTAGTATAGGATCATGCCCTGCACTGCAGTGCTCTGTGTTTTTCCACACCATGATTATCCTTCTTTGCACATTCCTGTACCTTTCCATTACCCCTCTACACCATAAACACATTAATCTTTGTGAAGGCACCTCCTCTTCACACCATCCAGGCAAGTACAGTGTAATAAAACACTGCTCTGCTGCAGTAGACTGGTCCACAGTAAATGGGTAGTGTGACTCTGTGCAAACCTTTGAGGGGCATGCAAATTCAAAACTGTACAATGTCACTTGGTGCTTTCAGTGACGGCTTCTTAAGTATGTAGCACTGCCTTGGTCGCCTTAGCTTGTCTGCTTTCCAAGAACATTCAGATCCTGTAGCAATGCTCTCTGAAAGTGCTCTTTCTCTCCCTGTTGGTGAAGGTCCACAGAGAAGAGGGGGTTTTCAGGGTGAAACAGAGAGCTGGCATTGACTGCTAAGACACTGAGCTCACGGATAAGTGATTAAGCTGGGGAAATGAAGGTTTCCATGACATCATGGCCCTCTCCCTGGTTTGTTCCTGCTTTCTGTACACTGTCATGAGATGGCATCAGGGTAGAGTGGGCAGGGTGCCATGATTGCCTGGCCCTGATACAAGGGAAGGAGACAGCAATAAGGCTGTGTGGAGCAATGCCAACAGGCACTTTCAGTCAGGTGCATCGTGGGAAATTACTGCATCTCAGGGGCACACATGTATGTGACCGCAAAACAGGATATCGCTTAATTGGTAATGTCTTGGTATAAATACTCTGACAATGCCACCCTAGAGCCAGCAGACAGCACAAACGTCCTGCAACAGTGTTCTTTTCAAACAGTCATGCCAATTCCAGGGTCAAAGGTTAAGCAATGGATCCCCAGAAAAAGTATGACTGG
Organism: Albula goreensis; assembly: GCA_022829145.1. NCBI lineage: Eukaryota > Metazoa > Chordata > Actinopteri > Albuliformes > Albulidae > Albula > Albula goreensis. The sequence continues at coordinate 17,946,234 of CM040746.1, read as the reverse complement.
TTCTCAGGGCTGAAAAATTGTATATACCATCAAGGATTTGAATCCAAGGATTCACAGGTTCAAAGTTCAGCAGCCTGTAAACCACTACAGAGAGCTCTTCTCCACTCAAGCTGGAACAGGATCAAACTCCTCAACGGCAGTGTGCAGTTGCATTGCTGAAGTTCATGAAGAAAAGTCTTTATTAATGTCCCAGAATATATATCATGCAATCTCTAACAGCAGACATTGTTCCTCTTGCTGTGCACAGACAACTGAAAAGCTGTGTTGTGAAACAATTTGCCCTTTACCCCATAATAACATGGCCCACCCTTTTTTCATCTTCTTGCTTTCCTCTTTCTGGCTCCTTTTTACCCATCACTATTGCTTGCTTTCTCCTCCTCTGTTCCACCTAAGAATCTGAGTGGGTGGGGCCATACAGCTTTTTTTTTTTTTTTTTTTTGGGGGGCGGTGTTAATTATGTCTGTGTTTCTCTGTATCGCAATAGCATGAAATCTTCTCTCTCTATCTCTCTTTTTCACCATCTTCCAGCTCACTGCTTTTAGATTTATGGAATTACCAATATCCCCAGTCTCCAAGAAAAACAACCCAAAATAGCTATATCAGACAAAAGAATAAAAAAAGTGCGTGGGTGAAGGAAACAAAACCAAAAAACTATCTTTTTTTTACTCTGGAATTTGTCGCATTTTCTTTGAAGAGTGTGTTTGTATGTCAGCGTGTTGTCATGGCACAATATCTAATATAGCGAAGCTGCATAGATCTGCATGCTTTCTTTGACAGGATTTACTACCAGACTCTTCCTGTGTGAACTGATAACCTTGCTAAGGCTATGCTGGAAATAGAACATGTGGCTGCCAAATCAATACCAGCATTTCTGCAACAGAGATATTCAGCGTGGAGGCGTGACTGTGCGTGGGAGCAGAGGAAAGGAAGGAGGAAGCAGGGGTACATGGCTTGGAATGAATGAAGGGTAGGGAACTCAGTCTGAACTCAGTATGAAGCATCTTTAAATAAATGCCTACAATTTTATCTGTGTGAATTCACACTTCACATCCTGGGTAAAGGCAATATACACCTACAAATCCACAGTGATGTGAGATATTTTGGAACTTGATGTGAATGGTGAACTTCTTATTTTTAACCAGATGATGTCATGGATCACATGACCAGAGTGTTTATGATGTCAAGCATTCCTCCTACATGCATTATGCTGCAAACACAGACCTTGATCTCCTCTCTCCTCCTGTTTGGAAACAAACTAAAATTCTACAGAAAGCAACGCTAAGCTCAAAGGTTAAAATGTCCTTCGGTGACTTGCAATAAGGCTCCAATAAAAAGAAGGACAAAGATCAATGACTAAACTTTATACACACACAGACAAAACACAGATATACAGATTCATACAAACTCACTCTTAAAATATGAAGTACTGAATAAACCTGAAATGAAATGGAAACCTGTGGTCACTGTAGTAATTGTACAGCCGTTGTGATAGCTGTGTGGAATGCAACCCCAGGCCTGGGTTCAAATGAAGCCTGCCAGGCTCTCACTCTCACAGTGTCCAAAACCATGTTCTCACTCTGCAACAAGCAAAACCAGGTGTTAGGAAAATTGTTAAAATAGTTACTAGTTCATCACACATCTTCAAAGTGTGGCAAAAAGCCCCACGTCCATGTGCATGAAAGAACAGCGAACTGTGTCAGCGGAGAGAAATGCAAGTTATGTGAAAATGGGGGGGGGGGGATTGGCAACAACTCAACAGAACTAGACTGAATTCCAGACCCTCTGTCTTTGAGCTGCACAACGATCCCTAGCCCCCACTAAAGCAATAAGGACAAGGAATAGGATAAAAGAGAAAATAAGAGATGCTCAAAGTAAGACACACAACTGACATAATAAGCATGGGAAGAAGTTGCAACATAACAGTTGTGAACTCTGATGCTCTGTGAATGAAGTTTGTGACAGCTGATAGGGTGTGCGCAGGGTTAGGGAAATGATGACCCATTCTGAGCTCACTGGGACCCTGGGACTCTAATGAGGTTAAACATTGCCTTCAGCCTCTCTCATCTTTAACTGCTCTGCGATGGAGCACCAGGGAGCAACATCTGCACTCACTTAGGACCCTCCCCAACAACAGGGCTCCCCATGGCTTTCTGCCAGCAGGAACCCGCTAACAGAAACTCTAGTTTTGTACATTTTGTTCACAGTGCTAAGAAGCGGCAGGGTCTGGTGCCTGGTGATGTTTCTGTTGTTTAGGGTAGCAGAGCATGTCCTCTAGCTCCTTGATTATTTCACCACCCATCTTCTGCTTCTCCTAGAGCTGTCAGTGGATTTCATCTTTGGGCTGCAGGGTGAACATGGAGGAGAGGGAGGAAGAGGCGTGAGCTGGTGGTAGTGCGCGCCACCAGAGTCCCACACACTGAAAAAGAGCTGACAGGAAGCAGCGAGCAGCTTCAACCGCGAAATAAACAGACGTAACAACATGTGGCAAAAACGCTTCCGTTCACTCTGCAGAATGAATGATTCAGAGTCTGTCATGAACAATTCTGTCCAGTAAGCAGCCTCGCGGGAATGTTGTTTAGCACAGCTCTAAGAGCCATCCGTTCAGCACCTTTCCCTTTCTCACAACAGTAGCACATAAGGGTTTTATTGAAGGAAAGTTCAGGATCTCAGCATCACTCAGTCTAAGCTATAGCTCATACCAGTCTTTGGGCATAAAAACTAAGATGAACGAGAAGACCAAATACACTGCATGTTAATACACCGCAGCTTCATAATAACAGGAAGTGTGCGGGAATTCCCTCACCTCCCTGTCCCTTTCAACCCAGATTACTCTTTTACCCTATGGGGACATCAGGCACAATATTTTCTTCCACGGTTAATCCACGCTTACAGAGACTGACAAGGGTTTTCACTTGGGGTAAGACTATCTCCAAAATTATAGACTCATAGATGAAGAAAAACTCATGCTAGGGCAAGCTAATACTGGCTAAATGACACCCTCCGAGAAAGCTAATGTATAACTAAAAATTTCCATACCAAGAGAGAAAACATTACATAATCCTCCTGATATTTCTTACCTGTACCTATCTCAACTCATCATGATCAGCCTCTTGTTAGGATCACTACTGCTATTTGAATGTAGTTCACATTGCAATACATTTACTACTGTGACAGTACCAGCTATTTGTAATTCTATCTATTCTATATTCTATTTATGTTCGCAAGCTGTACTGGCTTGCTAACTTAATTTAAAGATCACAGTAACCATTGTATTCCACATTCTTCTCACTATCTGAGAGTCATGGATACAATGTTGATGTATACCAGCTCACTGAGGATAACACACACACACTTGCCTACAGCTGAGGAGGGACAACTCTTGACAATCACTGCCTTGTTTGATTACAGGGTACTGGTCAGGTGGGGAGATCAAGGCAGAGTTTTAGGGGAAGAAAGGAGAAAGCCAGGTGTACGAGAGCAGAGAGGGTGCTGGGATATCACAAGCCAAGATCACAAACAAGAAATGTTGTTAAGAACCGGACAAGAACAAGTGAGAATGGGACTGAGTCAGGTATCAGGTGCACAATCCTCTTTGTCAAACTGTGCTTGAGATAGACCTAGCTGAAGACTACAAATACTACAGAAAAAGCAGCTACTACACACAGATGTAATGACTGTCACATCATCCACTCCACACACAAATATGACTCTCCCTTCATCTGTTCTACACATAGAATCAATGACTCTTCACTCTCTCCGCTCTACGTCTAGACTCTCAGACAGTCCTAGAGGACTGCCTCATGATCTGGTTTCAAGGATGATGTGAAAACCCGAGCACTTTCTCCCTGCTATTTTCAGTTCATGTTTGTTTTTCTACACTGTAATTCCCCTTCCTGAGCTAGGGGGTACTGATTCAAATAGCCAAGCCAGTCTATTCATTTACTCATTAATTTTGTGTGTGCCCCATCACTTTGGCCTCTTAACCGTGAGCCATGAGACTGTCCTAGGACAAATGGTTTTAAATAGAACATGTGAACACACTAGAGCGATATGGCACCAAGCTGATGTAGTCCCACTGGCCTGAGTTGGACCCCTAACGTTTGTCTGTGGCAATCCATTCTGCTGGGCCATGAGTCACACCCTATTGTCCCCTGGCCCTTTTGTGTTACGTTTGTCGCCCGACATTCCATTTCAGTGCTCTACCGGTTCGGGGGGCTGTGAGAAGGAGACCACAAAGAGCTGGATCCCTGACTCACCGCCCGCCAACCAAGAGGAAAAAAGGCTGAGTAATCACCACCCGCCAGCTCCCTTTTTTACGAGCAAAACGGAGGCCGAGTGAGGAGAGGAGAAAAGCTGGATTGCTTTTCAAGATGAGAGAAAAACAGAAAAAGCAGAGATCAATTATTAGTCAGCCGTAGATGTGCAAAACAGCCCCCTGAGTGGGGACGTTACTAATCACTTCCATGTCTTGGCCGAGACCTGACTCGGAAGGCGCTTACTTCATCCACGCTGCAGTCTGAGCCAGCAACACCAGACAGACTCATAACCTGGATTTGAATAGTGAGAAAACAGATACTGCTCCTCAGCACTAAGTAAAATCATGCCCGTGGTGAGATTTGGATGTAGAGAAGCCACAAGCTGAAATAACAGGCTGGTGACCTAGAGCTTGCATGGGGAGAGACCATGAGATTGGTGGGCCAAAGTTTGTTCAGCAAAACCATGGAAAGCCTTGTGCTCATGTGCTCAGGGAAGAGCTGGCCATCTATGACCTCACCTCCACAGAAATCCCCCTAAATTTCTTCAGCTCAACTCCCAGCATTCCTGCACTTGCAGCAAAGCTCTGCTATTGTTGTTCTCACAGAGGGAGTGGATGGGGGGAGGAAGAGAGACGGAGTTGGACAACGAAAGCAACTAAGGAGATTTTCCTAAGGTCAGGGACCTCATTAGTGACCACCCAGCTTGTGCCCCCTCCTGCGGAGTGCCGCAAGTGGGGAAGGTCTCACAGAGAAAGGGAATGAGAGTTTAAAGCATTCCTCCAGTGATAGTTTCCCCCGCCTCTAAATACTGAAAATGTCAGTGTGTCACAGAGCAGGAAGCATTTGCAGAAAGGTGACTTGAGGGAGTGGGGGATTAACTTTCCTCAGGAGGTGGGATGTCCAGTTACTCAACCCTGTAGATTTAGTGCTTCTCAGGCAGGAAGGACAGTGGGAGAGAGCAGCAGTACTCACTCTTTTCCTCTCCCATTGCACCTGGTGCAAAGCAATTATCAAAGAGCTGACTCATAAAACTACATCATAAAAGTAAAGCAAAAAAGAGTTACATTGGTATACATTATGGAAACAGATTTAACTCCTAATGAAATCAACTATGTTGGTGAGGCCAAATAAAAACATGGATTTCCACCCAACCCAAGCAGGCTGCAAGAAATCCAACTGGATGAATATGGTGTGGATGCATGCCAGAGTTTCCTTTAAACTATATGGGGCACTCTCCTCTCCTCACTCTTACACACACGCGAACACCCACATGCTCTCAAGTACACACGTACACACAAGTGTGTTAACACACCTCCCCCACATGAACACACAGCCACCTCTGTGGTCTTCCGGCTAATTTTGTGTGTCATACGGGGGTCACTTTGCCAAGCCAGCACAGGCAAGTGTTTCAGACGATCAGCAATAACCACATAACAGCACATTACACACACACAGCGGATATGAAGATGGGTGAGGTCGCTCCAAATCATGGCACATTAAAAAAACAACATGAGTCAGGCACAACTCATAAAATCTCCTGTGTGCAGCATTGCCATTGGACAGATCCACACCGACCCAGCATTGCTTGGAGAGGTGGTTGGGGGGAGTGACCTGTGTGTGTGGGTGTGAGGAGGGGAGGAAAAGGGGGGTTTGTGGATGAGTGGGTGTGAATGCGGATTATTGGGGTTGCATAGCTTCTGTCCCCTGCTCCCTTGCTTCTCTCCCCCTCTGAAATGCAATGAAGACAGGGGCCTCCGACAGGCCTAAATAGACCGCAGTGTGAATTTAATAGTGTGATCAGGATACATAACAAGTGTCTGTCTTGCAGCATGAGATCACTGCAGGGGAATCCGCTGGCAACCCTGAACTGAACAGTGGGGGAGTTGTGTGTGCTACTGCTATTTATTCTCCTCTAGCAGCATCCAAAAGCACCCTCCCTCCTCCCCCCTGAACACATACTGCAAACCCATGCCAGACAGACAAACAGACAGACATGGATGGCTACACCCTCTCACCTCACATTCTCTTATACCTCTCTCTTATTTGTGCAGATGGCTCTCATGCCCAAATAGGGCCAAACGAGAGCTCTCAGCTCTGCTGGGTTTCAACATGGCAATTCAGGCCCCTTGACCAGCAGATACCATACTCATCCAGAGGGCTTTGTAAAAGTCAATTCTGTGCCAAAATAAGATGGAAAAATCATTGATAGATTCTTGGGCACTGAAAATTTCTCAATGAATTCCTTCCACAATGTATCCAAACAATGACCGACTGTTTGGCATGTAGTAGCATGAGTGGGTGTTCACCTTTCATTTAAAGTGAAAACCTTTTACTATCATTCTACAGTTTTATATCATTTAACATACCACTGATTCAAAAATATCAATGTTTGCATGCAGCACTTATTTATGCATGCTTGAATGCCATGATTCAACCAAGTCACCATCATGCCTATTTACAATAACTGGGCAAATAGAAGAGGAAGTGTAGGAAATAACTGAGTGTTTATTTCCGCTCTAACAAATACAGCAGAAAAAGCCAAGATAGAGAAAACTATTTATTGAGGATATACCCTATACGTCTCTTAATACTACAGCAAGCTTACTTAGTATAAGGTTATTGTGATTTATATCTAAACAATAATTAGCCAATTAGTCTGTACCCAAACCTGCAGGTAGAATTCCTGTTGTTTTCTGCCACTGACATTGATATGGTATCTAATCCAGCTTGATGAGATTTTCAGATGTGCAGAGTGCGCACTTCCACAGAGCTGTGGAAAAGGCCTATTGTTGTTCTGGACACAAGGGTATAGTGAGGGCAGGAAATGGCTCATACAACAACACAAACCCAGAATAATAATGCAGGAACACACAAGAGAGATTACACAACAAGATCACCCAGATACCTCAGCCGAGTTGGCAGGGTTTTAGGGTTGTCTACGTCACAATCTCCGTTCCTTTTTCAATTCCTTCCAACCGGGATGTCTCAACTGCCTCCGTGAGCCCTAACGACCTTCCTCATATGCAGTTCATTTCAAATGCAAGATTGATTTGGTTTAAATTGGAACTATATTAGAAATATAGTCATCATTGGTATAAATACACAGGATCGAGCAAAACAAGCCTAAAAGGCTTAGGAATGCTTCTACAATTTTCAGAGACTGGTGTAAATTTGACATCTTCTTGTGTTATATTAAGGAGGAGGATTACATTTGGGATTTTGTAAAGGAGATTATCAGGAGTTCTACCTTGAATCCCCAGTTTTATTCACCTACCTTTAACCATGCTAGAAGGGTCTGTACACAGGGCTAACAACTTCAGATTCTGAAATGTGTTAAGCAGAAAATGTATGGGACAACAGTTCAAAATCAATGCAGTGTGCACAACAAGAATGATAAAGAATCTCCTGTCATGAAGAGGGCTAATCGTAAACATGGACAGGACTGAGTCTCTCTGTCACTATACATAAAATGGACTTGGACAGAAGATGAAGTCAGAAAAACACAACACATCCCACCCTCATCTTTAATGAGGGAATGTGCTGTGCTTGGAAAAAGATTTGTCATGGTTTTACTGTTTATCCTTACTGCGTATTCTGTTATATTTCTTCCATTTGTGACACATTCTGAACTCATAATGCTGTAACTCAGCTTTTTGTCTGTACTGCTGAAGCTGACTGTTAATTTTATTTTTGTGGAGAAGGTAGAACATTTCCAATTAACCAATTATAAAATATGCACTTCTCAGGCATCGTCAGGTAAACACTGTGGTAGAGTCATATCAGATGAATGTGTATGAATGCCTTATTTGGTAAGGATAAAAAGGGATACTCATGTTTATGTTCCTTGATTTGCTGTCAGCACCCATTAATCACCTTACCGTTTGACTTTGTCATTAAGCAGGATTGAATTGCAACAAAATTCGTTTCATGCTCTTCCTTATGGAACACCTTAGTACGAATCCAAATTACATTCAAAAAAACACCCCAAGACACAAAAAATCTCTCCCTCCTCCATTTTCTCACCTTCACTCCAATTTTTATGTAAATCACACATTCTTTACATTTAGTGGAACTAAGCCTATACCAAATATTTGTTTTTGATATTAAAGTGAAACTGCTTCTCTGTTCAAAAATTCAACATAAGAACTGGTCACAGGCAAATGGAATGCCATGCCATGTGACCAACTTAAAGGCTTTATCATATGTTGCTTCAGAAATGTTATAGTTTACTTAAACAACCCTGCCTTATGGTTTGAAAAATTTTCAAAACCAATCTTAGTAACTTTCATCTCATGACAGGTTAACCATTAATCATTTCTCTCATGGCACAACTATATTTTAAATTAAGTCAACATCAAAGAGGTGATGTCAAAATGTGATTGGTCTGATACAGAATGACTCACAGAAGGGAGGAACAGCATATTCATAAAATTATAGCCAAACCAAAACCTCGTGAGATAACTTGAAGCGAAAATGTAATTATACCAGACAACTGGGGATGACAAAAATGTAAAACGTCCATTGTAGTAAATGTGTATGTCCTACAGGCTACATTATCTTCATGAACCCCTCTCCCTCCTCATCCTCTTCAATAAACAGAAAAAAATAATACTCATCATGAATTGATCACTTAAAACACATAAATACTACAATTGATCAAGACTACACTTATGTTCCTGGTTTTGCTTTCTATGCATTTGATATATCATATATTTTAAAGGTGAAGAACTGCAGCTAATGGGTTCCCATCTGTGCTGGCCATGGCCCAAAGGGTGCAAGCCTCAGGAAGTGCATGGTGATTTACACTTTGTTCTCTTTCCTCTGTTTGATCTAAACTTCACATGTGATGGATCTCAGCCTATCAGAGAAGACCGCTCACGGAAAGCTGAGCGCAAGTGCAAGACGCACAAACAGCTCATCAGCCCCAGCCTCCATGGCAGCCCCCCTGGAGCCGCACAGAAAAAGCTCCCTTTGGGCTTGGCTGTCCTGGGCTGTGGGCCCTGGAATAGCAGCTGCGTGATCATGACAGCACAGCACTATTTCTGTGGGCGCTTGACATTGAGAGGCTTGGCTTATATGAGGCTCTACTACACAAGGACTCCGCTGCACACCCTGCCTTTCCCTCAAGAAGACATTCCATGCTTGAAATGTAATGCCGTTAATCAACTGTTTAATACTCTTTGTTTTAGGTTTTTTCCCCATCATTCTAGTTTATGCATTACTGCCTCAGGCATTTTGTCTTCAGCCAAGGGAACAAAGTATGAATATGTGTTCTATGAAAGTAAAGGTGTAAGGCCTTGATGTAAATCTGTTTGTTATATGAAAAACAAAAAAAAAAAATTGCAATTAGAAATTTAAATTCACCAAAAATAAACATGCCACAAAGACAGGTTTTACATGCCTGCTTTTTTCTGTATTTATGTTTTTTAAAGCATTTACACTTTATGTCAATGTAGTCACGATTTTGTTTTGTTACTCTACCTATAGGTGCACCTCAGCCCTGGCAAGTATTTCCTCTCTTCATTTCATGATACAATATTCAGTGTAATAAAAGTGGGCTGATCATTAAAGTTCTGATTTCATTCGGTAGACTCCTATGACTTATGCTTCCACTGCTGTACTCACATCCTTCCAGTTCCTTTATACATGCGGATGCTGTCTGGCAGCATGGTAATTTTCCACATGGGTCAGGTTGGCATGTATCCAAAAGTGGATAAGCTGCTCAGTCTGTAGGTCCACCAGGTTTACCTGTTGTGTGTCAATCATTCCGGCTTGCAGCTCTGTGAAAACCTACAACACGAACCAAAACATCATGGTGCATCTGATTGTAAGTATGTTAAAGGACAATTTTCTAACACAAAGGTAATTATAATCTTATTTGTCAGGAACTTCTGTCCGACCCTTGTTCAAAAGTTTTAATAGTAACCTTGCTGCACATTAGCCTCAGACCATAGCTTTCGCGTGAAGCATAAAGTCAGGAAAATAACCAGCAAATGTAATTTATATTTGAAAAAAAAAAACAGAGCCTATGGGTGAGCCTATCCATCTAAAATAATTGTGAACAACTTGACATTTTTCTGTCAAAACGTAAAACCTAATCGCTCTCTGTATTTTTAAGGGCCAAATCGAGGGAATTGAGTTTTAATTCTGTTTTTCTTTCCATGTGTGAAGGTTGGGGTATAGACTAAGAAACGTCTTTCATAATTAATTTGACCAATTAAATATCCTAAAGAGGTTTAGTATTATCAGGGATGTTGTCTGGAATCCTTGAGCGCCTTGTTGAGATTTTACACGTGGCCCGCTCAATCTGCTGATAAACATCTCTGGGGCCCCTTGCAGTCTAGGGCCCCTGAATAATAATCACCTTTCACTGCATTATCAGCCCCACTGTTGCTCAGCATCACTCTGTTCACTGCTCCTGTATCTGCGTTACCAAGGCTGAGAGGTGTATTTTGTTTCATGCATTCTCTGAGTATTTTTTTCCTTACCCCTGCATTGCTATGAGTAACGAAACAAACTAGAATCAATTAACCACATCAAGCAAGTATAACTACAGCTACTGGACTCCTTGGTCTTTCATCAGCCCATTGCAGAAGATTACATCACTCCATTCCTCATTGGCTGAGTAACAGTTTTGCAATTCATTCCAAAGACCCAAGATCCATTGGCTTGGTGTACGAAATTCTGGAGAGTATTTGTATGTCACTAAGCATTGGCAAAAAGCACATGTTCCAGTCAGGGTTTTGCTAGCCAGGATTGAGGGTGTGTAACAGAGAAAGAGAATATGTTTGCATGTTATCAGTGCACATTCGCTGAGGTTGTGAATTGTTGGCCAGGGCACAAGTGTTTACTGGAGGGGAGTGAGGGAGAACACCAGTATCTATCCCCATAATAAAGTCCCATTAAAGAAAAATGGTGAATGGAAGGCAAAAAATATCTTCAAAGCCAATACTGTATTTCCATCATTTTTTTTTTTTTTTTCAGAATGATTGTTTTAAAGCAGTTAAATGTGCAGTGTGTTTCTTGTCAGATGGGGCAATGACAAGATCACTGCACTTTTCCTTAAAATATTACAGTACATTTATGTTTTGCATATTTTTATTTCCTAGTTGTTATGTTTTTAAAATAGACATCCCTCTTCAGCATCTAATGTAAAGACATATTTGATGAGAGAGCAATTCCTATTGGGCAGTAACACACTCAATATGTACATAACTATGATGTGATGTTAAATGACAAGCTATAAAACCATACTGTTTTTTTACAGTATTTTTAGAACTTGTTCATGTTGAAATTAGGCACCATTCCACAAATAGAGTCTTTTAAGTTTGTTCTTTTATTTCATCAGGATTAGTTTTGAAAAGGTTGCACATCTTCACATTGTCATTTCATGAGTTGAACAGTTGAGTTATCATTGACCTAACAGAGTTCAGAATGGAACACATTCAGAAAAACCTCATATAGTGGTTAAATTATTTTTGTTTTGTTTTTTATCTGACATTTTCTAACTGGAGTCAAGGCATATATTTGCTTATACTATTCATCCTCTTCCATGATGTAAGCCAACGACTGTTTTTTACACTGTTAGTATGCAACATCAACCATGACAGGCAAGTGACCTCATTAATGTAGCCCAGTATGCTCTTAGTTCAACTGAAATGCTATAAACCACATGTCACATACAATCAGTAGAATATGAAGTGAGCTCTGACTCCAAGGTCAGTAACTCTAGCTGATCAGAGGTAAAAGCCAAAAAGCAGAGACCCCACTCAAGGCAAAATAATTGTTTGAATGAATCCTTCAATACACTTGGCAGCAAATTCTCTACACTTCGCATTTAATAAATACCTATTAAACTTAATATAAAAATACAACCAGGACAATACACAATCTTGATGATCTGGCAGTGCATTCTGAATGAATACTAGTAAAAATTATAATAAATATTACTAAACAAATAAATAAAAGAAAACATGGATTGTATAAATAGGAAAAAATTACAGTACACTAGACGACAATGAAAATGTGGAAAATAAAAATGCTGACTGGTAAAAACACTCTAAAACACGATGACTTTTTACAAGAAAGGAAGCCATTCTTGTGACTTAGACATGGTATAGAAAGTCTGCATGCAACAGGAAAGTGTTGCTGGATTTTTTCATTCATTCATTCCTCTTCTCTCGAACCCTTGCTGCCTTCCCTTGAGTCCATCTTTTTTTTTGCGACATCAGACGATCCGCTGAGCACAATTAGCGGACACACGTGGGGCAGGGCCTGTCCAAACTGGGTTGGCAAAGCCCCCTTTGAAGTCCCTAACTCCCACCTCATATCCATCCATCTGGCCATGAGGGATAGCAGTTAAACGTTCTGTCCAAATTGGTCTCCCCTTCTCCCTCACCCTCCGTTCTTCTCTGCAGTTTCATTTTTGAGGTAGAATTTTTATCTCCTTGGCTGAAATAAAGCATCACAGAGACACAATGAACAACCATCCTACAATACAGACCCAGCAAACCAATTCTAAACAACATAATGTGACAGGTGAGTTTATTTATTTAGTATGCATATGAGCACTTATCAAATGTTTGAATTCACCAAACTGTCCTTCCCTGTTATTGAACATTACACTAACTCCTACGTTCACTGAGGAAAATAAAAAAGAAATCAGGCAGGAGGAGTCCCTGATCATGAGCCCTCTTGGTGAAAGCATGCTTACCATCCTCTTCAGCCGTTTCAGTGGTGTGGCTCTGACCCCAATTTGACCTTTTCCTCATTCTCCACATTATATGCACCCCGTCTGTGGTACCTGAAAAAACACAAACATGAAGAATTCAGACACTACTTCTAGCTTCTTATTTTAACATTCCTTACACAAAGATGTTATGGGAGTACTGTTTAAGACTGAGATTCATGGTCACTGGAGGAGCATCCTCAGTGTTCAACTTTTAGCTCTTCTACTGACTGTATCCCTAATTTTTGTTTACTTCATACAGGGAACAGGATTGATTCTGCTGGATTCTGCTTGGGTTTAAGGCCTGGCATAAAGTGTTATAATAGTGCCATTTTCCATTCCCCTTACATGTGCCTAATGTGCAGCATTGAAGGCTGAGTGCTTCCTAGGGATGGAAGTGTGCTAGTGACCTGAGCAATGCGTCTGTAGGTGTACTGACCTGAGTGCTAGCAGGATACCAATGACAGTGAAACACAGGCATGACAGCACGACTGCCACTATAGCAAGCGCGGTTGTCCGACTGTAGCCTCCTTCAGCCCTCCCCAATGACAAGACGAAGAGGTGGCATCGCTCCCCCGAGTAGTCAGACTCGCATCTGCCCAAAAGGAAATAGAGCTCGACAAATAAGTACAATGATAAAATCCATATACAGACACACTCAGGTTAGTCTTGTCCCCTGAGATATGAAGACACACTCAGGTTAGTCTTGTCCCCTGAGATATGAAGACACACTCAGGTTAGTCTTGTCCCCTGAGATATGAAGACACACTCAGGTTAGTCTTGTCCCCTGAGATATGAAGACACACTCAGGTTAGTCTTGTCCCCAGAGACATGAAGAGTGAGGGACAGAGACTGAAAGGGGGTAAAGGTCCTTCTTAAAAAGGTCTTATGACGCATGGTGACTTATGGCCCCTGTATGGCTACCTATGCCCTGCTTTGACACACACAAACATTTAAAAATATGTGTTCCAGGAACATAAAAAGCAAGTTCAGTCTGGAATCCTACTCTCTAAAGAGCTAATTGCAGTATCCTACACCTATCCTCATATGGCTGAGGGATACAACCTATTTACACAGTTAACATGCAACCCTGCCCACACACAATCTACCATTCTATTGTATTTCTCCGTAAACCAAACAGACAGTGTGAGCACCACAGAGAGAGAGAATGGAGGTGAACTCACATGCAGGACGGCCTATGCAGATCCTTCAAATACTGGCATGTTCCATGGATGCAGAAGTCCTTGTACTTCCTCAGACAAGGATTCCTCTTCTTTCCCTTCCCTTTTCCCTTCCCCCTCTTTCTACCTTTTCCTTGCCTCCGCTTCCCTTCACTCTCTTCTGTGCTCAGTACTGGCGATGGGTCTTTAGGTTTGCTTGAGAATGCAACTGGGAGGAAAGAGACCGAAGAGCATAGTTACAGGAAAATGTATTTGTAACCAGGTAAAGTTTTCAGTCGTGACACAACTGAACTGCCAAACACAAAACCTGTCCTTGTCTCAATCATAGCTTGCTTGATTGATATTACTTGTATTGTGAAGAAGAATAATCACTTTCTTTACAACAGACATTTTTAACCCTTGCTTGGCTCTTCCATGGCCTGAATTATCCTCAAAATACTGATTTTCTCCATTCTGCTTTGCCTCAGCAAGGTCTTTAACATGTACAATGAATTTGTGACATATGTGACTCAACACTCAAAAATGACACCAGACCATTAAGAATACTAAAATATTATGGTTTTTACTACCATTAATTATGACTAAACTAGCTCACTGAGTAACACTCTGCAGGCAGTTATGCTACACATTGTGCCAGTAGCTGTAAACTGTACGTGGCTGCCTTCAGAGTGATGCAAATATAACCTCAGAGCCTTCATTATGCTTTGAAAAACTTTCAGCGAAAGATGCGGCTGAACCTTGGCTAAGTTAGCAGATACCTCTGTTAACAGACAGCATATATGCAAGACATCTCACAGAATAAAAATGCAGAAAATCAAAACTAATTTCAGTACAATAAGTATGGCCATTAGCTGTAATTTCTGGTTATTATGATTGAGATTTTTCTTGCCATGTGAGAAGACTTAAATTGAGATTTTAAACAATGTTCCTTGTCACAGGTGGAAAACACCTATTCCCCAGGGTAAGACAGGCATAGATATAATTCAGCAAATATGACTGATTTACTGTCTCACTCCAAAATAAACATGCCCTAGACCTCCCCAAGTGAGAGGAGTCAAGTCTTGAAAAGAAAAGAATGAATCCCTTGGTTTTGGTTTAAAATGGAATAACTTACTACATCAATGTGGACCAAACACCTTAACTGTCATAACAAACACATACTTCTATTGAATATCGCACCATGGGCATCCATATCATCAACATAATTTAATTTGTTGGTCACTCCTGCTTGGCAAGGAGTAATGTTCAATGAGTCCTCTCTTCCTTTCAAGTTCCATTCTACATTATGGTATGCATATCCAGCTGGTTTAATTTGTAGTACCTCTCGGGACTTCGATGTCGTAGTCCCCGGACAGGTAATCTTCATCCTCCTCGTCGCCGTAGTAGTACTCATCTGTACTGTCGTACTGCACATCTCCATTATCATCTGTGCTCCTTTCATTAAGGGGCTCAAAAAGATTTATTACCACTGTCTGCGCAGGTTTTTCACCCTCCTGCTTGTCGATTGAGGCGCTACTGACCAAACTGCACAGCGCTGGGGATAGAAAAAAGTACAGTAATTTTACCAGAAGTCGTCCACAGAAGAGAATAAACAGTTAACCTTAATGATCATTTCCCCAGAACGGTGGTATGACCTCTGGGCAAAATGAGACTATGGCAGTCAAACACGCCGCAAAAATGCACTCCCTCACTGGAAAAAAAAACATGTACAGAGAGGTCTTAGGATCTTCCACAAAGTTTATTTCTGAAATATGAGTAGGCAGGCTATTCCTTCAGACCCACGTAAACTTGACATTCGTGGGCAGGCGGCTTGTAATGTACACACATAAATCCTATAAATAAAGCTTCCCACTTACTTAAAGTATTCCAATAGGATTGCGATACCAGCTCTTACTGCGAAGGCCGTTTAGGACATCGCGCTTAAAACTTTCAATAGACCCCACGAAGGTAGCACAGTGTATCGAGCGGCAGTTTTCCCAATATAATCCCTAGATGTGTCTTCTTTAATCACTTAAATAATGGCATAACGTCAAAACAAAACGATTTATCGTGCCTGTCAAGCTCGTGTATACGAGCATTGCAGTACAATAAGCGTATCAATTTGAAACTTACCGATGGCATGGATAAGTAGAACCAGCACACTGAAAATCTTCATGTTGTTAGAACTGATTTTGAAGTACAGCTGTATTTCCAAATAAAAGAGGATGATAGGGTTGCAGTTTTCTCGTCTATTAAATTACAACGCTCTCGCCAAATCAAAAGTTTTTACAGGCCACTGATTATACTCCTTCAGGGCGAACCTGCCTACACAGACTCAGGCCTCTCGCTCAGCTTGAACACACTGGAAAGACAACCTTGATGCGGTCACTAGCATTTATATAGCTAGCGCTACGCCATGACAAATACGAACTAAGCCACGCCTCTTGAAAGTGTGCGCTGAATGTTACATCTTGTATTTAAACCTTCAAACTGGAAATATATTTTGCAAACCAAAATGAAGATTATGCAGTTTAGTTTAGTTTATCATTAATGTGCATAAATACATATTAGAAATTTTGACAAACGTTGTGCTTTGTGATGCAATCCAATGATTTGCCGGCATACGTTAATAATAAGTAAAAAATATTCTTTCAAATTGAAATACATTTTTAAAAACGCATCTCTGCACTGAAATGGACATTTCAGTTGGTATGCCAACTGAATTTGGTATGAGTTGGTATGATTATCTTCAATTTGGAAGGCAACACAAAAATATTATAAAATGTATGATGTGAATATTTAATACAAATGTATGATACTTAACAGAAAGCTGTAGTGAATCTAGTTGAACTTCTTTTGTCACACAAATGTTTGCAACGCTGAAATAAAAAAAATCATTGTTTTTTTTCACATTTTATGCATCGTAAAAATTAAAAACACACAAAAAATACATAAATACAATAACATAATCATTCTCCCTCTAGTCCTTACTCAATTTCTATCATGTGGCGGCATCTAGTGGAAGATATGAATCTTTGCGAAAGGTAGTATTTCAGAACGATATTCTAAATATGATTCATGGTAAAATGGAAAATACATAAAAAATAACAATGGGGTTGAAACCAAGAAAGAGAAAAGGAAATATTTCTTTGCATTTTTCGTTCTCTCATCTTTTTTCGTTTCCCTGTTTATATTATTTTTCTTGTATTTATGATTTCTGAGTTTCATTTTCCTTATTTTGCGTACCTGAAAACCGTACATAGCAACAGAGTAATCGCATTACTCATTAGTAGACTGTGCTGTTTCACACACACGCACGCGCACACACACAAACAGAGTAACATTTCAATAATTCCAGGGAATTCAGTTCCGCATTACCTTATGTAAAGCCATATCAAATGGTATTTAATTTATAGATGATCTAAAATTATGAAATTGCATTTAAAGTTATCCTGTGTAGAACCTTGGTAAAAATATAAGCTGTGTACTGACAACGTTTTTTGTACTATAGCCTATAATCAATATGTGAAAATATGAAGTAGCTGATGAAAATCTTAACGTTACATTTAATACTTCTCTGAATACAAGCCACTAAACGTTTACATAAGGCTCACATTTGTCGAAAAAGTTCAACTAGTAATTAAACGAACTGACTAAAAAAACTGCTACTGCCCTCTCTGTCACACTATAAAAGAACGATCAGCACACCATTAATTGATGCATCAGGTCTACTCTCTGCCATCATAAGCGATTGCTCTAGTCTGGCGTCACATGTCTTGTTTTGGAAAAGATGGCTGATGAAGCCAAGGAGTCGGACGCGACAGCTGGCGAATGTGACAAGAAGGAAGAAGGTCTGGAGGTGTTAGAACATGAAGCAGAAGGCAAAATCAGCAGCGATGAAGGAAGAATCAAAGACAAACAGACAACCAACAGCAATTGGTCAGCACCCATACTATCGCTGGCACGGAAAGCTTCCGAGACCCTGAGCAGCGGGGTCAGCTACGGGACGGCTTTAAGAAACACCACCTCGGTTTCTGTTGGTTTATCGACCAAACAATCATCTGTGGACGATGACACCACTGCTAATAAGACTCCAGGTAGCAGCACACTGTAGTTTTTCGTTTACTTGATTGAGTGGATTGTTACCCAGTGACTGTCATTTTCTCATGATATGATTGACGTCCAGTACTTCCACATTTTGTTCATGACATGGGCACTAAACATTAAGCCTCCAGATCATAGTAGACGCAACATAGTGTAAAGGCGTGCAGTAGTATCAGTGGAATTAAGCAAAAACCTGTAATGATAAGTGTCTGCCAAATAGCTACGTTAACTGTGTAGTTAGCCTGATGAGTGGTTCGTGAACTAACGCGTCAATACTAGCTATCCAAGTAATGTTAACTGCAGCTGGCTACAAAGTTGGTGTGCACAGTCCTCTAACAGATAGTTGCTATATTTGCTGTCCGTGTACAATTTGTAACATAAGAAATGTCTTGCAAATAATGTTGAATTTTGAATCTAGATAACGTTAACTTTTTTGCAACAATCTGGGAGACTGTAACGGTATGCAAATTATGTGTCTGCAAAAAGTGCAGTGCTGGCTACGATGAGAGATGCGTTTGATGTTCACATTTCCTTAGCATTGAACGTTTTTACATGTACCACACAGTAACTTAAAGAAATACCTTGTGAAATTGTTTCTCATTCTGAAAACCATTGTGTCAATGAGTCATTTCAACGGATTGTATTTGTCCAGGTCAAGTTATAGCTGGTGAAACGATTTTTACGGGGAAATAAATTGACAGGTATTTGTGAATATTGAATGTAATCGCTTGTGATGTGGAGGCTTCTCGTTTTTATTATTGTAATGCCGTCATATATGAAGTACCACAAAGCATGGAAAAGCGAACGGTGTACTGATAGTATCTTTTGAGAGGGCACTTGGAAATTTCAGGACAAGCTATGCTGGCCTCACTTATTTGACTGTGTTATGCATGCATCTGATTTCGTAGAGTTTGTTGGGAAGGACCCAATGGCAGTGGAGCGGTCTAATCTTCTTAGTATGATGAAGCTGAGCGTGAAGGTTCTGATCCAGTCGTCGCTGAGTCTGGGTCGCTCGTTGGACTCAGACTACCCGCCTCTACAGCAGTTTTTCGTGGTTCTAGAGCACTGTCTGAAGCATGGGCTCAAAGGTGAGACTGGAAGAGAGCTAGAGTAAATGCACCCCCTTCCCCTGCCAGCAAAACACGCTGTTAATGTAATGATATTTATCTGAATGATTGTCATGTTGCAGTTGCATCTTCATCTTCAAGTTCCCGCTTTCAATGTTTGTAATGATTTTAGATTTCTTTGAGTGAATAAACATTGTTTGTAGATCATTTAAACTGATGAATGATTGTTTGGGGCATAGCAGTAAGCCTGTAGGTTTTTCCCATTAGTTCAGTCACCAGTGCTGTCCTGCTTTGTCTCTAATCCTGGGAATACAAAACCTGAGTATCTTTACATTGGGGAAATAACCTCACTTTCCAAGATTCAGCTGCCTCAAATCTTTGGCTTTGCCTAATCAACCTTTATCACTGACCATGGCAAGCTTTGACCAAAATTTCTGACATGTGAGAAAACAGCTGGGATATTTATAATACTTATAATATTGTATAATCAGACATTCCAAATGGGCCATCAGCCATCAGCTTTCACCCACATCTTTCAGTCACTCACACCACAGCACTGCTGATCTGTATATTGTCACTTACAATCCTGGAATCTTGCTCCAATCGTGAATTTTTGTGTAGGACTGTTAAGACTGGGCAAAACCTTGAAGCCTGGTGTAACTGTTGCCTATCTGTGTGTTTGTCTGTCTCCCTCTTCCTACTTGCAGTTAGAAAATCCTTTATAGGACAGAATAAGTCCATCTGGGGGCCTCTGGAGCTTGTGGAGAAGCTGTGTCCTGAGTCATCCAACATTGCAACGAGTGCACGAGACCTGCCAGGGATCAAGTGGGTTTTCCCCCTGGTTATTAGTGCTGCTGAGAGGGAATGAGTGAGGTGGTCTTTGCTTGCTAGGTTTGAGTCATGATGGTCGAATGAAGTTCTGATTGGTGAGCGAAGCTCATTGTTAGAACATGTATAAATGAGTGTGTTTGTAAGCCCTTTGTGTTTGTTCCCCGCACTCTCAGGACAGGATTGGGAAGGGGCCGGGCATGGCTGCACCTGGCACTCATGCAAAAGAAGGTGGCCGACTACTTGAAGGCACTTCTGGACAGGCGGGACCTTCTGAGGTGAGTGTGTGAAAAAAATAAGAATAATAAGGGATTGACAAAACTTGCTTGATGAATATTTGTAAATGAAGCAATGATATATTTATCTTTTTTTTTTTTTTGTTTTGTTAACTCTTTTTTTCCCCCCCCTTTCAGTGAGTTCTATGACCTAGGGGCCCTTATGATGGAGGAAGAGGGCACTGTGATTGTGGGGATGCTGGTGGGGCTCAATGTCATTGATGCAAACCTTTGTGTGAAGGGAGAGGACCTGGACTCCCAGGTGAGGTTACAGCACTAACAGTCTCCCTTCACAAACAGAGCTCTGTCCATTTACCCTCTGCCCATAATTGCTTGTGACCTGTCATTCTAAGCTGTGCCACAATCTGACATGTGACAGTGTCTTTCAATGTGTTGCTCTAGGTGGGTGTCATAGACTTCTCGCTGTACTTGAAGGACCCCCAGAGCAATGAGAGTCAGAAAGAGTGAGTGCCTTTCACTCCTTTCCATCTCCTCTGCTTGTCTTTTTTCCCTGCACTGTCTCTAACCATGTGCTTTGTGTGTCACAGTGACGGGAAGATGACTGCTATTCTGGATCAGAAGCACTACATTGAGGAGCTCAATAGACACCTGAGGTAGTGTTCACACACACACACACACACACACACACACACACACACACACACACACACACACACACACACACACACACAGGCACAGACACAGACACACACACACACACACACGTACAGCGTCTGCTGCATGTCTGGCTGCTGATGCTGTCCGTCTCCTTTCACAGCTGCACAGTGACAGATCTGCAAGCCAAGATGGACTCTCTAGAAAAGACCAATGCCAAGCTCATTGAGGAGGTGAGGGCTCAGAGCATTTTAGTGCCACATGGGACACAAGCTGCCATTACTGGAGTCCATCTTCTTTGTGTCTATTGTATACATGTGTGGTGTATAGCTTCCTGCATGTGCAGGGGCTTTCTTTGTGAGAACTATGTGTAAGTTGTATGTAGAGACTTAAGTGTACACCGCAAGAGTACAAGAGGCATGCAATTAGTGCATGTAGTGTGTCTTTCTTTCTTTGTTTACAGAGGCTTGTGTTTGCTTTGTGGAGGGTGTATCTGTGAACCTTCTTATTTTGGTGTCTTCTCAGCTGACTGCAGCAACAGACCGGATCAATGCTCTTCGTGAAGAACAGGATCAGCTTAAAGAGGAGAACATGTCCATCCTACAAACCAGCCAGAAGAAGGAGGAGGTGAGGCTAACCTGTGCTCTCACATGCAAGTCTCTGTCTGTCTCTCTCTCTCTGTCTGTCAGACTCCAGGTTCTCACACACACTTGACCCTCTCTCTAGCATGGCTCTTGCAAACCTGATTTCCCTGTTGCCCGGGTATGTGCCCATTCGTTAATGGATCCATCCACACAACCCTATAAGGGTTATGGAAAGAGGCTCTGCTGACAGTGTTGTTGTACCTGTTCTTCCAGGTGACACGGCAGGACAGCGAGGTGGAACTGGAGACTTACCGGCAGACCCGACAAGGTCTGGATGAGATGTACAATGAAGTATGGAAGCAGTACAAGGAAGAGAAACGCATTCGACAGGTTATACTCCAGTCCATTCTTGTATTTAATGTTGCTCCTTAATTTCTATCCATCTGTCATATTGTAAACCTGAAGTTTTATAAAAGAAAGTTTGATAGAACTCAATAGCTATAAGGTATTTAAAAGGCTGATTGAGTGATCACAGCAAGTCACTGCTGTGTCTGTGTTTTTGCATGACTGTATGTGTTTGTGTATAGGAGCTGGAGAAAGAGCTGGAGTTGCAAGTAGGGTTGAAACAGGAGATGGAGGTGGCAATGAAGCTGCTGGAGAAGGACACGCATGAGAAGCAGGATACTCTGGTTGCCCTTCGTCAACAGCTGGACCAAGTCAAGTCACTCAACCTGCAGATGTTCAACAAGTCACAGGTATTCTCACTTGCACAGGATTTCAGTAGAGCGAGGCCAGAATCTGTAACTGGTGGAAAGGGGAGACCATCTGTAAGTGCTGTCTGCTGTTATTTTGAGGGAAAGACACAGTTACCATTGGAGAAATTACATTTTAGTGTTGTTCCACTGAAGTGTGATTATTTGCACCTGTGGTGAATGTGGGTGCTGGTTGTCAGGATACAAATCGCATTGTCCAGAAGAAGGAGGAGGAGGCGGTGCAGCTGGAGGAGAGGATGAATCAAATGGCGTCGGCCATGAAGGAGCTAGAGGACAGGTGAGATTAATTTCTATTGCAGCTGGTAACACCCAGGTGCCAGTGTTTGGGTCTGATATCCGTGTGCCTCTGCCCGTTTCAGGCTGCAGAGCTCAGAGCGCACGCGTAGGCTGGCGGACGCTAAGGAGCATGAGGCCCGGTTGGAGCTGGAGGGGAGAGTGGACGCTCTGCAGAAACAACTGACAGAGCTGGACACTCTAAGGTACACAAACACACACTGTTCACCATCCAAAACACCTCTCTTTCTCATGGCTGGTTTATACTCCATCGGGCGACTGTCGCTGCAACCGATGACATCGGCAGTCAAAATGACATTCGGTTTATACTTCAGGCGATGGTTCAGTGGTTGTTGCGACCCTTGCTGAGCATGTTGTCTTGAGTTAAAGTACATTGAACTTTGACCTGGTCCCCGGCTCCATTGGTATGGTAACGATTGTCTCGCACTAAGTCTTCAACTTTCATACTTTACTTACTAGCCTTTGATTATCCTCCGTTCAATTGCCAATGGAAGAATCATGTTAAGTGCTGTGGTTGGATATCTGTGCACGTATACCTGTGACTAGACAGACTATAATGATGTCGGCAAAAAAGACAATGCCTAGTAGCTAGCAAGTACAATAATGTAAACTTCTTGCATATTAGCCAGATAGCTGGTTAAGCTGTATAGTTACTCAGCCAACTTGCTTAGCTAATATAAGTCGGAGCAGCTCTTAGGTAAAAAGGATATTAACAACAAAGTAAGAGTAATGAGTGCAGTCTCTTCCTCCGTTATTGATGTTGCTGTAATGTCACTGAAGTGTGTTTATACTTTTTGTGAAGGACAACGACAATTGGCAATGTCGGGAGACATTACAACGTTCAAGAACATTCTGCGATTTCAGTTGAGCGATGGTTGCCCAGCGGAATATAAACCAACCTTCAGGCATGCATCACACAAATAGCCAATGCACATCATGCAAATGTGTTTACACAGATACTGACAAATGTACTCATACACTCACAAATTCACTCATAGACAAATCCACATACATTCACACAACATAGACACGCATACACATGTATGCTGTATGAAGACACACACTCATGGGTTGTGTGCCGAGGCACAGCTCCTCTGAAGTGTGACAGGGCTTCCTGCATTGTGTTGTGGTCCGCAGTGACCTTTATTCATTGAAGCATTCAGCACTTTTGGGTCATTTCCGTTGTCCCCTCTGGGATCACTGACCACTGGACAAGATGTGAAAACAGGAAATGTTTCATTGCCCTATGTCAGGCACGAGGAGCCAAAGACTAGAACAAATTTAATGATCACTGCTGTATCGGTGATTCAGTGTAACAGGTTTTTGAGAAAATGTTTAGTAAGAGCTCTGAATTATATTGCTTTTCCAATATTGTCTGTGTATAATTTCATGTATGCCATTGGAATTTGAGAGATGAGCAGAAAGCTTCAAATATCTGGTGTGTACCGACATTATTTCATGGCTTTGTGACAAATTAAATTAAATCAAAACTCCATATGACCAAAGTTTCTCAAATTTATTATTATGTAATAATGAAACAGCTTTCCTAATTTCCTGAAAAGTTGTTCACTTTGAGATAGAAGGACTTTCATGATGCCAAAGATTTATAACATTGGCAAAACAGCAAAAATGCATTCACTGTATAGTGCAGACAAAGGCTTCACTGCGAAGCAGACTTTTTTTCATGGGAACATTGTCAGCAGGGTGGTGTCATTCTCTTCCACCATGGTGTCTAGACAATTGTATTTGCCTAAACCTTTTTGTAAGCACTGAAAAAAATATCAGCTAAATCGCTAAATGTAAGCATATAAAACAAACACTGAATATTTTAGCAGACATTCTGGGGCACTGATTCTGCTGTCTCTTTCCCCTGGGTCTCCCAGGCTGGGTTTGGAGTCAGACCTGCGCGGTGAGAAGGAGCAGAGGCAGAGCCTGCAGAAGGAGTTGCAGAGGGAGCAGGACAACAGCACAGAGCTGCGCACGCAGCTGCAGCAGCTGCAGGGCCTGCAGAAGGTCAGTCTGTCTATGTTAAAGCCCTGGTCTGCCCAGCCTCATGTCTGCTCAGTGTCATTCCTGTCTGCACAGTGGTCAGGTAGGAAGGTGGTGTTCCTGTATTGACTGTCAGATTCACATTGATTGGTTGCAGAGTGGGAACAGTAAATAGGATGAGTCATCAAGATGGGGTGAAGAAGTGAATCTGTGCAGTTTGCCTGTTTGCACGGTGGCCTGGAACATTGTGTAAGCTTGTGCATGTACTATCTGTTCACTGATTTGCCAAACTGTTTGCATGTGTTGGTGCAGGAGCTTGAGGACCTGCAGCAGGAGAAGAAGCAGCTGCAAACAACATGTGAGGAGCAGGAGCAGGCCCTACAGGAGATGGGTCTGCATCTCAGCCAGTGAGCTCTGTCCCTGCACCTTACCTTTAATCCCCTTCCTCCTGCTGTCATCCCTCCATGATCATGCCTCCATGTTTTTCTCTTCATCTGTCTGTTCTTTGCTTCCTTTTAGGTCAAAGCTGAAAATGGAGGACTTCAAGGAAGTCAACAAAGCCCTGAAGGTGAGCTCATTCTCTAACAGATTCAGAGTAAACTGCCAGGAAGTTTAGTCAGCTGTACACAGTTCACACTGCTTAGAGAGAATGACTTTGTCTGTCTTTGTCTTTCCATATGCCTGTCTCTCAGGGCCATGCCTGGCTGAAGGACGACGAGGCCACACAGTGCAAGCAGTGCCAGAAGGAGTTCTCCATTTCTCGGAGGAAGGTAGGTTTCCCATCTGTGTCTCTACCTGTCACCCTATCCCACTGCTCTTTTCTCAGCTCCTCACATCATCCTCTCTGTCCTCAGCATCACTGCCGGAACTGTGGAGACATCTATTGCAACAGCTGCTCCAGTAATGAGCTGGCCCTGCCCTCGTACCCCAAGCCCGTGCGCGTCTGTGACACCTGCCACTCTCTGTTGCTGCAGAGGAGCTCCACGGGGTCGTGACCTAACTCACACACATGCACACACACAAGCAGGCACACACAAAATTCATACAGATACAAGCACACAGATAAGACATATGCTTAGAAATGTCCACAGACAAACATTCATGCACTTGCTCACACATACACATAGATACATACACAGATGTGCTACAAATACACACATGCAAACAAAACCACAGATAAATGATGTGGACACATCAACCCACGTGGAAAAACACCTTACCACAAATACTCAAAACCGAGATGGACTCCCTTGCTGTTTGCATTGAAACACTTCTGGCCTGAGGCCTGACCGACTCAAAAAAAAAAAAAAAAAAAAAAAAAAGGGATTCAATTTTCATGTACCTTATTTCAAATCACTCACATACCGTTTTTTAGAATTTCAGTAGCATTTGGATGGTTGGTGTTTAAAAAAGTGTGCTGGGGTACATATAATTAGTTTTGAGGTTTAGTGGAGAATGATTCAGTGGAGCATAACCACATGTGCATTGTCTCATAATGGAGACTTGTGTTCAAGTTTATTTGAACTAGCAATCCATCACAGCCATTCAGTTAGAATGCACCAAACTAGTGTAAGATATTACATATGCACAAGTTTACGGGACACTCAAATGTAGTTTTTCCTCTGAACAACTCCACACAGGGAGTTGTGAATGTGCTAGAAAATCAGGTTCAGGAAGCTGAAAATTTGTCACCATGTAGTCTCTGTGCCTTCACAAGGAGTCTGTATCAGAAGTCAGCTTTTTAAAAATCAATTTTCTAAAAAAACGAAAAGCAAATATCGTAATATTTTTTTCAATTAAACTTACTAGCCTTGATTAGTGTTGCCCAGCTTGAAGATTATATTGTTATATCATTATAAAACAGAATCTACTCCATTTCTGTTCTAAAATATTCTGTAGGTTCACCCTAGTCCTGTATGGCTTCAGTTTTGGAATGGTTGTTACTCAGGAGCGTATTCTGTTGATTTTTCTTATTTAAAGATCCAGTCCCTTCCAAACGTAAATCAGAAATATGAAGCAGTATTACAAGTGATTCAAGAATTTCTGGTAGTGTTTTTTGAGGACATCATGAGAGAAGATCCCACAGACCCATTCTGTATAAAGGGTGGGAAGCAGTAATTAGCATACCATGATGAATCATACATTGGGTGTTTATACCTGTACAATGACTGTCACCTGAAGTCCTTGTGGATTGTGTTAATGTAGAGAATCAACTATGCAGGAAAAAGGAAGAATCCAGTCAAGAGAACAATCCATTTATCTCCTTTGTTGGTGTGTTCCAAAATAAAACACTATACAGATAACACTTAGACTGTTATACATGAGACTGTTTTGACCAGGAATGCAGTGTTCATGTAGAATATATTAGCGCTTAGATCCCTACATGGGATAGTTTCACTTTGGTTGAAAAATGTACAAGCTACCATTTCAAAGTCATACCCAGGTTTTCAAATGCATTAAAAATAAAAGTTGGAGTATAATTTGATAATATAATATTGTAAATGTGGTGGAATATCAAATGCAAATGTTTCAGGAATATTTGCAGCAGGCTTCATCTGTGGGAGCTCAGCAAAAATCTTTCCTTCCGAAACATGTAGACATTCCTCATTTAGAGGGACAGATGCACCACTTGGTCTGGTGAAACCAGTTTTGCATCCCCAGCACTCAAACATTTGTATATTATTAAGTAATTGCTGTAGAATGCTCTTCGGTAAATGAACTTAGATCTATATTAAATTAATTCAAATAATTAACTGGTCGGTTGTGAAACCAGTTCAGCTGTAATTTACAACTACTAATCAATGCCATTTTCTGAACTATTAGGCATGCTTTGATCACTTTTTCTATCTAGACATTTTATATATTGGAGGTACTTGTGCAGAATTTAATAAAGTCTTTCTGATTGTTTCTGAAATGTCTGAGAGTCTATTTGACAGTAAAAATTAAACCTTTTTGGCACATCCCGGTGGCTCAGCGGGTAGAGCGCATGCCACGCAAGGCCTCGGCCTTGCCGCAGCAGCCCAGGTTAAATCCGGCCTGGGCCCTTTGCTGCATGTCTTCTCCCCTCTCTCTCTCCTGCATTTCCTGTCTACCTCTCTACTGTAACTGTCAAATAAAGTGGAAAAATCCCAAAAAAATATCTTTTAAAAAAAAAAAAAAATAATCCTTTTCATGTAACAAGTTTATTTTTCTCTTTGCAATACAAGAACCACAAATGAAAATAGTTTGTAGCTTGAGCTTGGAAATTATTTTGGCCATTTTCAACTTTCCCCACTTTCCTTTTTTTTTTTTTTTCTAAAAAGCAACTCACACATGCTCTTCTGAGAGTATAAAATTCCAAGGAACAACTTTTACAGATCTCAAAACGGGAAGGGGGGGAAAGCGGCTTTGTATTTCTGCTAAGGAAGGAATAGAGTCATGTCCATATTTACAAAAATTTGCAAGCTGGTTCCTGCATTCAGAGGATAGGCTTGGCGTCTGAAGTCCAGTTTGTCTTCTGCAAAGAAATGTCATCCCTCTGGACAGTGTGTAAAAGGTGTATGATGAGGGAATTATGAGGGGGGATTAGGTTCTCATGTCATCAAGAGGCTTCTCAGGAACTTGTCATCGTCTGTGAGCGTCACCCAAGTGGAAAAAAATTCTGGCCCATGAATAAATAAACCCCAACCCTCCCCTCCCCCAAATCGGTCTTACATGCCCCACCCTGCCCCCATGCTCATTCCACTCAGGCCATTGATTCCCATGGAGCCACGCCCACCGCCACCATAGTAACTGCTGCTCATTCCGCTCTGATTACCTAACAGGAGAGAGAAATACATACTTTAGGACCTGCAAGCTCACTGCATATCGAGTGCAACAGGACAAACAATTTGCACATGCATACCTTAAACCAATTAGAGAGATTAACTACACTTGAAATGGTATCAAAATCCATTTCAAACAAAGCTTGGGAGAGTCTAAAATGTCAACAGCCCAGGATGGACCTGACACTCACTGTAGTCGCTGTAACCCCCCATGCTGGTCTGGCTGCTGTAGCCCCCAGTGTAGCCAGTGCTCATCTGCTGGCTGCTGGGCCCATATGTCGATTGGTTGGCTGCAGAGAATAGAACACTGTCACAGAAAAAAAAAAACATGTCTCGCACAATGGATGACTCGGGGACTTTTTTCTTGGACCTGTTTTTCATGTGTGGTATCAGCCACGATAGTACTGAGGTCCCTGCCCCGCTACAGTGGATAGACACTCACCCATGGCCCCCATCATCTGGCTGCCGTAGGCTCCGTTGCTGCCCCCTGCTGTGGAGTTAAGGAAGAGTTCCACATAGCGATGTTCTGGAGAACAGAAGGCCACAGCTATCAGACACACATCTTTATCCCTTATGGTCTTCCAAACATTCTCTTCCATCACTCACACACACACACACACACACACACACACTTACGCATGTTTGCCTTGTCCTTGGACATGGCTGCCACAGCATCCTCGTGGGTGGCAAACTCAACGTCTGCCTCGCCTGTCACTCGTCCATCTGGGCCAACCTCAATATGCACACGCACTGGGTTCAGAGGTGAGAAAAACTGCGGAGGGAAAGATACGGACATATCGTCATGGAAAGCTGCATTGGGTGATCTATTAGAGGGTACCCAAAACAATGAAAACACCCAACAATCTATGAAAATGTATTAACTCCTAAGGAGTTGGACCATGCTTTGCCTTCAGACAGGCTTCAGTCTGTTGAAGTGCTATTGTAAAACTTTGGAACAGCAAGCTATTGGACCATTTTCCTCAGGTCCTAGGAGACATGAAGGAGGCGATTATCAAATCCACAGTCTACATTACAGGAGGTCTGCATTAGTGACGTAACAATGGGCTCAGCCTCACCAGGGACAGATGGAGCAGAGCCAGTTAACTTTGTCTCCTCACTATCTAGCAGCCACTCATAGTGTGCATCTGGTTGCCAAAAATGTATAACTTGGCCATAAATTGACCATGCACCACAACACCGATATTAAGGAGTTGGTTCTATGTTATTTATAGAAAAAGATACTGGTAGAAATTGTAGTACTGACAATTATGTGAAACACATGTAACCTTTATTTTTAATTTGTAATTTTTAACTGAGATTTAGTTAATTCAAAATGCAATTCCTTCTTAATTTTGGTTTTCACTGTTTTTATACACGTGTGACTGAGTGTGGTTTTGGTTGTGGGTCATCGACTTACATTGTAGATGTCCGTCTCTGTGGCTCGGTATGGAAGCCCCCTCATGTGCACACAGTGGCCTGTGGTGCTCTGGAAGGAGGAGCTGCCATCACAGTAGCGCCCATCTGACACAAATGGCATAGGGGAACATGACACACAATGTTACACAACACTAAGTCCAGCCAAGGAAATACACTATTCCCTTGCACCCTTAGACAACATCCCTCTGAGCTCAGAAAACATCAGCCATTCAATATATTTTTCAAACTGTTACTAACTCATACTAAATTCTTAGACATAACAGAGAGGTGCAAATCTACAGCAATCAATTCAGGACAGGGCTGAATAAACTTAAGTACAACCAGAAAAAAGTGATTGGATGAGATCACACACATGCACACCAACTATGGGAGAGACTCCTCCTCCTGGAACATGCTGAGTGCCCCTTGTGTATGTATGTTTACCTTAATATTTCCTGCTCAAACTCTGAGGAAGAGTAGAGAGACAAGGATGGAAACTGAATATTTTTAAAAACGCTAGCACTCTCTCACCAGCCTCACCTCCACCATAGCCCCCTCGGCGCATCCTGTCAAAGGAGCCTCCCCTGGCCATGCTGTTGTACCCGCGGCCACCCCCAGGCCGGTCGTAGGGGCTGGGCCTCTGCATGCCCATGGCCTTACGCGGGGGCTCATAATGCGTCCGCACCTCTGCACGACTGCTCTTGAAAATCTCTATATACCTGGGAGTATTCAGGCAACAGTGTTGGAACCATGCAGGCCAAAATCAGGTCAAGCAAAGGATTCAAAAGCATTCATGTTTGCTTATCAAAATATCAATGCAATTCCATCTTTTCTACAATTGCGGGTACTGAGGATTCATCAAAGCAGGTGTGTTTTACAGAGGTCTGTTGACTAGCAGGGGATACGTCCTGCTCCACACAGGCTTATATTAATATAGATGGAGGGTGAAATGAATTCATTAAGCTGTGCTCTTAAAACATTGAGCCTCTGGGAAAAACCAACTACAGAAAACACAAATACAGGGTGTCTTGTTATTGACCATCATGTTTGAAAGCAGAGCTATGAAATGCACAACTTTTCTTATGGTTACCTGGAAGGACCTAAGCATCCGCATTACAATGTGTCAGTGGCACCTGATGGTGAGGCTCAGGTGGAGCCAGTCCACATTCACCTCGGCCCACTTGTAGCGTTACCTGTGACCATGGGGTCCGGTCCCCATGAAGAGTGGCATTCTGGGAGTTTAACACCTGTGTGATCCCTGTATGTCTGCCTGAGGCTTAGTGCTGAGCGACCACCCCCTCTTTCCAAATGAAACCAAAAAATCTCTTTGTGCCCCCAAATACCTTCCAATATTTTATGTTTCTCTTCCTGTCCAATGTGGAAACTGTCCAGGATTTGTTCCCGCTTCCTAATTAATAAACACCCTTCTCTCTCCCACTATCTACTAATATGCACTAAACATACTTTGTGCATTTCAAAGCATTCAGAACCGAATTAAATATGTGCTCAATTTCAAATACCCTGATTACACCAATGCCAAGTAGGTTTTATTTTTAGATTTAATTATTTGAACAGTGTGACACATATTTAACTTTACCGAAGGAGTGGCACATCAGACCTCCTGATTCAACATCTCTGGGTAGATCTGCCCACTTCAAGGACACAATCACAGGAGCCCATCCCTCACTGAACTCAAATCCAAAGTAAAACAAAAGTGTTTTGTAAAATACACTGGAACAGAACCAGCCTGATCGCTCAGCACTAATTTGAGTAGCTATATCTGATCTAGATTAGCGTTTAGGCAAATCAAGAAAGTTCTTTGTACTTCCACAAAGGCAGTGAATGACCATCCTGGTAGCATGTACATGAACGTACATACACACATTCACATACAAATATACATGAGTGTT
Organism: Albula goreensis; assembly: GCA_022829145.1. Classification (NCBI taxonomy): domain Eukaryota; kingdom Metazoa; phylum Chordata; class Actinopteri; order Albuliformes; family Albulidae; genus Albula; species Albula goreensis. Next base: position 17,914,432 of record CM040746.1, on the reverse strand, counting down.
ACTTGTCAGTGTGTCTACATGTGGCCTTTGAATGTAGTGTAATGATGACCGCTGTAGTTGTAACCAAGTGTCGTTGCATCAATAGGTTGTCATAGGTGTATACCATAAGAAAAGCAACTTATCCAGCCAACCAAACCAACCATCCCCACCTGTGCCCTATTCTTTCCTTGTGTTTCTTTAGAGCCTTTTCAGCTATATCCTGTGAAGCAAACTGCACGAAGGCCTCCCCCGTACTCCTCCCCTGGAAGTCCACCGGCAATGTTATCCCATTTGGCACGATTTCCAACCCTTCAACCCAAGGACAGATAACCCCAGCGGGGGACATATTAAATCACATGCCCAATCACATTGATTCTCTTTCTCTAATGTCTTCTGTTAAAAAAAATGAACTGAAATAAAGACTCTATGCATTATACAAACCAGGGATGAGTGTTTCTCTTTGTACTGTTTGTGACTATTTACTTACTGTATTTATTCTTTTCTGCATTTTGGGGATTATGAATGAGAAGATTTGTACATGGAATGTTAACATATCCAATGTTAACATAGAGAAACATCCAATTTATCTGTCTAGGTAAAAGTTAGTGTAAGATGATGGTGCCCTCAATCTTGGAAAGTATTCATTACACTGAAGATGGATGAAAGGACTGAGATGAGGAAAGACACTTAAGTGAGGGGAGCTATCTGGTAGGGGAGGTGCATGTGTTGGGGGGTGTGCTGAAGAGGTGGAGGGAAAGGTCAAGACCAGATAGCAATTTCTGGCCATACCAATGGCTATCAGCTATAAGTATACCTCATTATAAAATGCCAAAAGGCATCAGGATTAAAGCATCAGGGAAAGGTAAGACCCCTAAATGACAAATTATGCAGTCTGTTCTTAAGAAATAAAGCAAAAAGACAGCAGTGAATAAAATTCCTGTTCACAAAAGGCGAGAAACACCCCTCCTCGATATTCCAACAGGAAATGAGTGTTAGAAAATGGGGCAGAGAAGGAAGTAGCTCAAACCCACCTGAGAAAAACTGCACAATCTCTTCCTTGCTACAGCCGAAGGGGAGCCCACGCAGGCGGACCAGGCCATCACCACCAGTCTCTGGACAGTTTGGGCCTGTGTGCTTCAGAACCCAGTCCATCTCCACATTGTTGGATTTGAACACTATTCGCCAGGAGACAGACATGCATTTGTTTTCAGTCACAGCAAGGCATCTCCAAGCATACTGAGCAGACCAAAACCACAAGCCATATTACAGTTTCTACAGAACCCAGAGTTTACTGTATTTCTGAAGAGCATGCTGCCTTTTTCTCTAATTTGTCCACCAACTGACCATGATGCTGTTGCATCACTTTCATCAAATTTTAGTATACGTTATGTGCTCCTCATTAGGCAGATAGCAAGTGCATGATCAACTAGCATCAGTGCTTGTGTAATGAAATGCCACCAAGACTGCTTGTCTGTCAACATTGTGGACCAAATAAGAGAACAATCTGCTCTGGATCTGCTGCTCAAAAAGCAAACTATAGCACATCAGAATGGAATTAGACTTCTTTACCATGAAAAAATGTTGTGGTGCACAAACACAAGAAGGAAAAATCAGAATCAGACTTTTATACGCCTTCCTTTTGGTCCCTTGTCTGCAGCTGAATTTAAATGCATGTGCGGTATTACTTTGTTTTGTATTGCAAGTTCCTTCAAATGCACACGCGTGCGCGCACACACACAAACACACACACACACACAAACACACACAAACACACACACCTTCCACATATCTGTGACCCATGGTTTCTCTGTCCTTCTTGACTGCTATCTTCAGGTCATCTTCTGACTCCAATTCTACGAAAGCCTCTCCGCTGGGACGTCCCTCTCGGGTGTATGTGAAGTGGATGCCTGCAGCATTGTTTGCAATTTTGCAGTCTAAAAAGACACAATTAATACATCAACAAGAAAAGACATTTTTAAATGTGGTTCACTAACAGCGGTTCAACTTGCTTTTTCCAATAACAGCACAATAACTAAATCATTTGAAGCCACCAATATGTACCATTAATAAGTCTGTAAATCGTACCAGAGAAAAATCTCAGAACTTCGTCCACTGAACAAGACCATGGTAGGCCTCGCACACGTACAACAAATCCTTCTCCATCTGCCATTGTCAACACTGGGATGGCGTTTCCTTTGTAGCTGCAGGAGATAAAATTGCTGCTAAACAAGCAAGACAACATATGCATTTACTATACACTGTTAACTTTGACCATGGCTACACAAGGCTTGAATGTCAAATAGGCAATGATTATATTGGAAGCTCCAACTGGATTATATTGTTTCACCTAGAAACATATAACAGCCAAGTGTGTGGTTGATCAGGGGCATATTAAACATTAAATTTAGAGTCAAACACTTTCATTTCATTTATTAGCCTTCAGGAATTTCTCTTGCACCCAAGTGCCAGAGCTCTTTAAAATGCATACATACTTGGTTGTATACATGGTTCATACATAAATAGAACATATAACATCAAACAATATACCAGTCGTACAACATACTCAATATATTAGATGTATATACTAGAAATTGTAAGTGCTGGATCCCATAATACAGAACACTGTGCATTTCTATGGTTAGAGAGCTATGAGAATCCTATAGTGTCTTATTATGGAGCTTGATGCTCCTTGGGATGAATGACTTCAGTGCTCTATTTGATCTAAGTTTGGGTTTTAAGAAGTGTCAACCAGTAGCCAGAAGTGTGAACTCGCTCTGAAGGTAGCGGGTGAAGTCATAAGCAATGGGTTGAACCAGATTTAAAGTAAATTTGTCACTAAGGGCAGAGATGCACATGAGTTTGGATTTAAGAGATGCTAGTTTATTAGAAATTTCAATAATCTTACTGAGTTTGTTTTTATTCGGCATAGGCATTGAGCCACCCCAGGCTTGAATATAGAAAGTCAGGCTGCTTTGAATGAAAGAAAGGTTGGAGAGTGTTACCCACATTATTATTATTACAGTAGTTTGTACATGTTTAACTGGTACAAACTACTGTACCAAACCAAAACTTTCAGGGGGAGCTAGTTGTCTCTGTTGCAGCCATTCGAACAAACCAACCCATCAATGCAATTTGTACATCTTAGCTGACCAGATTGCCCATACAGATACACTGACCTGCCTGGCAGCAATTCTGACTATGACATTAAGCAATTTCGTCCCGTAGACAGCTACCAAGCTGTTAAGATATTAGTGGATTTGAACTTAATTATTTCTTATGTAGGGAATTTCAGCCTCAAAATGTCTACTAACAAAGCCTAAAATATGAGACGGCAAGTTTTTTTTAGTTATTTTATTGGGGGTATATAATATAAATAATATAGACTTATATTATAATAAGTCTCGCTGAAAATCGTAATCATAATGATTCGCCCATGTGTACACTGCAAGGACAAAATATTTGGAAATATACTTCCAACTACATGGTTACACTGTTCTGTACTTATGGTATGCAAGAGGATGGACCATTACACCAAACAACTGGTATCTAATGTGACACAAGTTTCAGTATCTCACTTCTATCGTGGAAAAAAAGCCAATTAAAAAACAATTACTGTGTTCAGGTAAAATTCCTACATCTAGCTGTCTACTTATTTGCTTGCAAATTATTCTAAAAATGAACAAACATTAATTTCCAGAAATAAACTCCGCTGCGTAAAATATTCCCGCCAGTGCATAGAACCTATGGGAATAGCCATATTCTTATATTTAGAAACTGGGTCGTTATGACTTGAATTCTGCAATGGCTACTTTACTGGAGTCGAGCATTTGCACAATCCGAGCAAACAAGCAATGTTAGCTTGCTAACGTTAGCATCCTACATTTAAACCACAGTGCGCGCGTTATTGTTACAAATGAGGCCTTAAACATCTTACATTTTCTACAGCTTACCTACATCTACATACAACATAATGCTACCTTCATTCCTATTTGAGACAATACACTTTTTCAGCACATGCTAGTGATCAGTTGGTGCTAGCTCAGGTCGACATCGACCTAGCCGACATTTTGATGGCGGCTGGATTTAGCTAGCTGGTTAGCTAACGTGAGAACGATCCACATCATTACCACCAACGCCACTCCTAACCGAGAGACAATGATGAACAAAGTGAGAATTGTGACTTCATATACACCTAACATATGAGAGCTTCAGCGTCACAAAACGAAACCCCTGACTAAGCCAGGGAAATGCTTCTCTGAAGAACCGGAGACAAAGGCAAGTCAATGGGCCTACAGTCAAACGTTAGCTGCATGGCTAATACAACAAGGATGCCTGTATCTGTATCTACTTTCAGCAATATAAAATGAAGAAAACAGCTACGCCACTCTTAATATGGCTATTTAGTACACGTCTAACCCATAGAAGTTCTGCTAATTATTATATACATAACCAAAAGCTTGCTACCTTTCTCCAGTCGTACTCCTCTTCGTCCTGCCAGCACTCGTCGATGTGAGACAACAATGTGTACAGTACAGTAGGTACCCTTACCGGTGCATCTGATAACGCCCACTATGTGACGTAAAGTCTCCTCTGGAGCAAAACTGCAACTGAAGTTGCACTGGATTTGACAGTAGTTTAGACTTAGCTTTAAACTTTATGCAACAGTCGTTGGAGGTTGAGTTGTAATGCTCATTTAAACGTGGCAAATTGCCTGACCCGACGGCTTTCTAGTGTCTCGCAATCTCCGAAAGGAAGGTAGCATGGCGTAATTAAGCAACGATGTTTGATCAAGACTGAGCAAAATGGCCAATAGCATTGATAATGTACCCACACACTGCCCATACTGTAAAGGAGGATGCAGGGGAATCGCATTCGCCTTGTTCAAAAATTGACAAACCGCCCCCCGGGATGAATCATTCACGCTAAGCCAATGTTTGTCATGACAAGGCTACATCAGTGGTGTTTGTTTAAATATAGCTTTTCATTTTTTATCCACTGTGTTATTTTTTAATTTCATGCTGATGAACACAAAGAGCCATATACAGCCCCAGGACCAAAGTTGGCTAATCCTACTCTAAAATAACCCATTCAGTCTTTATTTTCTGACCTATGAATTTCTTGATATTTAATTCTGGTTAAACGTGTATATTGTAATTCTAATTGATCCGATATTTCCTTCCTGAGTGAGGGAGCAGATTTTGAAACCACTCTATACAATGGAAACGCACGCAAAGATTTTTATATTTACACTGAAATGTTCATCTGTAATATAAAAAAATACATTTGGATTTAGTTGTGTGAAGTCAACATGGGAGTTTTTATTCAAATGAAATATTGTACAAAAACACAAATCTATCAATGCCAAATTCATAACTCGGTCACAATATTCTGGGACCACTCTGTATGGCCTAAACTCTTTTACAAAGTACAAAGCTGCGGCAGGATTTTCCGATGGAGTTAATTCTATATCAAGAACTGATATTCCCTCACTTTTTCCTTTTTCCATGAGTTGCTTAAATTACACCGCACAAAACTGTGCTTTTCTTAATCCTGATTTTTAATAATTATTGTTATTATGTCTTATTATTTATGATGTTATCATGTAGAATTTTGTTCTTATGTATCATGTGGCAAGACTGAAAAAGGTATCATATCGTTTTTTCAATGCTCAGGAAAGAAGGATAAATTACATATAGTGATTCTGAACTGCCGCCTGGTGGCACTCTGTTACAGACAAATCTAAGTTACAGTGTTATTTGTTTGGTCTTAAAGACACAACAGGTTGCACTTTACAATTATTCATCTAGATGGCAGTGTAATAGTTAAAGTAAAACAAACAAGTTCTGCATTTCAACAGTTTATTGGATTGCAAGAATTACTAAAAAAAGAAAACAGTGTAGCAATGTTTTGCATTATTGACCTTTGATAGCATATAAACATTAAAATCTGAACAAATAAATTCTGACAGGGAGGAATCTGGCTCCAAGTGTATCAAAGTGGGGTCTGTTACTGTGAGATCACTGACATAGAACCACTTTTGACCAGAGGTTACCACATTACATGGCAAGTTTACAGTGTGGTCCAAATGTTTCTAACCTTAATCATGCAAGACTTCACTTTTAATTTTTCAAGGCTGAAAACAAAGATTAACTTACCTTGATGTAAAATAATCTAACTAATCTATATTGGGACATAAAACAAAAGATGTTGGTCGGACCTTAATATTTTGCATTGTTTCATCACATATTTAATAACTGAACACAAAACATGGGAAAATCCGAAAGGGTCAAGTGGGGTTGATTTCTGACATAATTACCCATATGCAGTATATACTGGCACTCATACTGTCAACGGGCTGGGAGGAACCTGAATGAGAACAGTGCTGTGAGTGGAATGCTGGAGTCATAGAGATTATTGTGATTTAGGCATTTAGCAGATGCCCTTCTCTAGAGTGATTTATACAGCTTACATTTTTACACATGATTAATTTACTCTTGCTAAAGGGTGAAGTGTCATTGTCCTACATGGAAAGTAGATTTCTGACCCCTGAATTACATGCCCATATCCATTAATTAGTATTATATCACACTGCAACCTAGGTGTTCTTCATATGTGTACATTTTTCACATGTCAGCACAAGTCCAGTGTGGAAATGAATTATATATAGTACAGGCTCATATTGCAACCCATGTCAAACCCCTCAACAATCCACTAGTACATCCTGAGCTTGGAAAACACTGGCAAAGTCTGCACTAGAAACAATTGTTAAAAAAAAAAAAAAAATACTTTTGAAACACAGTAGTTGTAAATGTAAATGGTAAGAATTTTTTCCTTGTTTTTTAAATACACTTGTTCTTCATCTGTTCTGTAATGTTAGTTTAATAGTTAAGTAATTAAACCTAAACCTAATTAGACAAAATATGATTGTACGTTGTGTAGTTTTCTGTTCCTCAGGTAGCCATTTCAGGGTCACGTTAAAAATGTGTTTGATGTAATGGATATATTGACACGGTACAAAACTGAATTTATTAACACTATGTATGAGGACTTTGAGTTAAGATATTCAGAATGAATTCCTTATGATGTCATTATTATCGTTTGGCAGCAAGAAATCCCCTCAAAACTGTAAAATAGATAGTTCCAGAACTGCAAAGCTAAACCCTTTTTAATGTTTTTACCTTTTATTATGTAGTTGTCATAGAAGATAGATGTAGTTAGCAAAGCAATGTGTGCCGTGTTTCTGGGTAGTCTAATTTAGACGCAAACCAGTGTGATACTGGCAAAGAGAAAAGTGAGCTGCTCGGTACCATTGTCCAGTTGAGATTGTTTTTTTTTTTGGTTTTTCTGTGCAAATTGTGACAGTGTTTGTTGATCATTAAACATAATTGAACTATACATTATTAATGTATTAAATTACTATTCATTGCATACATTCATCTCCTCTGCCGATACGCTTTACAGATACCAGTCTCCAAAGATATGACAAATGTCTCTCTCTGCGAAACTGCAATGATGAATGGTCTTTACTGATGATTATTTTTATTTCCATTTCTCACAAGTCGTTTTCTGTATGGTCTGAGGTGTATATGACCTAACTTTTCATTTCTCACACCGAAAGAACCGAATTCCATTTTTTGAGATTCGTCTTATTCTTGCTTTGCCAAGAGGACAGCATCATTTCAAAAACTCACGTGTAAGAACTTGGGTGCCTAAGTGATGCGATTATTGTTTTCTGACTTGAGGTTTAAGAATTATTCTGTGTAGTCGGGTCACTTGAGGACACGAAATACGCCGTGCAACGAATAAAGATGCGCCTCTGTAGAGAGCTTGAGAGACAGGCAATACGGCACTGCGGAGTTACAAAATGGTGTTGCAACTGTAACATCAGAACTACAATTCCCATACATTTTCCGGCTCAATCTACAACAACAACACAATGTTTCCAAGGCAATTCAAACTGTAATCTAATGTCTTCTGTTATGCCTTTTGGTCATTCAACCATTTCAGACCACTTTACACAATATGTACGTACAATAAATTCTACGAAGGCGAACTTTGACTATCGATCACAACATTTGCTTGGCAGTAGTTGGTACGAACGAACCAATATAAGTTAAGTATAGAAACTGAATGACCACAATTTCTTAACCAGTTATTTACATTTTTGCGTCTGTTTAATACCAAAACACATTAGCTATTTCAGCTCATGTATTTAACCACGTACTAGATCTACCGACATATTTCTTTACAACCCAAATTAACCTGTACTTTTTAACTGAAGCAAAACAGGCGGATCGAGTAGGCAGGATTTCGGGACAGACGTAGCAACGTCCAATTGCCAAATGATAGCAACTCTGTTTCCTGACGTGATAGCTCAGTAACCCTGAGATGCAAGTAAACCTAACTTGACAATGCTGAGTTTGTGTTTGATGGGCATTCAGTAAACCCAATAGAATATTCGGATTTTGTTGCTTGGACCAATAGTATGTTCATACATATTAACCAGGGGCGGAGTTTACCACAAACTGCACGAAGTTGTTAGGTTGTTAGAAAGTTAATGGCTGGGGGAAAGAGATTCTCTTCTCTTCTCGCTTCAGGAGAGTTTCGGGATTTTCTGAAGTAAAAATATCATAATTTATAAACAAATACAAACCCGAAAGAAGTTTAAGACAATATTATATTTGATAATATACATATTATTTAGATAAGTATGCAGGATGCAGTAGCCGGGACGGCAATGCTGACGGACGGCTTCGAGGACGAGATTGACTCGGTGACTCCGCGCTCCCCTGCGGTAGGGATGGGGGTAGGAGCCACACCAGGAGCCGGACTCGGGGGCATAGGGATTGGTGTCAGCGGAAAAAAGGTCCGCTGGGTTGGCGAGTCCGGTGGGCCCACTGCAGACAGACTGGATTTTAAACTAGCAGCGGCCGCCGTTCTTTCCTCTGGTCCAGGATCTGGTAGCGACGAAGACGAGGTCTCAGAGGTAAGCTTAGCCAAGGAAGTATCTCTATTAGCTAGCTTGCTAGTTAGCTACCTTGCTGGATAGCCAGCTAGCTAACATTCCCCCTCCCTCCCCCCATGAAATTACATAAAAAGAACCACCATTTTAACTCAAATATATCATTTGTCAACTACACTGTAAATAGTTTATACGTTTACCTAACCTATATTTTAGAGACATTGCCTTATTTTGTTAGTTGAAGTGTTTAATGTTTTATTTAAGGTAAAGGTTGAAATCAGGGCCTACTTAGGGGTGTTAGCAAGGTAGCAATGGCAGCACATTTCTCGTAGTCTCAGACACAGGCAGTTAATTTTCAAGCGTTTTTGCAAGATAACTAGCTACATGTGGTTTTACACACGTTCGCCAAAGCAATATACATCATTTCGTAAGTTTGTATAATTATAATGGCGCCATTGCGTCATTCTAGCCTGCTAGCTTAGTATTGTATAAGCTGTTTTCTGTCCTTAGTACCCTCTGTTACGCTAGCTAGCTCTAGCTAAGTGGCCATTATTGATGATAATGAAGAACGATTATGTGACACAGTTCCGAGAACATTTCTTGATCACGAGTCTTGGCTGTTTAGCCACTTCTGTTTCGTTATGGACTATTGTGGAGAGGAGTACGAGCCAGCTAAGCCAACTCGTACTAAATATTGGATAACGTGCTCCGACTGAAGTGTAAACTGGATGTCGAGCTCAAACGTTGGCGACATGTGCACTCGAGTGTGAGCGCCTCTCCGAATGAGGCGATCCCATGTCTGTCGGACCTGTTTTGGTTTTCATCCTGGTCTGTCAACACGCAATGTGTGAACTGTCTGCCCCCGTCCATTAACTGTGTGTCTCCTTAACCCGAACGAAAGTCTTTGTCTTTTAAAAACGATCCCATGACACCACTGAGGTGCCACCCGTGAATCCTGTCAAACCGCTACCAGGCCCTCGACCTGTTCACGCGACAGGACAACTTAGTCTGCCGCTGAATGCGATGCGAAGGTTTATTTTCTCATTGTATTTGATATAAACTGTAGTCGACCCTGTAATCTGAAGCGTCTTTAGACAGGGACAAGCGTCTCTGATTTTGCATGTAACATAGAAACATTGTCTCCCCTCATTATTGTAACAATCACAACTGTCTGCATTTGCTTGCATGAGTGCTTAATTAATGAGAGGATGATGCCACTTGATGCTTCTAATTATACGACGAAGTGGTGGGTATCTCATGCCCATTCGATTCAATTTGATCGTAATCCCTTCGCTGGTCGGGTGTTGCTGTTAGAAGTCATTATCCATGGTTCTGAAGAGGTCTCATGGTTTAAAAAAAAATAGCTTGTTTAATTTTATTCACTAGAGGAGTGAGGCTAGCCGCGGCTAGGTTAACTGTCTGCCTTCGCCTTCAGCATCTGGCTCCAGTATTATGCCAGCATCATGTCCTGATGGGTGGGGAAATCTTACCATTTGGAGAGGGAAATGTGCCTTGGTGTCAAGTATTATTAAAGGGTGATTAATATCAGCCATTAAAACACAGCATATGATTTTATAAATCCATGGCAGTTTAACGCTAACTAATCGTTGATTTTGAACCTTTTCTTGATTGATGCATATCAGTTCCATTGTCTTTACAGGTGTTGGAAAGTTTTGTAGTGCATGATTTTAGTCTTCCTTTCTGTAAGAGCACAAGTACCATAGTTGTATTAGCTGGTTCATTTTGTTTACTGGCTGATCATATAATTTTACAAACATATCTGTATGAGATACCTCTTAAGCTGTTTTTGTTTTCCAGTGTAAGGAAAATTAAGTGATTGAAGGTAGTTTGTATACACTGTGTCCTTCTGCAGGACAGAAGTGTCCCTTCTGTTATAAAGCTGCAGGGAAAATAGGGAAGTGCCTCCTAGCTGATTTGAATGCATTTTGCTGGCATGAGGGAGAGTGTGCTGTTGAGACCTGAAGCATGCTAGGCAGCTGGGTACAGCTGACGCCTGTGTTCTCAGGCTCAAGCTCCTTATGAGGTGCTCATGGATTTCAGTGTGTCATGGGCGTTTGGACTTCCCTGTTCTCCAAGGCCAGCATTGACATAGCTTCTCCCAGTTCATCTTATCTGTCAGGTTGTAAGGCCCAGGCGGCACAAAGATCAGCATCTGCTGCTTTGTACCTTTATTTGCACACTTATGATCCTGAAGTGTTATTATTAGTATTTGCCAAGCAGATCCCATTATCAAGGGCAAGTTGCTTTAGTTTTTGATCCATTTATACTGCTGGATATTTAAAGAAGCAGACACAGTTATACACAACAACAGCTGTGCCCCATCTGGGATTCAAACCTGCAGTGTAGTACTTACAGTGCCAGTCTCTTTACCCCTCCTCCATTCCATTCTTCCACTGACATGTGCTGAAGTGGAAGCATCCTCCTGTAAGTGGCAAGTGGACGGTTTTTTTTTTTTTTTTTTTTTTTTTAAGGGAGAAGCAACAGACTTTGTCCTCATCATGGTTTCCTTTCCGTTGTCTGTGACAGTTAGCAAAATGAGTTGAAACCAGAGGTACCTACTCAAAAATCACCAGTGGATTTAGCAGCAGTTATCCTGGCCTAAAATTATAGCTGAATGTGCAAGTGTTTATGGTTTCGGGTCCATGACCTAGCAGTCCATAGTCAGAATTGTCCTGGCTCTGGGTGCAGATAATTATCATTGTCAAAAGACTGCCGAGTGATTATAGGATATGACTTATAAAAATACCTTGGATTTGTTTATCACTTTGTGTTTAATTTCAGTTTTACTGGACATCTATTTGCTCAAGCCATTCTTATCCTGTGTTACAACATGGAGATATAGAGCTGATTAATTTTACAACAACATGTAAACATAGATGTCACTTTCAATAAATTTTGCCTGGGGAGTGGTTCAGGTAAATGTTTGGAAATACTTAGGACCTGGTCCTGTGGCAGATTTCTCGAAGTTGCACTCTTTGTTGAATTGTTCATACAGAGAGGGAAGCAATGTTCAGTAAGGTGCCAGACTTTTCAGGTGGGGCATGCAGAGCGCAATTGAAAAGGGAATTCAGTGTTGCAATCTCAGGACTGTGTAAAAGAGACAAAATATAGTTGAATGTTTCTCCATTCTGTCTGTCTGTGTGGAGGAAATCAGCAATACAGCTGTAGGAGTGTAGTCAGAGGAGAGAATGTGGATGGCTGTGTGACATTTGGATTCTCTTTTGAAAATGGATAAGGTGTTGTTATGAACACGGCATGTAAATTAATTATTGTGGCTGTCCGTATGTTTATATGCCTTAAGCAATATTTGATGGGAGTTGTAAATGGCTACCCTAGCTGAGTGCTGGCTGCAAAAATCTCATGTCCAGGATTAGGTGGATGCTTTTCCAGGCCTTTCTAGCTGAAGTGAGCATGTGCTCTGGGTACTGTGCTCTCTGGGAACTGTAGTTCATTAATAAGGGATAGTAGTGAATGGTTTGTCATCAGAGTGCTCCCAGAACTACAACCCCCATAGCTCATAGCATTCTGCATTCCTTTCATTCGCATTCTTTTGCATTGCCGTCTGCCATTAGCATTTGCTGTGTGTGTTTTTTCACAATATTTTCTTTGTCCATGTGATTTTTTTTCCTCAGTGCCTGCACTGAGGTAAACTTTAGTTTTGTGAAATGCAACTAAATGCCATTGTCAGTAATGCCCTTTGTTTAACATCAAGCAAGGCTAGGATGTTGATTAGATGATATGACTTTTTATTACTTTTCAACCAAATTTTCCTTTTTTCCACCTTATTAATAGCTTAAGTTGGAATACAAAATGTTAGACTGTTGTTAATTCCAACTTGATCAGCGGTTCCAGGGTCTTGATGGGAACATTTAATCAGTTCTTAGTGGTAGTGTTTTTTCACAGTTCAGCGTGAGATGTCTTTAGATATGTTACCACTAGCTTTTGTACCTTAATATGATTTCTCATGTGTTCGTGAGTACTTAAAAATTTGTGATTCAGTCAACATGCAACTTTTGTTCTGATGGAATCGCTGAAACACTTAGCATTCACTGAAGTAAATACATTCAGCAGGAGGTTTTTTCAGCAGTTTTATGTTCCTTAGTTTTTCTTTTTCTTCCATTTTGGTAAAGACTACCTTTTGAATTGGTAGTCCATTCCAGTTTAAATATCACTACAACATCCTACCTTAGTTTGAAAGAGTGACACAGGCAAGTGTGCATTCCCTCATATGCCTGCCACCACCACCACTGTTTACTTTGCATTCTCTCAGCTCAACTGCATAGTTGTTGTCTGTAGACACTGTATTGATCAGAACAGTCTTTCTTGCATGATGAGGTGGTGACAACCCTCCAGGTCGCACTTCCTGGGCCTTACTACACCTTGACATAAACAGAAAAAGTAATATGAAAACGTAATTTGAAAATGTTTTTATTTGTTTTTCTTTCATTTCAGAGAAGTTAGAAATAAGATTTTGTACAGAAAACCGAAAATACCATCAGCATATATTAACTATCTATTTTTAGGTTTTCTACCAAAGCTGTAGCTAAGTTCAGTTATATTTTTGATGATCTGATTTAAAGACATGCTGGAAAACTGATATATGTCACATTTTAACCTTAATTTGTTTAGTCTGCATTTATTGCCATAATGGTGTTATTGCTCAAGCCACCTTTTTTAAACCAATGCAGAATATCTATTTTCAGGATGGTAGTGCCATTCACAAGGGCAAGGTAGTGCACCCAGACAAGCTCAGGTTTATGTGGGGCAGATGTGCCAGTGCCCATGCTGGAGGCCCACTCACCCAAAGGGCCAGCTGCAGCTGGACTAGTGGTGACCAGCTGCACTTAGCGCCTTCAGCATTTGCACACACACAGATCCCTGTTAACTGGCCCTCGGCCCTCTCCTGCACTGTGGAAAGGGAGTGGTGTTTGTGCTGAATGTGCTGCATGCTGCCTGTATGTTCTCTCAGCTGCTCTGTGTCAGGGTCAGCTCTGGGGCAGGAGGTGCTTTATCGCACAGGGGGCCACTATGCTGGTATTGCTGCACAGACAGCCAGTTTCTCTTATGCTGTGCAGGCACTCTCCTGCACTGCTATCACAGCTCAGTCTGCCTATCTGTTCTGTGCTACGCAGATAGAAACTCTTCTAGTCTGCCATTACTTTACAGACAGCTTTTCTGTCCTACTCTAAGCAGTCACTGTGTCTCTCGTGAGCTCCTCAGACGCACTCATCTGAACTGTGGACAGCCCATTTTTCCTACTCTGCAGAAACTGCCTTTCTCTTCTCCACTGCACATAAAGCATTTCTTTCCTGATTATGGCCTACAAGCTGCTACCCAGCTGTGTTTCCATTTCAGCGGTGTGTGAAACATGCACACCCCTTGCACAGCCGACGCCTGTCCATCGTAGCCCCATTGCTCTTACCCAACACTTTAAGGCTCAGCGCCAAGTATTTAGTATAGGAGCAGACCCCTTAAACCATGTATCATTCAGTGCTTGGTCACTTCAACCTAAATTTGTGGAATCTGTTGAAGGTAAAATCCTGTATGCTTTTTTTTTTTTAAAAGTAAGTCTGAGGAACTGGGCTCTAAACCCGGAAGGCTGGGTTTCGATTTTCAGGTTGGGGCACTCTTGTTTTGCCCTGCAGGTAAGGCACTGAATGTGAGGATCTTCCATAAATATCCAGGTATATAAGTGGGTCATATGTTGAAATGTATTTTTGTATAAGTCTCCCCATCAGAAGACCTGGGAGTCCACTAAGGAAATAAATAATGTAATGTAAGCAGCCGCCACTCTGGAAGGAGAGCAATGCAGAGCATGAAGACCATGGTGCAGGGGTTGCGCAATGCTGAAATTGAGTGTTCTATGCACGCCCCTTTGCTCCAGTTTACTGGAAGCACAGGAGAGAGTAGTTCTAGTGTGAGGTTAAGGATCTTAAAAAGGGGATCCATTTTGACTGTGGTATAGATATGTATAGGAATCTCTTGGGGTTGTCACCACTGTGACCCCACAGTATAAAAGACCCGGTTGTTTTCCCATCATAGGTGGGTGCTCTGGCCCTTTCTTTGTGGAATTTACATAATCGCCCAGTATTTGCATGGGTTTTCTCTGCGTTCACCAGTTTACTACCAAAGATCCACAGATTGCACTTGCCCAACTGTCTGAGGGTGAATGTGTATGAGTGTGAGTGTTTGTCTGTCTGGTGCTGTAATGGACTGGTGACCTGTCCGTGGTGTCTCACTGCCATTTTCCCAGTGTATGCCGGGATAGGCCCAAAACCCACATGACTAAATATTGGATGAAGCATTTATAGATAATGGATGAATGGATGAATCTGTTGGGAAAAATGACCTTATCTCATGCCATAGGTGGCTCCATTTAGTGACATAACAGAAGAGAAACAGCATTACCTCACCTGAGACAAAGGCCTGGCCTATGCATGGCCCTGTTCCTTTCAACCCTCTGGAGATTCCATTAATGCAGGGTTCTGCATTTTTATGAAAAAATGCAGAAAGAATGTCTGCTCCATTCCAAAAATGCAAATGTACTGATTTACAAGTACACGTGCATTATTCTGGATCAAATTTGTCTTCAAATTGCATGTGTTGCGAAGTGACTTTGCATCAGCCCAATCATCTCTGCCTCTTTTGCAATGTTCACTGAACTTTGAGTCAAGCCAATATAGCTTGCTGACTAGGGAACAACTATTTTTTTTGTTTAAATTGAAATTGAGACCACAGAGTGTTAACATTGACAATAGATGTGAAATGACAGTCCTGTCAGGATAAATGGAAAGTAAGAGAACACGAGTATGATGTTTTGTTGTATTTAATATGGTTTTGTTTGATAGCTGTTGATGACACTTTATTTGAAAGAGAAAAAGTAAGCAAACTAGATATCTGATTTGACTATTAACTATATGGCCTTTCTGGTTGTTTCTCTTAGAACCACAGATGTGAAGAAATGCAAATGTATTTTTCTTGTCTTCTTTGCCTTGTCATTGTAACATATAGATTAGTAGCAGTATTAAATAAAAATGTAGCATAGTTCTAAATGTTGTGAGGGTTTAATTTAGCTTTTATATTCTTTTAAAAACACAACTCAGGTAAGCTCCGTGGTCATGCAGTGTTAGATTGTTAGTGTTAGATGTAGTTATAAAACTTGTAGTAAGAATTTGCTTAGTCTGTGTTAATGTTGAAATAAGAAGTTCTGCAGAGAAGGGGCTTGTATCTGATTTTTGTGTTGTGAGATACAGGCTAAAGTCAGTTCCATGGGTCTCTAGCTCATGTCTTCTGGCAAGGTTGTTGATTTTGGATGTAAGGCCCTGTCCACATACGCCAAAGACTGTTGACGCCTCCACCCTGAAAGAAACATGCACCGCCGTCATTTTTGAGCATCATGTCCAGAAGGGGAATGTGGTCATTATAAACAGAACCAGATGCTGAACTGTGATTTCAGCCTTATGTCCCATATTCTTCTTCCCTCTCTATTTAATTTTTTTTTTACTATTATCAAGGAATAATATTAGAAATAATATAAATGGCAACTGATTTTTATTGTCCTGTGATATACCAGCAGAGCTACCATAATCATTATTAGGGATTGGTGCTATTGAGTGATGAGTTTGGGCCATCCTACAAACTGAGTACCTCCCCCTCTGAGTGGGATGTTGGGAAATTGATGTCTCATAGGAGTCTAAGCAATAGTCTACACTCTTCCTCTTCCTTGTCCTCAGCATGCCTTTCTCCAGCCACTATAAATCTCACACACACTGCCTTATGTCACGTTTTCCTTTAAGTTCTTCCGGCAGTGACAGACAATGGCTCGCTCGTGGAGGCAGACACTTGCTGGCCATGCGCCGGATGTGGGTGGTACAAGGAAGTGTATGGGGAAAAGCCAGGTGTGAGATATGAATAGGTTTATGCCATTACTTTGGAAGAAAAGAATGGAGAATAACTCTTACAAAAACGCAGGGCAAGTAGTTTATGATGGAGCTGACCCGTGTGCAAGGTAGTTTCTGTTTTTGATATTCTTTCCGAAAGGCTGTAGTTCAGGCTCACACACAAACACTCCTTTTGGCTCATAGGAACAAACTGCCCTCAGTGCTGCTGTTTTTTCACACTCTCAGCCTTACAAGAGTGACTATGCTTCTCACATACAATACCAGAGCTTGTACTAAAATTAAGTGCCTGTTGCAAACTTTGATCTACTGGTACTAGGCATGGATGATTGGAAAGTTTGATTTGTAAACTTGTTTATTATTGTAAGGTGCTGTGCAAGAGGGTCAAACATGGAGTTCACTTATAATTATGAGGCAAACAACTGATTTGAGCATTGGCTGAGCAATGGAGTAATGTAAATAACTGGGTCTGAATTCCTTTACCTGAAATAACATCTCATGCAGAATCTGGCGTTGTGAACTTTGATTTGTCCTGATAATTCTGTTTGTGAGGAATAGTGTTTATTCATTTTTGTTCATGTATTTGAATTTTGATTTCTTGGAAGGATTGTTGTGAAAGTCCATCCAAGTGAAAAGTGTTTTTTCCCTTCTGTTTTGGATGTTGTGAAAGTAATTTTGAACCAAAAACTGCCACAGACTTGTTTCTGCAGGCTCAAATCAGAATAGGAAATTATCACAGGAAAGCATTATTTAATACATATTGACTATTCTCATTGTCAACTTGATATGAAAAGGTATATCACCGTGCCATATTGGACACCCATTCATTGTGCTAGTAATAAATGTTTTACTCTCCTCAGTAATGTATGGTTGCTCCACCCATTTGTGTTGTTATGAAGCCTCACACTCATCACTAGTATGTAGGTAAGCAGAGGGGTCTTCTTGGGCAGATAACTAAAGGACGGGGAGGCATGGTTTAGGACTGTACATGTTTGTGTTTGTTTTTGCACAGTAGTATAATGTAGCGTACTGTAGCACAGGGCCAGGCATTTGCTCAATTCCTGCAGTTAACACAAGTATCTTTGAGCAAGCAACGGATTTTAGACCAGAAAAACCGGTGTATTTAGCTGTCATAAAAATTAACTGATTGAGTCATTTGGTCGTGAGTCCAAGAAATGCGTGCACACATATGCATCAGACATTTTTAATTGCACAATCCTCCTTTTTTATTCAGTAGAAATTTATTCACAGAAAAACTGGACCACACCTTGCATGTACTGTTTGGATTTGTTAAGCTGAGGTAATTGTTTATGTCGTTGATGCAGCAGACTGGGGGTGTGTGAGTAAGCTTGAGCCAGTTTCCCTCTCAGTAACGGTCCTTTCTGTCTTCCCCATCCCTCACTGACTTGATCAGATACTGATTGACAACTCATCAATGTTTAGCATCTAAATGATTCTCATGTCTGTTCTGAGGTTAAGACAGATATACAGAGAGAGAGAGAGAGACGGAAGAATAAAGAGTATGCAAAATTTAACCAACCCTTCAGTGTTATTCACTGCTCCTTTTTCTCTTTGACCTCAGGTGAACATTAGCACAATTGAGAATAGTTTTTGCTGCTTTCTGCAGGTGTTTTTGTTTCAAGTCCCTCAATCCTTACTGACTACAATGTTGGTTTGCTTAGGACACATGTCATTGACTTGGGGGGTTGGTGGAGATTTGTTTGAGGTTTATTGAAGAAGAAATTTATTTATAGAGAAATTTCCTGAAAAGCTTTGTACTCAGTCTGAGCTCAGATGGTATAGTTTGGGAATTACTTAATTTTTATGCATATGTTAATATCCTCTCTCTTCCTTTTGTTAGTCTGTCCCATAACTGCAACATATTTCAGTCGTTCACAAACTAGCATGTGACCTCCTCTGAAATGAGTGCAGCTGGCTGCCATATTATTACAGTGAGGTTCCTTGAGGTGTTCTGGGATAGAGAATCCTTTCCTGCCTAAAAATTCAAAGGACAACACCAATAGTTTTATGAAAAGAAATCCAACTCTGTAGGTACATCTTTGTGACATGGAAGCAGAGGTATAGAGACCAAGAAGGTGCACAAGGGTAGGAGTGATCAGGCCTAACAAGCTGACCCTGATTGGATTTGCATACCCCCAAACTGGACAGCGCTGTACCCAGCTTGTAGGTCCTGAGGGTTTCCCTGAGCTGTGACACCCATCCAGAGAGGAGAATGGGATGGACCATGAGAGAAGGAGAGACAGCTGTGCCTCCTGCCCCTTTTCTCATTCATCCTTTCTTCCTTCCTCCCCTGCACCGCTGGCAGAACACCCTGTTTCTGATGGACCACTTCCATCATTATTAATATTAACTGGTTCAGTGGGGGGGCTGCACCGAGGAACCCTGTCAGACTGTGGGAGGGAGTGAGGATGCATGTGCCTGCCATTGTGAGCAGGCCTGAGTTTGTTTTAATATTGGGGGTATGTTTGTTTTAAACCAATACCACCTATATCTGTGCATTGTAAGCATATGTCTGTCTGACAGCACTGCCTTTCTTTGTGTGCCAGTGAAGTGTGTCACTGTTTTATGTTTGTCAACAGTATTTATGTTTGGCTACACAGAAGAATAAAATGTCACTAACCAGGGAAATTATTTACTGAAGGAGACCTGATTTCCCAGACGTGTGTGTGTGCGTGCATGTGCATAGGTGTTCATGCGTGTGTGGGTGATTGTGTGTCCACTATGTGATTGGCAAGTGGGCAGTGGAGGTTTGTGCTCCTTATAGCAAGGCTCTCCAGAGTCTGGTGAGGGACACCCAGCCCTGCAGCATCATTGGAGTGTGCACATCAAGGTCGCACCAAGGAGTAGGGAAACCGGCCAATCTGCTGACTTGAGTTCTTGTTACTCCGGTGTTTAATATCACTGGTCCCATTAGCACTGGAAACAGCACTTGCTGTGATGTCAGACATATCACTTCAACTGGACACCTCATCTGTCACTCACAGGTGAGGTTTCAAGTGTGCTACACTGTACCTGCTCCCCTGGACAATAAGCTGCAAACACATCAATGCTATGTCCTTGGACTAAAGAGGCAGTATATTAATAATCTCCAAATGTATACACAACTCTGACAAACTGACAAGTTGATGATAAAACAATTAGGTTAACATACATAAAATAACTACAAACATTTTAACAGTAGCAACACAGTGCAGACTAACAGTAAATGAAATAATGCATATGTAGCTGTTGAAGCACTGGTAGCATAATAAAACTTAACAAAACATCTATGGATATCCCTACAGCAGTAATCGCAGTACAACGTTTCACTGCCCCTGAATGTTTCACAGTTCTTCCACAAAATAAATACTGTCCCCCAAAGTCAGATTGAAAACGGCCATATGCTGCCCACGCCAAGAGCGGGAACAAGAGTGGACATCTTTTGACTTTCCCAGCAAAATCACAGCAGTTCACTGTCATCCTTCTTCTGTTGTTAGGAAATATAAACTATTCAAATGAAAGCAAATTATTCCGTAAAACCTTGCCTTTCTCCAGATTAGAAATAGATCTGAAAATTACTCATGGTGTTCTGAACTGTCGTTATATTTGGTGTGCTTCTTGCACTTTATACACACAGTATTTGTTAGCTTACCTTTTAATTATACTGAAGTGCTGGGTCACCTTGCATTCCACCCCAGGTGGAATCTTTCATTCTGGACCAAGAGGACCTGGAGAACCCCATGCTGAAGACAGCTTCAGAGCTGCTGCTCTCCAGTGCCACAGACGGGGTGGACCTGCGAACAGTAGACCCCGAGACACAGGCCCGCTTGGAGGCCCTCCTGGAGGCTGCAGGTATGTCCCACCACATGCCCATGAGATAGACGCTCCGAAAAGAAGGTTCACGTCATGACATCCTGCTTGTGTGCGGCCTGAATACGTATTTGTCATATAATGTTACAGACCCATTTATCCATCAGGATACCTGAAATCATACATTTTGGTGCAATGGTAACAAGAATTAACTTTTTTTTTTTTTTTTTTTAATTTTTTTTTAAGTGTCAAGAAATTCAGATAAGCATTTCTTTCTCACTAGGCTCCAGAATGAGTACTTGTGTATTGAATGAGTTCTGCTGTGTGTGTGTGTGTGTGTGTGTGTGTGTGTGTGTGTGTGTGTGTGTGTGTGTGTGTGTGTGTGTGTGTGTGTGTGTGTGTGAGTGTGTGAGTGTGTGAGTGAGTGAGTGAAAGAAAGAAACACTCTTTGAGTGGTAATGTATTTCTCTGAGGTGCTGGGGGTGTTTTGTTACAAAGTCCTGCCGTCTGAAAGGAGATCCTGGATCAGGTTTCTCTTGCTGCTATCATTCCTGCTCACTCTACTTTCTTTGGGACTCTCCCTCCATGTCTTGCTGTTTTGCCCCCCCAACATTTCCCTCCACTTCTACTTCCAGCCTTCTTTCTTAGTCTTGCTCTCTCAATTCAGTTTCACTTTTCTTTTCAGACGCTTGTGTGTGTGTACACATATTTATGTACACATGTATACCTTCATACAGTCACATATCATATTTCTGTGTCTTTCCTCTCTTTCCCCTTTTCCCTATTGGTGGCTCTCTTTCTTTCCATTTCTCTCTTTGCAATGCCAAGAGTCCCATTTCCTTCAGTTCCATTAACATGGAAAACAAGCTATCAAACCATTGTGTTTCCCACAGATTAAAGATAAGACACCCTCAAAACATAGCCTCCTATGTCTATCACAGTAGAGAACAGTGCTGGGTGGCCTTTAATGTATGTATTTTACATTCACTTGTTTTTCTTGGATTTAGTCGATCACCAGTGTGTCTGTAGAAGGTGATAAGCATTGTGTTAATGATTGACCAGGCCATGGCTTGCTTCACCACCTGGAACACTACGAAACCTGCCTGACCACATAGAAAGTTTTTGCATAAATGGTACTTTTGGAAAAAGTTGATCTGGGTCAACGTTAATTTGAAAATACTAGTAATCTATGTATCCAGAGTCTTTATATCTCGTAAATACATTAATCAGTTACTTAAAACAGAAATGTTTGCCCTGAATTATAAGTACGTTTTGGGTAAAACTCCACGGGTGAATTATCAAAAATAAAGCTACACAATATTAAACAGTGCAAGCTCCACAGTTCAAAATTGTCTAACCTGTCAAATAATGCAAGTTTTAGCAAAGATTCAGTGTCCACTTCCATAAGTATGAGTACAAGTCATTTGTAATTAAGACATGAAAAAAGACCAGCCCGTCTTGAGTTCTTTTGCATTGTACATAAAGCCATGGAGTATATGGGTATATCCAAATACATCCATGAAATCTAATAATTGCATTTACTAAGAATCTTTAATGCCTTGTGTTATAATGTAGTTTGAGTTCATTTATGAAAAAACATAACTGAAATGTTTGACCTAGGTTTGCAGGAAATTACATTTTTGGTGAATGTAGCAGCAGATTTAATGTGTGTTGCAGTTTACAGCAGATGTATGGATCACAGTGTAAAAATAATGTCATTAATCAATTTAATACATCAGGGAAGAGTGAGGGATGTGATGGAAGGTTCAGACATCATTGTGTGTTTGCTTGTGCGTGCGTGTGTGTATCCATGAGCGTGTGGAGAGGAGATGATTGGGTCCCGGCTGAATAGCTTCCAGATTGAGTGGGATAGTAGGTTGGTGTAAGTTTGCATTTCTGTGTGTGGGTTTGGTTGGAGGTGTGTGTGAGCGAGTGGGAGAGCTGTTGTTAGACCACCATAGCTGGAGATTAGGGACACTGGAAAAAGAACAATGGATTCCCATACAACAGCATCAAGTCACATCATGACTCAGCACAGGCCTCTAGCACACTGTGTGCATCTTAGTGTTTGCATGTGTGTGCATGCATGTGTTAGTGGTTGAGAGTATGTAAGCATGTGTTGATGGCTATTTTAATGTCCCTTAATTACAGTGTGCAGTTAACATGTACATACTTTGTTTGATAGTGTGTGCCCATGTGAATACTACTTTTTTGTGTTTGGTGTGTAAAGGCATGTGCACTAAGAGCTAAGAGACTTAGGAGAAGGGAGGAGCTTCCAGCTGTCCAAACGAAGGAAACCCTGTCTTTCTGTGAGTGGGCGTGTCAGGTGGTTCATTGATTCCAGAGACTAGACCAGTGTAGTCCATGTCCTTTTATGTACACGCACACACACACATACATGATCACAGACACACACACAGACAGGCAGTATAAGGTTAGGGTGTGTTGGGGGTATCCCAGCCATGGGAACTGCTCTCGCTCACACTCCAGCTGAAAGCGCTGTTCTTATGTAGGTCAGGAGAACAAGCAGCCTGTTCTCTCTCTCTCTTTCTCTCCCTCTCTCACACACACACAAACACACACGCATTCCTCTTTATGCATTGAATTCCACTGCAGTTCTCTCAACTGCTCTCCACACTGTTACTCACAGCCCTGCCCAGGTCTCTGCTTGCAGCTCATATTTTATTCAGTGGAGATTGTGTCCTGCTGCAGCTTCAGCCAGTAGCCTCTATCTGTGCCCTGTCCTCACTCTGTGTGAACTGTGCTCTGTGCCCTCTCCTAGTGTCAGCTGTGCTCTGTACCTTCTCTCTATGTGAGTTTTGCTCTCTGCTCTCTCTCTCTCTCTCTCTCTCTCTCTCTCTCTCTCTCTCTCTCTCTCTCTCTGTGACCTTTGCTCTGTACCCTTTCTATGAGAACTTTGCTCTGTACCCTCTTAAGACTGAAAGCCTTTTTGGGATGTATTGTATGGTACAACTACCCAGTCACAGTCAACAACAAAGTGGAGATGTGCAGAGAATTAAACTTTCACCATAATTTGAAATTTAACCAGAAAGAAAACGTCAGTGGGATATGAAAGTCTGTGTATGTGGTGAGGTGTTGCAGAGTCAGTCGTGGGTGTTGTAGGCTACGAGCCCAACTGCCGAATGAAATCCCAGAATTCCGTAAACAAATATGTCCGCATGGAGGGAAGGAAGCCACCAGAAGGCCACTGGTGGAACATTGATCTGCTCCTCTTTTTTCAACATTTATAAAATCCCAGACTCACACTCACATTTGTGTGCATAAGCATACACACACAGGTTTACCTACTCATTGATTCCCAGTCATAGCAGCCACTGTTTGACCCTGTGGGACATTTTAACTTGTGACACAGCCCAACTTTGGGTCAGTTCCAGGGAACAGTGTGTCCTGGCTAATATGCTGCTTAGTGTGCAGATCCATTCCAAGTTAGCTGGGAGCTGCCTGCAGTCGATCCCACTGCGTTTATTCATAGCTCCATTATCGCCGTTTCACCTGACTGACCCTAGGTGTGAGAATATAGTGCAGGTTGGGGGAGTGTCATTTGAAGACTAATTCGCTGCATGTTTTGGACATGATTAACCCCAGCTGGGTTTTGTATGTTGTTGTCTGTCTGTGTGTGTCTCGTTTTGGCCTGGCACTAACCTGTGGCTGGCACTGTGCTGTGATTGGCGGTATGGGACTGACCCTGTGACCCGTGCGCTCTAATGCTGAAGGCATCGGTAAACTGTCCACTGCGGACGGTAAAGCGTTTGCAGATCCTGAGGTGCTGCGCCGGCTGACGTCGTCGGTGAGCTGCGCGCTGGACGAGGCCGCTGCCGCCCTCACACGCATGAGGGCAGAAAACACACTCAACGCTGGCCAGGCGGACAAGTATGTATCTCTTCTGTCCCCCCTCCCCCCCTCCCCTGCTCTGTCCTCCTCTTATCTGTGTTTACACAGAGAGCAGGCCCGCTCTGCATCTACACTGAACTCATAACTGGGACCTCTCTATCCCAACATAGCCCTCTCCCTGCCCCCAGTCAGGATACTTACCCCAGCACAGCCCTCAGTCTGCTTCTTAGTCAGATTAATTACAGCATCTTAACCCACTGTCTGTCCCTAAGTCTGAGTATTTACCCCAGCAGAGGCCTTTACCTGACTGCCACTTAGGTTATTTACTTCAGCACTGTGTAGTACAGTGTCATCTTTCTCTTTCTATGAATTTATGTTCTTAAATAATGGAATATTTACATTTTTATCACGTGTATTCAATTGTGGCACCTTAAAGACCATGTAGAAAATTGCATTTCATGGTGTACTTTTGAATTGCACAGAATTCTGTTGTAACTGAAATAAATCTGGACTCACCGTTGTATGGTTAACTGATCCTGTGGTTAACCTATTACAGACTCTATTGCAGTCCTCTTCCCCAATCAGTACCCCACAATCACTGACACTGCATTACGCAGTTTTTTTTCCCTTAAGTGACCCCACCCCCCAATCATGGACCCTATATAACATGGCCTCTTGATGGCATCCGGCAGATGTGTTACAGTATAGGTAAGCCTTGACTCATTCCACCTGCACAGTCCAAGTAATTGTAGCAGTCTGGTTATTTTCAGTCGTAGCTTAGCAGAGGCCTGCTCTGACGGGGATGTCAACGCAGTGAGAAAGCTGCTGGATGAGGGCCGGAGCGTCAACGAACACACAGAAGAGGGCGAGAGCCTGCTGTGCCTGGCTTGCTCTGCTGGATACTATGAACTTGCACAGGTACACCTGGCTGCCACCTAAAGACATCTGTTAATCTCTCACATTCCCCTTGCACATTTTTACTGTTCTTTCTGCCTACTTCATTGTTCTATAACGTGCTCTGTGAACCCCTCATAGGTCCTGTTAGCCATGCACGCTAATGTGGAGGACCGGGGCATTAAGGGGGACATCACACCCCTCATGGCGGCTGCCAGTGGTGGATACGTAGACATTGTCAAGCTGCTTCTGGTACATGGCGCTGACGTCAATGCTCAGTCCTCCACAGGTGAGTATGCATACACGCATCAGCACATGCATATCCAACAGACAAGCACACACACCTCAGGGTGATGTCCCATCCGACCCTTCCGGCAGGTAACACGGCGCTAACTTACGCATGCGCGGGAGGCTTTGTGGACGTGGTGAAGGTGCTGCTGAAGGAAGGTGCAAACATCGAGGACCACAATGAAAACGGCCACACTCCCTTGATGGAGGCGGCCAGTGCAGGGCATGTGGAAGTGGCCCGTGTGCTGCTGGAGTACGGCGCCGGGATCAACACACACTCCAATGAGTTCAAGGAAAGTGCACTTACACTAGCCTGCTATAAAGGTGCGTTCACCCAAATTATAGTCACCCCAGAATTATGAAGGCAGGGTTTGTTGTTTCCCAGCTATGGAACAGAACCTCTGTAAAATGTTGCTCTACTGCTGTAGGACACCTGGATATGGTGCGCTTTCTGCTGGAGGCTGGGGCCGATCAGGAGCACAAGACAGACGAGATGCACACAGCACTCATGGAGGCCTGCATGGTGAGGCCCTGCCGCAGAGATGCCCCAAGAAATTACAGCCATTTGACATGCTCCCCTGGGCCTCATGGACAATGCTAATCTCCCCAGGGGTACACAAACAATACTAACCAATCCAGGGTTTAAAGCCGATTTTAACCTTTCTGCAGTGTTTTTTAGGGTTTCGGGGCCAATTAAAACTACCTTGTGGCCTTGGAGGACCACAGACTAGGCTTTGACTATTGGGTAAACTAAAATGGAAAAAAAAAAAGTGTGGTTACTTCGGGAATTCTGAAGTTAGTAAACCTGCCACTTGAAGACATTTTTGTGTTTCATTACAAGAGTTTAAATGTTAGTTCTTTTGCTTGTTGCCTTGGTGTGAGAACAACCCATGCTCTGTGGTGTAGGTTTTAGTCCTACACTAAAAAAATAGTTTTTCATTCAATGAAAAGAGTGCTTCCACTGTAGTTACCATGGAGATATTGGTACGCCTCATGCTTTTTGTTTACTCATCTTTTTTGTTAATGCCAAATTTCAAATGTCACTGTAAGTTGCATCTGGCATCCTCATATTGTCTTACAAATTTTTAATCTCTGTAATGAAATATCAAATATTTCTCATCTCATCTGCTCAGATGTCATACTCCTTTCAAAATTCAATCACAATCTTGTCTTGAATTTAATGGATGGGTGAACTGATGTAACCTGAATGGAATCTGAAATTTTCATTAATGGAAAGTTCAGGCAGCATATAGTTATTGGAAATGCTGGAAACTTGGTTTCAGTCATTGTTTCACCCTGTTAGATTGTTCAAAGAACAAAAGCTATATCATTGTTAAACAGCATTAATTTCCAGATTATTTTTTTACACAATAATAACTAAAGATTAAAATGGGAAGAAATACATGAGCAGCAGTTAATATTTATATAAAACTATTGTCCATAAAAAATGATTGCCGAACTGCATTCTGCCATAAACCTAACTCCATCCTGCAACTACAAGGCCAGTACGCTACAGGTTAACGTATGGAATGTCACTCTCCTACCCACATGTCCAAATATATATATACATTTGAGTAATTCATGTGGCAGCACATTGCCTCTCACACATAAACCAGCCATGTTAGTTAGACTGCACTTATACAGTCAGTGCTCACCCGCACTCTCTCCACTGTCCCAGGATGGGCATGTAGAGGTGGCACGGCTGCTGTTGGACAGTGGGGCACAGGTGAACATGCCTGCCGACTCATTTGAGTCTCCGCTGACGCTGGCAGCCTGCGGGGGGCACGTGGAGCTGGCCGCCCTGCTGATCGAGCGAGGAGCCAACCTTGAGGAAGTGAACGACGAGGGCTACACGCCCCTCATGGAGGCCGCCCGTGAGGGACATGAGGAAATGGTCGCACTGCTACTGGCGCAGGGTGAGGATTCTGGCTCTATATCACATTAAACCTTTGCATAGTGGTGAGGGAGGTAACCTTCATAACTCCAAAAATAGATGGAACTGTCATGTGATTCCTTGATTTCAGTAAATTGCTGTGTATGATTGACATTATAGAGGCCCCATTTATCCATTATGGCAGGGGTGGGCAACCCTGGTCCTTGAGTGCCAGAGACATTTCTGGTTTTCACTCAAGCCAAACCCCTGACAGTGTAATCAGACCGGGGTTAATTAACAGACAGAGTTAATTATCAGGCTTTAATGACTGCAGTTGACCATGTGCTGGAGCTGGAAGAGGAGCTTCACCAGTCAGGATTAGGCACTTCATAATTACTCAAACTGTACTCGAAAACTCGGGCAGAACGAAATCCCGAAACGGCTCTGGCCCTCAAGGACCAGGGTTGCCCACCCCTGCATTATGGGGTGCCTAAAGCCTCATTTGTATACCAAGGCACATCAATGTGACTGTCTGCATAACTGGGGGATAATTATGACTATAAATAATGACAATGCTAATCAATACAATGATAATAATAATACTATCATGGTCCTCAGTGGCATTTTCCCCCTCCCTGTGCCACCCAGGTGCGAACATTAACGCTCAGACAGAGGAGACGCAGGAGACGGCTCTGACGCTGGCCTGCTGCGGGGGTTTTCTGGAAGTGGCCGACTTCCTCATCAAGGCTGGGGCCGACATTGAGCTTGGCTGCTCCACACCCCTGATGGAGGCTGCCCAGGAGGGCCACCTGGAGCTCGTAAAGTACCTGCTGGCTGCAGGTAAGGCTGACCATCATCTCTACCTTATCCTCTGAAGATATAACCCAGGACAAAGACTGTGCTGCTGTTTCCCCTGACCCCAACTTTTGTGCTTGTCTTAAGGAGCGAATGTCCATGCTACCACAGCAACAGGGGACACGGCGCTGACGTACGCTTGCGAGAATGGGCACACAGATGTGGCAGATGTATTGCTGCAGGCCGGGGCCGACCTCGTAAGTGGTCCTCTCGTACCTCGCTCTTTCTCCTCCTCCTCTCCCCTTTTTTGCTCTCCCTACCTGTCATTCCATCTGCCTGCCAGGCTAAACATCTTCTTGTCGTTGTTCTGCCTTTCTCTCCATCTTGCTCTCTCTGTGTCTGTCTTAAGTGTACAGTAAGGAGTCTGTTGGTTTTGTGTCTCACAGGAGCATGAATCTGAAGGAGGCCGGACACCCCTTATGAAAGCGGCCAGAGCAGGACATCTGTGCACTGTCCAGTTCCTAATCAGTAAAGGTACGTCTGTTACTCTTCGAGTAAAGACAACTTTCCCACAAGGAGCATGTTTATTATGTACATGGATTTTATATACTGATAGGAACAGAACAGAAAGGATGGTGTTCCTATGTTTTAAAATTATGTGCTGTGACTGCAAACTAAATGAGCTAACATTCCATGTGTCCCCTGTTGCATATGGTTTTTGAAGTTTTCCTAATCACTCAAGTAAATGCAGCATGTACAAGCTTTGCAGTGTATTGTTTTGCATACAAACTCACTAATAAAACTGATGTGTAAAATAGATTTATGTTGTGTAAATTGGTAGCAGTATTTGTGCAGTTCTATGTTGTCTTTTATCTGGAACAGTTTTTGATGATTTTCTGCCATTTGGTGATTGAAAGTCTGGCTGTGATTAACCCATAGCCTGAATGCCTTTTTCCTCCAGGTGCAAATGTGAACAGAGCCACAGCCAACAATGACCACACGGTGGTATCACTTGCCTGCGCCGGAGGTCACCTTGCTGTGGTGGAGCTTCTGCTGGCCCATGGGGCAGACCCCACCCACAGGCTGAAGGTACAGTCACCTGTCAGCTACATCTGTCATCTCCTCTACTTTTAGTAGAACACTGAAAAACATGAGGAGAACTTCAACTGTTTTCATTACTTAAAATGGTCCGCTCTTTAAGTCAGTGGGAAGTGTGTTCAGTTTGAGCCGAGGAAAGACTGAAGGTGAATGCATGAGTGTGTGACTCCTATTTTGTACCTGCAGGATGGCTCCACCATGCTCATTGAAGCTGCTAAGGGAGGCCACACAAATGTTGTGTCCTACCTGCTAGACTACCCAAACAACATCCTCTCTGTCCCCGCGCCCGACTTGTCCCAGCTCACACCCCCCTCCCATGACACATCTCAGGTGAGGAAATGCCTTCTTGGCTTTACCCCCAGGGCCTGGAAATCTCCGTTGCAATGCAGGGCTTGATGCAAATGCCACGCACATTTTCATCTGTACAGTGTTTCAGACTGTACATGTGTATGTCCTGCGATGATCATTCTGACCCTGGTCTCCCCACCTCCCACGCCTTGCACACACAACCGCCGCACGCAGGTTCCTCGTGTTCCATTCCAAGCCCTGGCCATGGTGGTGCCCCCTCAGGAGCCTGACAGAGTGCCCTCCACCATCACAGCCCCCCCTCCCGTCGCCAGCAAAGGTCAGTTATCACCTTCTCCTATTTCTGCGTGTGTATGTCCAAGCCCTCCGGGAGCCAGCAGAGGACCTGATAGAAACTGTGCTGTAGCCCTGAGCAGTAACTCAATAAAGAGAGGAATGGTAGCTATGCTGCATATAGTTGTAGCTGTGAGTGTGGGTGTAATCTGACAGCTCCGGAGAGGAGAGGAGCTGCAGGAACACTGAGGCAGCAGTGGTGTCGGGAGCCAGCTCATCCTCGGCCCCTGACCGCAGTAGGGGCCCTCACTCATCGCTGACTCATGTAATCCATCTGGCAGATCTGGAGGAGTGCTGGCAAATGCCCTGTTCGCCTTCTAATTGGGAGAGGCACACCTAATTGCTTGGAGGCCCCCTCTCTGACATCAGACTTCCCACAGTGCTCTGACATGCTCCAGCGAATCTAAAATCAGACTGTCAATGTGAGCATATGTGGAGCACATAACCACGGTTGATGAATTAAGTGTTGAATTCAGCTAACCTGTGGGCACAGCTTTATGTGGACAGGGAACATTCATGCCCATTGGCATTGTAAATCATGAAGCCAGGCTATCGCTGCTCATTTATCTTTAATCTGTGAAATGATTCCAGATTTTTCTTTCATGTGTTTCATGTGCATCAACAATATTAAAACATCAAATTGTCAGTGTTTAAGTGATTAAATTATCAATAGAAGTTTAAAACAGAACCTCAAGATAACAGCCCACACTGCTAAGGTAATAGCAGCTAATTGGGGTTTTTTACTTTAAAAAAGTTTAAGGAAAATATTTTAATTTGATTTGTAAGTATTTACAGTGTGCTGACAGTCTGCTGCAATCTGCCTTGAAGGTAGTGTCTATTTTTAATCCTGAAAAATAGAAAGGGATGTAATGTGAGCGGTTTTACTACATTTCATAATGACAGAGTTTCATTTGATTTGCACATCTCATATTTTGATAAATGATGCCAAACTGATACATTCCAGTTAGAACATGTTGCTTCATTTTAAGAGTTGAATGTTACAGATTTGAAGTAATTTAAGTTTTCATTCACTTTCTACTAAGTTCAGAGTCTGTGATGCTAATGATCAGGTGTAGTCTATATTGAATCAGTCATTGTGAGGGGTGGATCCACACAATTAGGGGTTTGTAAAACTCAGCCCCATCTTGATATTGCCTTGTCCTTATGTACATTATTTGGTATATTTATGAGAATGTTAGACTGTTGGTAAGTTTGTTTATTCTTGTGTGCGCGCTTCTTTTCATGCAGTTATTTTCTTACCCAACCCTCCTTCTCTTAATTGTATTATTTCATGTCTTAAAATTTCTTCCGGATTTGGTGTTCTGCTTGCCCAGGTTCATCTAAGCAGAGGCAGAGTCCCCTGCAGGTGGGTGGAGGCAGTGCAGGCCGGCCCGATGCGGACGCATTACCCCCCTTTCACCCATACCAGCCACTGGAGTGCATCGTGGAGGAGACCGAGGGCAAGCTGAACGAGCTGGGTCAACGTATCAGCGCCATCGAGAAGGCCCAGCTACAGTCCCTGGAGCTGATCCAGGGCGAGCCCCTCACCAAAGACAAGATCGAGGAGCTGAAGAAGAGCCGCGAGGAGCAGGTTCAGAAGAAGAAGCGCATCCTGAAGGAGCTGCAGAAGGTGGAGCGACAGCTGCAGCTGAAGACACAGCAGCAGTTCACCAAAGAGTACATGGAGGCCAAGGGTCTTAAGGATGACCCGGGGCTGGCGGGGGGGGCACAGCCTCCCGGCGTGCTGCTGCCCCTGCAGCCCCCGCAGCCGGGCTCTGACATGGAAGAGGAGGGTCACGGCATTGACGAGAACCGGCAGCCCTCCCCTGCGGAGGAGGAGGAAGGGGAGGACGATGATGATGATGATGATGATGATGAAGAGGAGGATGATGATGATGAAGATGAGGAGGAGGAAGAGGAGGAAGACTACACCAAGCTACCACAGGTGGATACAATCCTGTACCGGGATGGACAGCCACCACCACCACCCCCACCTCCACAGGAGCCCTCGCCCCCGCCTCTGCAGTCAGGGTTCGTGCCCATCCAGCCACTCGCTGTACAGCAGTCCACCGACTTCAGCAGTGCTGACTACCCTGGCAGTGCCAGTCCTGACCTCCAGAGGGTGCTGGTTAGCCAGCAGATGCTGGGCCAGCAGCAGGGGCTGGGCCCTGGCCTCCTCACCCAGGCACCTGATGGCCTCATGGTTGCAACGCCAGCACAGACACTTACCGACACGCTGGATGACATTATGGCTGGTGCGTTTGCCAATCACCTTTTAATTATGTTTTCTACATTTCACTAAATCTACCACTTGCTCTCAACTTATTTTTTTACAACTGAGCCTGTACAATTTTTTTCCTAACCCTATCTTGAAGTTAATAATGGGATCACTGTCATATTGAGTGGGTTTGATGTGGGAATCATATGATTTTTGTCAAAATTAGTTTTAGAAGCTTTGCTTTCCTTATTTATGTTAATTGAAACAAGCTAAACCACATTATGACCTCATAACATCAGCTATGGTCTGCATTACTGTGCTATGAATGCATTGATAAAGAGTGCATTGAAAGCCTTTGGCAGATTTTTTTGGCTCCCACCTGTACCTCATCAGCGAGGTCTTCTTAACCTTGCGCAGTGGCCGCACCACAGAAAGTCATCCCCCCAGCTGCCTGTCAGCACTTCCTTAGACCGCTGCAGCTGAGATGGCCTTCTCCCAGCACTGCAGGCACTCAGTGCGCTGCCTTTATGAAGTGGTCTGGATTGGCTTCTGCACGATGTAACCCTCATTTAACTCTATAACACTTTCAGCTTGTGATTCTCTGATATTTTGAAAACGTCAGACATGCCATAGTCTTCCTGAATTGGCTGTAAGATCCAGTCTGCCAGCCAATCTCTCATACTTGTTTACTGGTTATTCTGCAAACTCTTGGCTTTCAGCACTCGAAAGTGTGTCTGACCAAACTGATAATGAATTCTGGGCATCACGTCTCAGAGTTGGAGTTCTGAAAGGGTCAGGCAGACCGCGAGAAAAAAAAAAATGTTCCTGTGATTTATGCCTCGTTTATTACTCAGGGTACGTTTTCACTTGGTCTTAATGAGGCAATTGGAATGACGTATTTTGAAAAGATAGCTTTAAATTTGTCCCCTGAGCCCCAATTGTCACATGAACACACAATCACCATCATACACCCTTGCATTCTATCCTTCTTGCACGCCTAGAAGTCCTATTTCAGTTAGTCCTTTCCTGCCAGCTCTTTGGACGTTGTAGACCCCCTCACGAGTATTAATACATGTATTAAATGTAAATCTGTTAAGTGACAGAGAAGAGGGAGTTCCTTTTCTCATAGTGTGATGAAAAGCTCAATGCCTGGGGCATTGTACTTTGATCAATTTGCACCATATAAATTGATGGATGAATGGAAATAGTCACCCAATGAACAGCCAATAATGTGGACTGTTTTGTTGCATTGAAATGCTGTGCTGTCCAACACTCTGGAGTCTTTGAATTATGCAGTAGCCTTACCTAGGCAGATTGAAAGTGTATTTACAGATTTCCCTGACAGTGATTGTTTGTGTGAAATGTTCCAGGAAAGATAAGGATAAAGTGTATTAAAAAGGTGCTCGTAAATCCTGTACTTGATCACTTTTCTGAATTTAGGACTCATGTGGGTCCTTGAAAGTGCTTGACTTTCAAAATGGAAGATTCAAGTTTTCTTTTGGTTATTAATTTTATTAAACACTTCATCGTTTCCTCAGTTGTATTATTACACACTTAAAAGCTTAAGCTTTTCGGGAATTCACTGACATTAACATGGTTTTCCAAATTACAAAATTTCTGTGAATATGATTGCATTGTGAAGGTTTGACATGAAAGTCTTGTTCACCCTGTAAATTATGTAAAATGAGATGATGCGACTTACTTGTAGCCACATGTTCATTGATCACTGTCCCAATGTTACCATTCAGATATTGAATAGGTTTCATCCTTCCCATCTTTAGCAGCTCTCTACTGTCAAGCACAGAGCTCTAGGAAGGGGGTCCCACACTAGGAATACGTGTGTCATCGTTGAGTGTCAGCATATGAGTTATTTCACTAAAATTGCCCTCCTCCATTGTGTCTGACAGCAGTGAGCAGCAGGGTGCCAATGCTGAACACTACAACCTCGCCCACCCCCCAGCCCACCACGCAGACGCCCGTTAACACCGTGTCCCCTCCCTCTATGCTGCCGCTCTACCCCTCCGTAGACATCGACGCACATGTAAGCCCTGGCAGGCATCACCTGCTCATGTTGCCTCATTATAATGTTTTGTATAATATTGTGCAGTATTGTCAATTGGTGATGCAATGTGAATGAAACCTACTCCCGTAATTATGAATCACAGATACATTCATATGTTTTTTCACTTGTATCAGATGCTCTGATTGGTTCAAATGTTACACTAATGAATTATCATCACTGTAAAATTTCATCAATCCAACTTTCTTCCCCAGTTGGCCTTTGGCACATTTGCTTGTTGAAATAACTTGTACATAGTGCTTTAACACTATTGGTGCAAGAATTGTTACTTTATCATAGCGTTAACACTCTCTATGTCTGCCCACAGACGGAGAGCAATCATGACACGGCACTGACGCTGGCGTGCGCTGGCGGCCACGAGGAGTTGGTGTCTGTGCTGATTGCACGTGGGGCTAACATCGAGCACCGGGACAAGAAGGGTAAGGGCCCTAATAAAGCCCCTCAAATCCCACTTACAGCATCCCAAATACTCCTCAGTCTCTGCCAGTGGTCCTGATCTAATTCACTTTCCATCCCCAGGCTTCACTCCTCTGATCCTGGCTGCCACAGCTGGTCACGTGGGTGTGGTGGAGGTCCTTCTAGACAAAGGCGGGGACATTGAAGCCCAGTCTGAGAGAACCAAAGACACACCACTCTCTTTGGCCTGTTCTGGTGGCCGACAAGAGGTACAGAGAGCGCACGGCCCATGATACATAAATGAAACTGCACATTCTCCTCACTCACACTACTGACATAATACTCACTTCACTGGAACTACACCCTGATTATAGTGGAAAGGCACTAATCTTTGTAAACTACACACTCGGCCGATAATGCACTCTGTTTTACAGGAGTATTGTTTGGTTTTGTATGTGTGGCACTGTGACCGTGGACTGCATTTGTACGAGATGCTAATTCAGGATCACTTAGTACATTAGGGTATGATGCAGTAGAATGCGGGTGGTTTGTGAGACTCAGGTGCTCTCTGCTCTCAGGTGGTGGAACTGCTGCTGCTCCGTGGGGCCAATAAGGAGCACCGTAACGTGTCAGACTACACCCCACTCAGCCTAGCCGCCTCAGGGGGCTATGTCAATATCATCAAAATCCTCCTCAATGCTGGCGCAGAGATCAACTCCAGGTATGATGGGGTGCACCTCACCTCTGCTCTGTCCCAGACCATGCAGTTATCGGTCTCCTTCACTAAACCTGTGTCTGGCTATAACCTCATTCACTGGGAACTCAACTGCCTGTGTCTCTGGCCAGTACTGACCTGGTCTGGCAACCACTGACACAGAAAGGGAGGAGCCCAACATGACCTTCAAAATACTATTGTCAGTGAATGTGGCTCTGTGTGTATCTATCCCTTATTCATGTCCCCTGTGCCTGTGATGGCCTATTCCCCCACAACAGAACTGGCAGTAAGCTGGGCATCTCCCCTCTGATGCTGGCAGCCATGAATGGCCATGTGCCAGCGGTCAAGCTGCTGCTGGACATGGGCTCGGACATCAATGCCCAGATAGAGACCAACCGTAACACGGCACTGACGCTGGCCTGCTTCCAGGGCAGGGCTGAGGTTGTGAGCCTCCTGCTGGACCGCAAGGCCAATGTGGAGCACCGGGCCAAGGTGAGTGCCTGCTCAGGTCCTCAGAAGCAGGTAGAGCAAGAGAGTGCTATGGTAGGGTGTAGAAATGAGGTTTGAGGAACGGTAATATGTTATATGAAGTGACCTCTCGTCCCTGTTCCAGACTGGCCTCACACCTCTAATGGAAGCTGCGTCTGGAGGCTACGCTGAGGTGGGTCGTGTGCTGCTGGACAAGGGTGCAGATGTAAATGCGCCCCCTGTCCCTTCGTCACGAGACACAGCTCTCACCATCGCAGCAGATAAGGGCCACTACAAGTTCTGCGAGCTGCTCATCAACAGGTAACCGCTGCACATAACATGCCAAGTGACCTCACCTCACCAGATAACAAGTAGAGTTCTGCCTAAGCTCTGTTAGTGTTAACATTGCATTCAGTTGTTTTCAGTATATTTCAAACAGTCGTCAGTCTGCATTTTAGTATTTAATTTTTCAAACTCACTTTTCCCCATCTTCCAATCTTTTTTCCTGGTTCATAATTTCCTGTTCACCGTTCTATTCACTTCTATCATCCACATACTCATTCTCCCTGAAACTTCCTTTCTCATTTAACTCCTTCCTCTCACTCTGTGCTGGCTCTCCCTCACACCACAGGGGAGCGCACATTGACGTGCGCAATAAGAAGGGGAACACGCCTCTGTGGTTGGCAGCAAATGGGGGCCACTTTGATGTGGTGCAGCTGCTGGTGCAGGCGGGTGCAGACGTGGATGCTGCAGACAACCGCAAGATCACACCGCTCATGGCTGCCTTCCGCAAGGTATGTTTACCCCCCTACCCTGTTCCAGCTGCTCAGCCTCGTCCCTGAATGTGGAGGCAACGTTCATCTGCAGTGTGCTATTTCCCCTGCCACACGAAACATGGCTAAACAAGACATATCCGTCTGCTGCTCCACTGGTTCTGTCCTATGTGTTTATCTGCAGGGCCATGTGAAGGTGGTGCAGTACCTGGTGAAGGAAGTGAACCAGTTTCCCTCAGACATCGAATGCATGAGATACATCGCCACCATTGCAGACAAGGTAGGAGGGTGCAATGTCATTACTCCCATGTGCCACTGTAGGCTAATTGCATCTTTCTCCTTCAGTGTATGGTCATTTTCACAAACCGAGGAGGTGCTCTACCCATACATGGTCCTGCTGACCTCATGTGTACAGGGCTCGGCTGTTGCTAATTTCAATTGATAGACTATTCTGAGTTGGTGCTCTGATAGACTGAGGTTATAGACTGAGCTCCTTTTGTTCCTAATAATGAAGCAGAAGAGTATGTGAGTGTGTAATTAATAGTAGTTCTGTGGCCATTGGGAGATCTGTCATCACTCTGGTCTATGAAAGTAGTCTTAGGTTAGGAAGCTAAATCTATTTAGTCCATAATAGCTCTCTGTTGTGAGGTCATTTTGTAATCTGTTAAAGGTGAGGTAGGGGTGTAGGCCTGTCTTCTGATGTGCTGTCTCCACAGGAACTGTTAAAGAAGTGCCACCAGTGTATGGAGACCATTGTTAAAGCCAAAGACCAGCAGGCAGCTGAGGCCAACAAGAATGCCAGCATTCTGCTGAAGGAGCTTGACCTGGAGAAGGTGAGCCACCTCATCACAAATAAAAGGCAAATTCTAAATGTAGGCTGCTACGTCTACTAATAGCAACCCAGGTTCATAGTTAAAGGCCCACTCCAGCTGAATTTAATTCCTGATTTCACCCAAAGAAATTATTAAAAATATACCTGCAAGCAGGGGTGAAGGGGCCTCGCACCTACGGGTTATCAATCTTTTATTGACATGCGGGTAAAACACCATTGTCGAAAATGAAAATGGCAAACGACGGCGTGGCAAGATGAAAAAATTTGTACATCAGGGAATTCCACAAACCCAAACAGATCTGAAGAAATTTCATTTCAAAGCCACTTACATCAAAATCCACAGGCAAAAACAGTGTTTTCCTAATCATAGCACCCCCT
The DNA here is from genome assembly GCA_022829145.1 of Albula goreensis. Taxonomy (NCBI): domain Eukaryota; kingdom Metazoa; phylum Chordata; class Actinopteri; order Albuliformes; family Albulidae; genus Albula; species Albula goreensis. The sequence continues at coordinate 17,876,463 of CM040746.1, read as the reverse complement.
AGTGATGAAACAGCATAACCTTTTTTCCAGTTGCTCAGGAAGTCGTCCCGATGACAACCCTTAGTGAGATATGGCATTACTTCCTGCACATTCGAAAGACGATGTCCAGTGAATGGTTTTGAATATCCAAAAAAAAGAAAGAAAAACATTTGTGAGAAATGGTGTGAAGATGATCTGTGCCAAGTTTCATGAAGATTTGCCTAAAATTGTGGGTATCAAAATGGCGGATAATTTTCACGACAGAAAATATGTCATTGGTCTTAGCATCCATAGCCACCTCATTCGTGAAAATTGGTCAAGACGGTCAAAAGGTATACGGATAAATGTACGTTCAACTTGGCCTGGTTGTGGCGCTGGAGCAGAGGTTGGAGGTACATGAAATTTGGCTCAGTTGATATCTAAAGCCTCCTGAATCAGTGTGCCAGATTTCATAAAAAGCAGCCATACATTTCTGGCACTTCCCATTGACTTCCATGGCAAAAAAAAAAAAAGAAGAAAACCAACAAAAACAATAGGTGCCTGTGCACCTATTGGTGCTGTGGGTGCTCGGCCCCTAAATACTCTTTCCATTTCTGTTTTATTTTCTCAGCAACCTTACATCTGGAATTTCTATGTAGTGTATGCAAGCATATGGCATGTAGGAAATTGTTTTAGGAAGATGTCAGGAAATTTACTTACTGTCAAATTATTAATACTTCACAGACATCCTAATTTTTGTGCAACACTATTTTAAAGTATAGGTAAGATATTGCTAAAATGTCAGGATCAAAATGTGAAATAGGCTATTAATGGGAGAATCTCTGGCTCTGGATGAGGGGTTTGATCTGAGGTCTCTGTGTTTGACTCTTCCCACAGTCTCGTGAGGAGAGTAAGAAGCAAGCCCTGGCAGCAAAGCGAGAGAAGCGCAAAGAGAAGCGAAAGAAGAAGAAGGAGGAACAGAAGAGGAAGCTGGAAGAGGAGGAAACAAAAGTCAAGGAGGAGTTCTCTGAAATGCTGGACCAGGAGAAGGATTCTGCTGAAGGTAAACGAAATGCATATGTGCATAAGTGTGTGTCTGTTTGTTCTTCCATTGAGAGTAATTGCATAGGAGGGCAGCTAAGTTGGTAAATGGTCAATTTAAGTGTACCCCCCCCATTGATGCACTAACACTGTCTGCCTGCAGAAGCAGAGGTCCCTATTGAACCCCCAAGCGCCACCACCACCACCACCATTGGCATTTCAGCCACCTCCCCCACCTTCACTTGCGCCTTCGGCAAGAAACGCGCCAACGTGGTGACCACACCAAGCACCAACCGCAAGAACAAGAAAAACAAGACCAAGGACTCTCCAAGTGAGCCCATCATCCTGCAAGACTCCCAGGTGGCACTGGCGCAGCAGAAGGCTGACAAAAACAAGATACATGGGGAGCCCAGGGGCGGCGGGGCACCAGGCGGTAACAGCGACTCAGACAACCTGGACAGCACCGACTGCAACAGCGAGAGTAGCAGCAGTGGTGGCAAAAGCCAAGAGCTCAACTACCTGCCTGACCTTCCCTCCTCCTCTTCTTCCTCATCATCGTCCTCTTCGTACTCCTCTTCCTCCTCTGCACCCTCAGGCCCCAACTTCGCCCCACCTGCCCTTGAGAAGCGGCAGCCCCCCAACACGCACAGCTCACGTGACGACAAGGTCACCGTCTCCATATCCAAGCCACAGAAGTGAGTGCCCACATGCTTCCAGAGCTCCACACTCCACACACATTTAATGCTCTTACACCTCACCTCAGATATATACACCTGCAAATAAGCAATTATCATTCAAGTGTTTTATGTATGCAAGTCCAGTGCTGAGCCCACAACTGTTAATAATTCCTGATAAAACTATAAATATAAAAGGTGTGTTCTCAGTGTAGTTCAGTGAGGATGCAGATGATTATTTAAACTTTTTAGTATCTAGCTAAATCTGTGAAATGTTACTGAATTGATGTTTTTAACAGATTTATTCATAAAGAGCTTGTTTGGAATTTGATTTTATTTAGGAATGATTTGTCACTCTTATTGAATTAACTGATGATTAAATGATTGATTGGATACATGTGTGCTTCTCCCCATAGAATGCAAGACTGTGCTAATGACTTGACTCCCAGCTCACTCCCCTCTTCATTCAAGACGATGTCACTGCCAGTGTCCTCACCAAATGGGAAGATGACCCTCGCCAGCCCCAAGAGAGGCCAGAAGAGAGAGGAGGGGTGGAAGGAGGTGGTTCGGAGGTGGGAGTGCATTCATTCCTCAGGCACACGGCAAACCTGAGATGTTACCAAGGGTTTGGTATTTTAAAGAGGATTTGTAAATTATTTTGCTCCATGAATATAAGTTAATGTACTTATTTTCCTACACATAATTATTCTGAAATACAGATAAATTTCCTGTACATCTTCATGTTGCGGTTTGGGAAAATGAGGTAATGATTACATGGAAATAATGGATGTCCATCCTCTCAGGTCCAAGAAGCTCTCAGTCCCTGCGTCTGTGGTGTCGCGGATCATGGGCCGAGGTGGCTGCAACATCACTGCCATTCAGGACGTGACGGGAGCACACATCGACGTGGACAAACAGAAGGACAAGAACTGTGAGAGGATGATTACCATCAGGTATGACCATAGTCATTAGACTTTGCCTCCATTAGTCTCTCCAGCCTCTTCTCCGCTTCTACTCTTCACAATACTGAAGGAATTTATCAGAGTAAGAAGTGAAGCTTGGTATGGAAGAGCAGTGTATGTTCAGCTGTGGAACATTGGCCATAGTAACACTCAGGGAGGGGGGGTGTTAGTCTGCATTATATTTCCCAGTCTTATTAAGTAACAGCTCCCCTGGTCATTCAGACTACCTTGTTCTTCCTGAGCCAGCAGAGTCAGTCCCACAGGTATCTGGCATGGTGCAACAGGAATGGAGTGATACTGTATAAACAGGTGGATGTTAGCCGTTCACAGTGTGAGCACCTATACACTCTCTTTTCTGGGAAGTGCTGACAGCAAGGTGTTACATTGGTGCTGTGAATTGCCCATGAGATCCCTCTGACACATTGCTACCACTCCGATGGAGCATTGCAGTGTGAAAAGAAGCATGAGCTGGCTGCATGCAAGTCACATTGTGTGAGCGAGGGTATGCGCTCCTTGGTTAAAGGGATGGGATTTTTTATTATTTGCAGTCCCCTTTGTAATGGCTTAATGTGTTTGCAGAGGGGGCACTGAGTCAACACGGCATGCTGTTCAGCTAATCAATGCGCTGATCCAGGACCCAGCTAAAGAGCTAGAGGACCTCATCCCCAGAAATCACATTCGCACCCCAGGAGCCCACAAGATAGGCTCGTCCTTCCCAGCTTCAGCAGGGGCAGCCAATAGCTCAGCAGCCGTGCCCAAGGCCCTGTCGTCCATGGTGCCGTCCTCCACCATGTCCTTCCAGCCTTCGTCGTCCACTGCTTCACAACAGACAGGCAAACTGGGCAAGGGGCTGTCATCTGGAGTGCGGCCCCCCTTCCCTGTCTCGCTGCCCCTGGCCTATGCCCACCCACAGCTGGCCCTACTGGCTGCCCAGACTATGCACCAGATCCGGCACCCGCGCCTTCCCATGGCGCAGTTCGGCGGCACCTTCTCCCCTGCACCCAACACCTGGGGCCCCTTCCCAGTCCGCCCTGTGAGCCCGGGGAGTGCCAATAGCTCCCCGAAACACAATGGCAATGGGGGTTCCCGCCCTGGCCCTCCCCACAGTGAGTACGTGGCCCCCAACACCAATCCCAGCGCTCCTGCTGCTGTCCTGGCAGCCTCGCCCCCTTCTGTTACCACTCAGGTCCCACCCTGCATTCCCAACACCCCCACCCCCTTGTCTGTCAGAAAGCAGCTGTTCGCTGCTGACCCCAAGGCGACAAGTGTTACTGCGATAACCACGACTGTGAGCAGCGCATGCAGCACTCGGGCGGCAGGCTCCCCCGCCCACTCGCACATCGCTCAGCCAACCACGCCCCCAACCCCTCCTCCCCCTCCTTCCATCGTCCCACCCATGCCACAGATGCAGCCTCCCAAAGCAGAGTCCGGTGTTGTGGCCACCCCTGGAAAGGAGAAGCCTTCTCTGGAGCCGCCATCTGCACCCACCTCAGCAGGAGGAACCTCTGACTCGGTCAGCTCCACGGGCTCCCTGCCCTTCTCTGCCCCACCCTCATCCCTGCCCCTCCCCCTGCCGCCCCACCCCTTTTCTTCCAGCACAGAGCCAGTGCCTGCAGCAACCCCGCCCTGCTCCAGTCTCCCCTCCTCCTGCCCTGCCCCAACCTGTGGCAGCACGGTCACACACACCAGCAATACCTTACCTCACTTTGCCGCCCCTGCCCCACGGGTGTCCCACCGCATGCAGCCCCCTGGCCCCTTCTTTCCGCTGCCGGAGCAGCAGTCCGTGTTTGTGCCCCTCAATGCGACGCAGGAGCCCCTGAAACAGGCACAACCTGGCACCGCTCCGCCCTCCCACCAGGCCTCCACCGCCGTTGGCATGATGAACGGCTCCCAGGTGCACCTTCACGGCACCAAGGGCCAGCTGCCAGCAAACTTCGGCCCCGCTGCCCTCTTCAACCATTTCAGCAGCATCTTCGACAGCAACCAGGTGGGCAACAACCAGGTGTGGGGGGCGTGCCACCTTCCTACACGCACCCCACCAGAGCAGCCCTACAGCGCCCCATCAGCATACATGGGTATGGGACAGATAGAGAGTGTGATGCCCCCACCTGACAGCTCCAAGGCACCCGGATACCGCTCTGCCTCCCAGAGGATGGTCAGCAGCCCTATTGGTAAGTACACCTTAACTGTATGACACCCATGGCCACCCTGTCCTATTAATTTCGGCATTACCAATCCACATTGTACAATTTTACAAATGCAAAAAGCTTCAGACTCAGCATGTCCCTGTTGTAATTTATAGTCATAGAACCACACTGCCTATCGTGGTTTATTACTTTTGTGGCCTTGTATGTCAGGCTGCTATTTCCCAGCTATAAGCCTGGTGAAGGATGTGCAATTTATAGTATTATGCCTTTCTGCATTTGGGGTTTCTCTTAATATTTTATAACCAGTCACTGTTTAGGTGAGGGTGGTAATTCAGACTGAAAATCATTTCCATGAACCACCTTCTGAGAATCCAACCCATTTCTTTGCAGCCTTGTCTCTTGGTAATTGAGCAACAGAGCTGTTTCTAAACAGTAAAGTGAGAGTGTCTTTAAGACCTGTTGATATTTGAGGTCTGAGTTGAAAGACCATTGCTGACCTATTGGGACCGTAAATGGACAACATGTATAAAGAAAGCAGAGCTTGTGAGAATTCAGCATTTGCAGTCCTGCTAGGAATGAAAACTAGCATGCACAATGGATGTCTAGAACCCTGATTGAACACCTGTTTTAGAGGATGCGCATGCTAGTCTGTACGTGAGTTGGTAGGGGATGGTGGACTCCACCGAATTAGAGAGAGAAAAACTGGGGGGAAATTGTGGCAGAGTAAATTTAAAAACTAGGAGCTGTATTGAAAGCACTCTGCATGGTGTATGATGTACATCTGTTCCTCCGGGTGTCTCAGCTGTGCATCCAATGGACCCCTCGGTGAACTCAAACTCCACCTCCTCCGCAGCGCTGACCAGCTTCGCCACCAGCATATCAGGTAGTCCGGTGTTCCTGCCGGGCCCGGCCCCCGTGGGCACGCCTTCATTCAGCCGCCAACACTTCTCCCCCCATCCCTGGAGTGCCTCCACCTCATGTACGTACCTGTAATTTCTTGTTCACTGACTTCCTGTCTGCGTAATCGACGTTCCATTTTTACATTACATTGTTACATGACATTTTTTGTTTTTACTGTACTTACAGTTCCTTGACTCATGCAACAAAAATGGCTTGCATGTAATGAGGTAGATATAGACAGATGGCTTTCTGAAATGGGATTTTAAGCTCAAACTTTGGTTTTAATTTGTTGTACGAGATTGTCTCAGTTGAATCGGGGTAAGTCTCGATGGGTGGCTAGCTGCAGTTATCGTTGTTGATTTAAAAAAAAAAAAAAAAAAATACTGTTTATCAATATGAACAAATCATGACATGACCCTGGCCAGCTTTTGGGCAACTACATTTGTCAGTGTCATTTGTGCATTGCAAATCACTTGCAGTGTTATTGAATGAGAGTTCTTACGATTTACTTACACATATTTGTCCACTGACGTTGCCCTCATTGCAACGTGAGTGCAGTCGATTGCACCGGTTACATAGGGAAAAACGGTCATCGCTGCAAATTGTTTTTTGATGTTTGGCGGCTGTATAGGGGAATCTGATGTACCTCGAATTGCTGGAAACTCCCCGTGGCCAATAACCCCAGAGTTGACAGGACTTGCAGATGGGCAGGTATTGGCTATCGCTACATGTAAGGCACTCTAGCGCCAGGCCCAATCCAGCACAGTGTTCCAAGAGCACAGACCTTGTTAAGCGAAACTGACTCGTGAGACAGTCACCATCATAGGTAAAAAATCGGAACATCCCTGAAGACACCTTCCCTTCGTACCATACCATTTGCAAAATCCTCAAGCAGTGCCAAAGCAGCCATCGTCATGTTGTCGTCATATGCTTTTGGTCTATTTATGTGCACAAAACAAATTGATTAAAAATGCACCAATTGCTCTTATCTGTTGATTTAATTTATCACTTATTTATGGTCAAAAACAACATTGATTGCAAAAAGTAATGTGATCCAAAATAATCATGAGGAATAAGGAACCTATTGTGCAAATGTCTTTTAAAAATTCGTACACATGGGTCAAACATATCGTACCAATACACACATTCTCCCGTCAAGTAGAAGTTTTATAAATCCCAAATTGTGCATGAAAATCACGTAAGCAAGTTTTGGAGTGTTGTTTTGTTTGTGTGCACAGTTCATAAATTAAGTCCCTCGGTGTTTGACTTCATCCGTTTTGAACTAGAAAGACTATATAGGGGACGTGTATGACTTAATGACAGTGTTTTTCTTTTATTTGGGGGAAGGGATTTGTATGAATTGCAAAGTGTAATGGGTAGAACCAAAATACTGTGGGTCTGTTTTGCGCCTGCTACCTCTGTAAAAGACAAAGTAATTATATTCACATTTTCCTAATGCGTCTAACATGGAACATTTTAAGATCACATGAGAACCCTTAATGAGTGCATAATGACCCTGGCAGCACTTACAGACTTAATTAACTGGTCTTGTTTGTATTTGTGTTTTGTGCACTGAGCTGATCCCAGTTGAATTTTAATTTGCCTTTTTAACACTGTAATGACATGAAAACATTGCTTTCCTAACAAGTTCCATTTATTGAGCTTTGTTTACACATGCACAATACAGGGATTGCATTTAAAAATACATTGTAAAAATTATCCACTCTGGAATCTAGTATTTACACCGACAACTTCCTCAGTGGTTTCTAAGAGCAATCTCCTAAATTTGTCAGAATCTAATTTGAATGGAAGGCAGTTCCGTTCTTCATTAGGCAGAACAACTGTTTTTGAAGCACATTTGCAGTTCTTGTCCAAGTAAAGTGAGGCATCTTATTGAGCTTTTAATTTTGTGCTCCTTACAGATTCAGTCTTAATAATGCATTCCCCTCACATTTTGTCTATGTATAAAAGACAAGCTCACTCTCCAGTTGCTATACTACGGATGTATTCAGAGTAACTCTTTTTTATGATGGTTTCTGTGGCCTAGCAAGTTACCTTCACTCCATAGTAAAGTCAAAACCTTGGGGTAAGTTCTGTTAATAATATAATGAAGACTATATAGAGATCAAGCATTTAACCCAAAGGTTACAGGTGTGATTCCCAGGTTAAAGTTATTTTTATTATCCTAATGAAGATTGCATAAGTTAGGATATGTTTTCAAAGTTATGGTTAATTTCTTGTTTGTATTTTTCCTTTGTGTGGTTTTCAGGTGAGTCCCCCGTTCCCTCTGTGTCGTCAGGGGCTTCCTCCCCACTGTCTGTGTCCACAGCTGCCCCGCCCCTGATCCAGGCCAAGCCCAGCAACTCTAGTGTGCAGGACCGTAAGGTCCCCCCACCCATTGGCACAGAGAGGCTGGCCCGGATCCGGCAGACAGGCTCAGTCAACCCCACTCTGCTCACCACCAGCTACACCGCACCTGTCGGGCAGGGCGGTATCTGGTCGTTTGGTGTGGGCAGTGCCTCGGGTGAGTCAGTGAGGAGAGGACTAGTGAGAAGTTGTTGAGAGGTGGGGTAGTAAGGAAAGGAAATCCTCACTCATGGAACTGCTTAGTGGGACTGGTGTGGTTAGCAGTAGTGGGCTAGGAGTCTAATCTTTTTTTTCTGAAAGTTGGTTTTCACATGAATTACTGTTAGTATACAGAAGTGGCATAGAGCACTGGACACTAAAATACAGATTAGCCATTGGAGTATGTGGGGGTAATTTGATGTTCTGATTTTCCCATTTGGCTGTGAGATATGATCTGATGTTTGTCTTGTTTTTGATCTTAATGTGTGTGTGAGAGATGATCTGGTGATTTTTGTGCTGTACAGAAGCAATGTCGGGCTGGTCACAGCCCCTGATGGGAGGTCACATGCTGCAGCAACAGCTGCCAGAGCAGTCGGCCTTCTCCCAGCACCAGCCCATGGAGCAGGATGACACAGGCATTGTAGCGCCTTCAAACACCTTCCACCAGGCCCTGCCCAGCAGCTTCCTGGACTTCCCAAAGGTCAGTGTGTGCGGTGGTCCAGAATTATTTGATATCACCAAACTACTAAGAAATTAATGTGATTTCTGCATACTATGGGACTGAACATTATTGTTATAGAAATGCACAGTACAGTAATGAATAATGAGGCTTTCAGCTGTTCCTACCCGAGGGCCATTTATACTGACAGCACACTGATTTAAACTAGACTGACAAAATGTTAATAGCCAAAAAAATGTAATAATAGCCACATACATTTCCAGTGGCCCTCAAAGAAAATAAACAAATACAAAATAAGCTTGTAGTCAATGTAATGTATTAGTGATGTATTGGTGATATAGAGAAAGTGATATACTGATTTATATTTTTCAAGGGGATGCCATTGTCAATGTATGGTGGAGCAATGATCCCCCCCCATCCCCCAATGGCTGAGGGGCCAGGGGGGCCGATATACAATGGCCTCCATACTGCAGACCCCAACTGGAACCCTATCCTCAAAGTCGTCCCCAACTCTGCAGAGAACTCAGACCCCCAGCAGGTGAGGACTCCCTAATTGGCACGTCGCTCTTTGTATCAGTTCCATCACCCAAATTTATGTCAATTCTATCATTTTTTTTCAGTTCCATCACTTGTTTCTGTCTGTTCCATTGCTTGTACCTTTACTTACCTGGCAGCACCATCATCATCATCATTTATAATTATGTGTCTCAATGTATTTCCTTGCATTAGCTTGCATCTGCTCTTGTGACTGAATGAAACCTCTGTTTCAGGTCTGGCCTGGTACTTGGGCCCCACATGTTGGGAATGTGCACCTGAACCACGTCAACTAAACAGAGCGATCGAGTCATACAACCAGTGCAAGAAACATGCATTTTTAAATGAACAACATAATTGCAATGATAATGTTAACCTAGCAGTGTCCTAAAAGAGGTATGAATTGGAAGGATGGACACCATTTTTGATGTGCCTAACTAAAAAGAATTCAGTGTGGGCTGTTACTTGTTTACCACTGTCTATGAACAAATCGATTGCCTGTTCAACAGGATACAACCTCTGCGTAGTATAGCCATTTTGACTTTAAACCCCACATAAACTGTTCTTGATCTGCAGGGCTCGACAGGACTGTAAGCTATTTATACTCAGACAAGAACTAGATGATTACATAAAAACATAAATCAGACCTTTTAGAGTGGTAAATACATGTATAATTGTTTACATACTAAAAAGGGTTAAAATGAGAGTAAATTTCATGTCGTATAGTGGCTCTACTTTATGTAGCCTGTATTAATGTGAAATATTTACCTTAATATTCAATAAAAAGATGGAAATGTACCTGTGATTTGTTTTCTTTTACTTTGACTGTGAAGATTTTTAAAAATGTTTTGAGTTTAACCTTTATAATGAACAGTACAAAAATGCACAGTGGTGGTAGTTTACATTCACAATCCAGTCTGTACAATCCAGTGCATGCACCTGGAGAAATATATTCATGACACAGAGAAGAAGGCATGCAGAAACCACACAGTTGTTGGCAAAGTCGTGAAGTATTATATGTTACCTCATGTCAGTCAGATTTTACACAGTGGTTCTCATAAAACCTGATTACATGTTTCATTAAAATCTTGGGATAATTTTCTATGAATTCTACAAAAACTAACCAAATATTATCAACAAGCCACAATGCAAAAAGACTGTTCTTTAATATATAAGCTTATGCTTCACAGGAAGTGTGGAAAGTGTCAGGCCAGCCTCAAACCATGCATAATTTTTGTTAAACCAAGAGTTGACAAATAACAAGAAATGCCTATTACATGTAATCAAAAGAGAGTTTCTTCCTTATAACAGACATAGACATGTAGATGTCCACAAAAATAAGGCCTGGCACTTGAAGCACTTCCCTCCAAGTCTTTCTCACAGCCAGATATTGTACCCTTTTACTTTTCATGTATGCATTTCCCACACGAAGTAAAGGTCGTTGGAGATTAAACTATGGGGGATTAAACGACAGACTTAATCAGTGGGGCTTGAACCCACAACCCCAGGCAGCTGTATTGCTGAGCCAAAACTCTGCGCGGTTTCTTTACTTGCATTTATTTTCAGAAGCCTAGAAAACCGTAACTGGTAACGTTAAAGTCTACATTTAACCTCGCAAAAACTAAAGCGTTTCCTGAGCACTGTCTTACACCTAAAATTAGACATGACCACCGTGATACAGAATGTCAAGTTCAATGGGTAAATAATGGTACCTTATATCGGGAAACTAATCTTTCCATTCGATTCCGAAATAGTGTTTAATCAAGGATTGATGGTAGGTATGAGTGCAACCTAAATTCCACCGATAGGCGGTGCCATCGCTGTTTTCAACATTTGTAAGCAAAATAGCTGTGCTCTCCCTGAAATGTATCCCGTAGCTGCCCCTGTTGATCGTTGATAGTCTTGCCTGTTGACGTGTAAACAACTCCATGGCATGGAACACGTTGAAAAAACCTTTTACCCATGCGGCGTTGCATCTTGCAGCATCCAGCTTTGATTTGTCTCGTGGCTTTTAAAAGAACGGCAATATTTTCATCACACGAAATCTCACCTGTTGCCATTTTAGTTTTTCCAAGCAAGCATGCAAAGTGTTTCATAGAATAACTCAAATGGTGGCTGCTTAAGTGTTAATGACAAAACTGACGTATTTTAACATCTAAACTGAATCCTGAAATTCTGTTGTTATCGAGGTTTGCATATAAATGGTTAGATTCGTACAGTAACGAGCAATGTGCCTCTACCACGTGACTGGAGCTCGAGGTACTTTTCACTTGTTGCGAAACCACAATGCATCACATGAGCATAGTCACGTACTTTTTTCTGTAAACGTCCTCTGCAAATACACGCGCACATGGTCAACACTTCGCACTCTTGCCTTCCCTGGTGCAACGAAGACGGGGGCCCTCTCTGATCTGACTCAAATGATTTGTGTTTTTATATCTATTCCCGGTCGTTGGTGATCTCTAATGTATTTGTCTTGAAGGACTTATTGCTATCTACCATAAGTTTGAATTTCCAGAAGACTTTTACTAATCCGCTGCACACATTTTTTTTAGCAGCAGATAGAAATAAAAGCTCATAATGTCGAGTAACTGTAATCAGACCAAAAGCTGCCCCATCCCCACGAGAGTTATGCACCTGAAAGATTGGTCGCAGCTCCCAGACTGCTACAGCCAGACACCCGGTGGCACCCTCTTCTCTACCACGCCTGGAGGTAAGACTTCTCTCATAGCTTTGTCTATGTGCTTATAGTTTTTCGAACAACGTGCTAGGTGATTAGGTTTTTAATTTTTTGATGATTTATATCAGTTTCTGTCGCGTATTCAGTATGTCTATATATAATTCAGCGTTGTAGAAAGAAATTATAATGCAAAATAGAGCGTGTTAGCCAAGCTACTCATATGGGATAGTCGTACAAATTACAGTACATCAATTGTTGTCATCAAGTACCGCGAATTGAATGTCAAATTATAAAGACTTTGTTTTCAACTGGTAAACAGTCTCAATACCGTTTCAGTTCTCAGAAGTAGGACAAGGGTGAAAACCGATACTAGTGGACTGTCAATTTTTCTTACAACATTCAGACTTGAATTTTCTCTTCCACAGCGGCTTCTCGTTTGCAGACGCTTCTATTGGTATTCGGTTCACGTTTTTTTTCGTTTCAAAATACAACAGCTTTTTGCACCGAGTTTGAGCGTCATTTCTGTTCTTTTAGTTCTTCGTGGGTTTTAGCCGAATAATAATTTCTATCTAATCTCTACGTAATTCCTGCAGTGCCACGCTTTTCGCCCTTTGTCAGTTGAGTGTGCACGACCCCAGCAAGTGAACAGCAAATTGTATTGACTTTTTCTGACTTTAACATTTAAAGTACACCCCGATATCCCTCTCAGGCCAAGGTTGTTTTCGATTTGCGAGTTTAAAGTTGTTTAACGTTAGCCTGAGAGAAAGCTAGTAATTGCGGTGCTAAAGAAGAGTCGCATAGTGTAGAATACTCTGGTTATGGATTTGAATTTTCCATCGCCCAAATCTCACGTTGTTGTGTTTTCTTGTTTTGAAACGAGACGTTTCGTTAACAGCGTACTCCAGTGGTAATCTTTGGCGTTACACTGTATTTATGTAGAATTTTTGGATCACGGTGAAAACAGTCCTGCTTGTGGAACTCGTTTCAGTTTAGCGTTTAAAATGCTGATCCCGGGAAGAAAAAAAACGGACTTGACATTCTGAGATCTGCAGTTACAGTTATGTGTCTTTTACATGTGAACGGCTGCTCTGAATAATTATGTAATAATTAGATGGGTTTGGCAGCTCATACACCCTTATCAGCTCTGTCATAACAAGGAAAAAAAACAGGTTTCTGAAAAACAATCCCTTTCACAACAGGCAAAGCACATTCTTAATACGGTAGCATTCTTATTTACCTATTAGTTACCACAGTGACAATAAGAACAAGAATATTGATGCTAAAGTATGTTAGTGATGTCAAGCCTGATAAAATATGTGAACCATGCTTATTGGAGGAATCAACAGCCAGACAAGGACTCTCAGAGAAAAGCCTGTATACACGTACATGCACACTCTCTCTGTGGCTGGCAGGGTGCCAGGGGGGCCCGGGTAGGATGGGGAGCACAGGCATGCCCCCCTCAGCCCCACTCCTGGACTGTATCACAGGAATAGCAGAGAACATTCTGTCCCACCACTGCCAGAGCAAGAAATGAAAATGCCACCCTTTCTAAGAATGAGAAAAGTGAGGAGGGAATTGGACCGTGGGCAAGGTCTAGAGCACCAAGGAGCAGAGATGTTGACATGTTTTGAGAGCTGGGATTCAGGGGTTGTGTGCTGGTGACTGAGTAGGAAGTGCACATCCATTCTGGACGAGCAGCTGATGGGTTCAGGGCTAACTGCCTGGGAGTGAAGAATGGGTCAAGTAAACACAGGTGTGGCAGTCTAAGTGATCTGCTTCCCTCTAGAACTGTACATGGTGATCAGAGTAAATTGAGCTTATTGAGATTTGCTTCCTTAAGGTCTCTCATTTTTTATTTAGTGGAGCTTATTTAAAATCAACTTTACTCAGTCATTTTTCATACTTTTCGATGCTTAAGCATAAAAAGTTGAAAAATAAATAAAAATGTTTTGACATGGGATGAGCAGATGCTGATGAAATCTGAAATTGCAATAGGCCTACTGGTAAAACATTCAGTTAGACTTGGCTGCCTGTCCACATTTTGTCAGGATTTCTCAATATGTAGAATCATGGATGACACATATCGCATATGGATTATTAATGGGTGGGGAAAGAGGCTGATTCCTCATGAAACACTGAGTGCGTGGATACTTGTCATGTGTAAAGACTGTTGCTCCTTCAACAATGAGCTTGTCAGACAAGGAAATGAAAAACACTGCATGTCATTAAAACAAACCAGTCCATGGAATCCATTAAAGATTAGAAATGTAAACAACAGTCAGCATGTCTCAGTGGTGTGCAGCATGCCAGTTTAGACATAGGTCTAGGGAGGTGTCCGTGTGATTTGAACTGTTGGGGTGGGGGCATAGGGGGTTACTCTTCTTGTCAATGTGTGAGACAAAAGGGCTGGTTATCATGGCTGCTTGTTTCACCCTACATTCCAGCACCCCCCACCCCCACTCTCCTTTGTCCAGGACAGGCTGCACAGTTGATGTTGCATAACATGTTTTTGTCCGTGCAATAGGATAACAGGTACAGTACAGTTCAAACTGCGGAGCACGCCCAGTACAGTTCAAACTTTATCAGACTCCAGAACAGCACATCACACTTCAGTGTCATAGCAGAATAATGTCTAGTCTGCAGTGCTTCTCAGTGTTCACACATACGTGTTTGTGTGCAGACCATAACAAGCTGCTAACTCTGGAGAGGCCTGCCTGTTGTGGCTGTTACAATACCCAAGGCCTTTGTTGTCTTTGCAAGTTGCTGCTGTTTTCCCCCAAGGGAGAATTGTCAGTTATATTTTGTACTGGATTTTCCTAGAACTACATCTGTAGTGGTAATCTCTACAGCGCCCCTTTTCTCTTCTTGGAGTTTCTGTGTTTGTTGGTCTGCATCCAATACCTCTGGCCTGAGTGGTGACTACACACAGGGGTCTCAGCTAAAGAAATGAACGTCTGTAGCAGTAAACACATTCTGTCTCACACACACACATAAACACTCTGCCACATTTTTCTGGCATGCATGGCCCCTTCTCAGAACTCCTCCACCAAACCAGGTGGAGACACACAAAGAGCTGTTGAATTATAACAGAGTGGCCATGAAGTTGTGTTGTTTGCAGTATCATTGAGAATTAAGAGGTTTGACTGGTGTCCTCGCTTCATACAGGAACCAGGATAATCTATGACAGGAAGTTCTTGCTGGATTGTCGGAACTCGCCTATTGCTCGCACTCCCCCATGCTGCCTTCCTCAGATCCCTGGAGTCACCGTCCCCTCGCTGCATCCACTAAGCAAGCTGCAGGAGCTCAAAGAGGAGCTTGAGGAGGAAGACAAAAACCTGCCAGGTGAGCTCATGGCACCTGTTCCTCTGATTCCCCTCTCTCTCCCCACGCACATGCTCACCTGTACTTCAGTCCCTCTCCCATTCTTGAGTCTCAGTTTGGGTGCACGTGCACACGTTCACGTGCGCCAAATGTCATGACCACATGCAAGACCAGTGTTTCCTTCCCTTACAATACTAGAATAACTCGAAATGCTTGTTTTTTTTCTTTCGTCAGAACTGTGTCATTGGAGAAAAATAAAGTCACTTTACTGGTCAGGTCACAAAAGAGCATACATCTGGGCAAGGGAGTATAAAGTGAAAGATTGTCTGTCCACTAGTGTCTGCCCCCCTCCCTCTGACCCTTCCAAACCAGAATTCCTAGAAGTGAGATTTACCTCATGTCTTTCCTGGAACTAGGTCACCTCTCCAGGGCTGGGTAGTGTCAGCCCTGCTGTCCCTTAAGTCTGCCTTGCTTTATTTTGCGCACTCTTCTCTGAAAGTGCCTTTTGATCAGTCCTCTTGCATACTGGTTCCCTGCGCAGTGCTGGGTTAATACTGCAAAATGCGTCTAGAGCCTGTGACCGCTGCTTGGGCGACTCCTGTGAGCCGGCCTTGGCAGCTGAACCAGCTTTAGACTGTTTGTTTTGGAAAAGTTGCCTTCATCGACTCCTGTCAGGAAATAATGTGTGGGTTCAAAAATAAGCTCAGTCTTGGTCCCCTGATCCCAAGTAAATGCTCGACATACATTTGAAGTAGAGAGCGAGACGGGAAGGGATGGGTTTGTGGTCTTTGACCTCACTGTTGAATTTTGTTTGGCTGTGTTGCCAGCCTGGGGAGGTGTTCACAGCTTTGACCCTCAACATAGTCTGCACTGGAACAAAATGCACAAGTTCTCATGACCTTCCACTGCATCTCCTTGTACTGTGGTGTTTGGCTTTATCAGTAAGTGTAAAGATGGGTGCTGATGAGCCCTCAGAGTCAGGCCTGGATCAGAGGCGAGGTTATGCTGTCACTAAGATCCACAGCCTCACATTTTGGGTTAGAGCTTATATTTCCGTAGAGTGAGTTAGAGGTTAACCACCTGTAATCTATCTTTGATCTGTTTCAATTGTTTTGTCCTGCACTTTATTTTATAAGCAAACAAGTACTGTTTCAAGGTGACCATTGTCTCTGCAACAGGAAACTTTTATTTCTCCAGATCATTTGGACTAGACGGTGAATTTGCAACCATGGTTATCAGTTGTTAGGTTGTCAGTATTGTTTATCATGTCTTGAATCTCTGCTGTGTAGTTAGTTCAGAACATCATGGATTGATTATTGATCATGATGATTGATCAACATGGTGTACTGTTGCAGTTGGCATACCTCTTTTGGTCAGAATTGAATCACTGTGGACTGTGGTGGACCAGGTGACTGGTGCGTATTGCAACAACTTGAACGCTGAGACTGCCTCCCACTGAGACACTGATGTTCCCTTCCTCCCCTCTTCTGTTTTCACAGCTGATGACAGCCAGTTCGAGATGGACATCTGAGTGTCACTTCTGCCTCCTGTGGAGAAAATTCCCTTTTTGGACAGCCCTCCCGGTCTCTCTCCAGATCAGTGGTTGCCATTTCTCTGTCCTTTTTTTATTTCATCTTATTTTTTCTCTTAAAACTCTGAAGAACCCCAAAAAAAAAAAAAAAATCAGGTTTGATTCCTGAGCTTGAAGGCAGCGGTTTGTTATGATGTTGGTGACAGAATGCTGTTTGAGACTGAAGGGTTTGGTCTCCAACTCTTGGCTGGAGCAGGAGGGAGCATAGGGCTGCTTTTAATGCAGTTTTCTTTTTGTTTGTACATTTGGTACTTTATATTTTTTTAAAATGCTAAATCGGCGTATATCTACGTTTAGACAGTTGAGGGGGATTTCAGGCCACAGGCTGTTTTGTAATCCCACTCCGTGTGAGCGCTGCCAGGTGAGGCCCATGGGCGAGACTGTCGGAGCACTTAAGCAAGGCAGAAGAGTGGCTGTGCACACACACTCTCCTCTGTGCCAGACTGTGCAGCTATGGAGATAAATAACTGAAATTTGTAAAAAGTTTAATAAAAATACTTATGAAAACAAACAAAATGAACTGACTTGTCATTTCCTCCAGTGTCATCCTGTTTTTCAGCCTGGGATTAAAAGCTCGCATTTTCTTGTCTACTGCTGACACATTAGTTTGTCAGGTAAAGTAAGTGTGGCAGCAAAGGTTTGAGCGACCCAGATAAATGCACTTTGCACATGTAGGCATCTCTTAAATATACATTGTTCTTATCTAATCTGGGACATGAACATTACAGAAAGTGAGATATAGAGCAGGCAGAGGACAGTCATACAGGGCTGGTACATTATGAAGGGTGTAGTAATATAAGAATTTTTCCATGTTTACTGCTGCATTTGTTGTGTCACAGTTTGTGTATATCAGATTTCTTCTTAATAGTCTTAATATTATCATCTAGTCAAAGTACACATGCTTGCTGATTATTTATGGACTGGGTGGATCAGCATATGCATGTGTTTGGAAATATGAACACTGTTTTATTAAGTTGTAATTTCATTGCTTTTTACTGGAGTCTTTTTCTGATTTCAAATGTAGCCATAGTGATTGAATGCCGTCAGTTTTCTCAAATCTTAGGGTTTAATAATATTTTGCAAATAATTCAAGGGCTAACCTACCACTTAACTCCACTCCTTAATGTATGCATGCTATATGGTGCCACGTCCTAAATTTACCAGTCTGTCCTAATGTCTAAGCCTCATTTTCTGTGGACACAACAGTTTTTTTCCCCCCATGGAACATTAATGGACTGCTGTGCCCATAACAAACCTTAAGATCTTAACGGTAAGAAAGCATATACTCTGGTAAGAGAGTACCAGTGCTTTCAATTTAACTGACATTAATTTACTTCGCTTTACTTGTCAAATGAAGAGGCAGGCTGAATGTCCAAATATGGCAAGGTTACCCATCATACAATAAAAATGTGTCATTATTAGAGAAAAAAAAGCATACATTTGTCTTCCCATGAGATCTGCAAACTGAAATAGCACAACTGGGTTAGTTACCTAATCACAACCCTTTATCTCTGCCTAGAAATACCTCTAGTATCACCAATGGAGATTTCAGTGAATTTTGCAATCCTGCCTTGAACTGTGCTTGCCTTTATCTCACACTGTCCTTGGAATTACCTAAAATTTCAGAGAAGTTCATTATCCAATATTTTTATAATCCAATAAATGTAAATAATTTTTTGTAAAATATCTTCCCTTCACAAATATTCACTTCTGAATCAATATCCATGTTCTTTGAAGGTCCTGTGATCAGTACAGATTATAAATGTGATGAGTGAATCGTGCAAATGTAAAGGAAAATCACCTTAAACCACACATCAAAGACATGTTAAGGTCTAACTTGTCCATCTATTACATTCTATCTAGCTGTTACACAAAATCTGAAAAGTTATATCCCCTACAACATGTGCTCCTTGCAGGATACATTGTGATGCAATTGAGCAATTATCCCTTGCTTGCCTCACTGTCAGCCTGCTACTGCAGACTACCGGTTTGATAACATTAGCTGGCTAGCAGTCTCAATGAGTTGGAGGCTAATGAATAAAATCAGTCATGGCCTATTTATGTCAGTACTCATGCTAGCTTATGTTTGCTGTAGGTAGATTAGATAGCAAGCCAGCTATCTAATCAAGCAACCAGCATCTTACTAATGTTATCTGGTTGGCTGTCTAACTACGTATCTAGTTTCAACAATCCCATTTAGCTTTTGAAGGTAAAAATAAGTCTGGAGCACAAAATTGGATATCTGTGTATTACTATCACCTGATTGGGCTTATCAACGCCAAGGACGTCCGGTGAAGTTCTTGCTTTGGTGAAGTTCCTGGGAGGTTGGTGTACATTGTTTTGTTTTTATTATAACCCCAATGAGATTCTGCTGCAGCATCATCTACAACTGCATTTTAAGTTTGTTAAACTTATTGCCTCCTCAGCTGTTGCAGATGTCAGTAAATTAAGCGACTTTTTAGTGTCCCTTTTTCCTGCAGCTAAGGGTATTCTTTGAACTTGGGAAAGGAGAATCAACCCTTGTGATAAGCGTAAGTTATGTACATTAGCACACACAGACCATGGCCAGTGCGTGGGCTCAAAACTGAGGATAAATCAGCATAAGTATTTCGATGACAAGAACAGGACATTCAGCCTTGAGGGCTGGTAAAACTGGCCACTTCGGAGTACCCAACCAACCTTGTGTCAAGTCCTAAACACTCCAAGATTCTGTGCTTCAACTACAGATGAGTCCTGATAAACCTTTATACATGAATCATTTATTTTGCTATGAAATACCCTGTGCCACTGCAAGATTTATCTTCAACTTATTTTGACTTTTGTCCGCCTCTGGTATAAAGTTTTAATGTTTGGCTTGCTGAAATTTCTTGTGTCAATCTCATTATTAAATACAAAAAAGACACCTTGGCAGTTGAAAAGATATCTTTGTTTACACATGCTGTAGGCCCAAGGCTATCAATATTAAAGTCTGGCAGTGGCCCTCAACGTCACTGTGAGACATTAATTTCATAAAATGCCTACAGTGTGATTCATAGCATTAGTTAATTATTGCCAGCATCCCTGCCATTTTGCTTTTTGCAAAATGCTTTTTTGTGTTATGTTTTTGTTATGTCTGTTTCTCTTTGTTATTGTTTTTCCATTTTTAATCATGTTGCATTTTGCAGATTTGGGAGTGAGTGGTTTTCAGCACACGACTAGTTTTTCAAAGTTGTTATTGTCATTGTTTTGCCTGTTAGACTATGTGTCGTTGTCAGGGACATTATTGACTGGTATGTAAAGAGAGTGCTAACACAAGGCAAACACAGTCAGAGAGCTGTCGGGGGTGATTGGCATCTCAGTCTTCAGATTCTCAGTTGCTGTCAGGATTGAGTTCAGAAGATTGTAGGTCAAGGTCGCCTTACTGGCCTGAGAGGGTTGATCTGATCTGGGTCAAGCAAGACAGCTGGCTCTGCTCCCATGGTTTTACTGGCACACACAAAGCGTACATCCTAAATATACATATTGCAGGCTCACAGTGAACAAACTGTGATACAAGTATCTCTGAACCATTAACATAGTAAGTGTAGTCACACTGAGATCAGCTGTGTTCATTTTAGAACTCCTGAGCACTGTTCAGTATTATGACCAAATCTAGCTTTACTATTGCTTCAGCATCTGATGTGCTGAACCACTGAAAATGTAGCTGCAGTGTCAGCAATACCAACCATATTAGAAACAACAACAACTATACGGCTCCTCAAAAACATTGAGACCTGCTGCCTGTTGGAAAACATACAGAGAGTGTGCCTTCTCTTCTTGTCTCACAGGGAGAGCTGTGCTGGAGTTGAAACTGTCAAAAGAGGGGAGTCAGACAAGCCAGCTGGCTTACACATATCTATCACATGCACTCCTTGTGATCCTGTGAAGATAATTAAGAAATCATTCACCCTGATGGCCCCCGATGTGCATTACTTTCCTTTAAAGGGAATTCTGTATAGGGCATCTACAAACATGGAGCACATGAGCATGGGGTGCATTCATCCTGCTCAGCCATGCAGCTGTCCTGTTTGTAACTGCAGCTTCTGCATCCTTCTCCCTGTATTTATTGAATTTATTGGGACCAGAGAGCTGCATGAGTGCAAATGGATTCACTGTGTCTGCAATGGCAGCACTAGTGCCCCCATGATTTGCTCAGTATTGCTCTTCTCAGGGAGGTATGAGCCCAAGTGTGTTTTGACTCTGAAGGGAGACAGCTTTATGTCTAAGGGGGCCATACAGAGGGGCCAGCCCACTGGGAATTTATATGCTTAATCTTGCGTAATCCCAGCCCCCATCCTATCTGTTACATAATAGCATAGCATTATTCCTTCTTAAAGTTAGTGGTTGCCTTTGAATTTAATAGTCATGACAGTCATTTAAGCTGATTACCAAACAAAAAAACTGCTCACACATATTCGTGTCAACTTAGATAGCGAGCATTTTATCTGTAGGCTCACAGACAATAACTGTCACAGGGTGTGTGACTTACTTCAGCAGCTGTAGTTCTGAAAAACATGCTTGTATCTGATAACATGGTTGTATCTGGAACAAAATGAACAGATATGTTCATCGTTTGTGCGGTCATGCTTGTGCGGTCATAAAATAAGTACCGGTATTAGAAATCTACAGTGATACTTAACTCTGAGGAATGATTCCCCAGTCCCAGTCCCCTCCCTTTCTGGACTTGGGTTTTATTTTTGCCCCCATGATGTTAATCACTCTGACCAAGTAGCAGTCGTTAGGACAACAGGAAAAACAGTTTCAATAACACAAGGCATATCTTATCACATACATCAAATGAATGACAGCTGGGCACCAGCTGCAAGGATCAGCACACATACATACACACCAAGCTCATTTTATGATCAGGAAGCTCCTTTCCTCAGAGCATGCATTAATGGACTGGTTGGCTTAAAGGCCCTGTCAATCATCCCACCCCTTCACATCCACATCTGAAACAGATAGACGAGGGGAGGAGGTAAGAAAGGGGAGATTCCCCACTGCCAGCAATAAAAGTTATATAACTGTCTCAGCGTGTAACCCCACATTACCTACACTCACCCGTTCCTTGAATACCTCCACAAATGTTAAAATGAAGTTCAGATAATTCATGTTTGTATTTTAGGACAAGGTTTCTTTCACATAAAGTCAAGAACTAGAACCTTTTGGAGGAAATTCTCCAGTATCTAGAAAGGTTTCTGTTTAAACTAGTCTGGTTCATGTGCACCAGCAGTTGAGGTGGTTTCTAAATTTAAACTGAGCTCACCTCTGAACCCATGGCAACACGTCTCCATGCAATAGACCTGCCTCACCATTAAGGGCCTCACCAGTTTAACATTCTCACAATTCCCTGTTGTGTGCTTTGCCAGACCTGCCGGTGTAGTTGTCAGAGCATTACTGCTGCGATATGTTTGTAGACAAAGGACATGTCTGAACGCTCCTGTTCCCTGGATCTGCCTGTCTGGATGCATGGTCTGGTCTTGCAGTCAGAGAGGGATGGGAGTGAGGTGGTGAAGAACAGCTGACAGACTAACTGAGGGTCAGGACATTCCTGCACAGTATTCAACACTCACTGAGTGCTACACAGGCACTCCAGAACATTCTTCAGCCTATGCATAACAAAGCAATCTGTGTAAATGTTTGAAAGTAGTTATGATATGCATGTATGGATGTGTAGGCCTCCATAAAAAGACATTACTGTAATTCAGTGCAATAACAGTCACATCTGATCTCTTTGACTTTTCTCCAGAGTTAAATGTGCCAAAGGAATGCAGATGTCTGGGCTGCGTCCTGCCTGCAGTCACACAGATACCATCGGCTCATCTTTCAATCCTTCGTCCGAGAGGCCAGGCCGTCCCAGGAGCTGTCTCCACAACTCCACCAAAACAAACCTCAGCTCCCTAGCACCTCACAGTGGTGAGTTAGATAGTGTAAGTCAGAGTGTGTCTACAAGCAGTGTTTGTATGTCTGTATGTGACCTTAGCCACCCTGAAAACAACAAATTAAAAAGTACTTGTCTTTTGAATTAACTAAATTGCAATTAAGAATGTCTACCCATATATTTAATATCAATATAAAATGAATTTTAATTAAAATGAACAACTTAATGTGATTTTCTAAAACAACATGAGAGGATCTCATAACTTTTGCAATAGATCAAATAGTTTTTGCAGGTATGTCAGTAACAGAAATGATAAGGTTATTTAATATGTCATGGCTTAGAAAATCATGACAGCATACATCTAACAAGAAAAGACTGTTTCAGGAAAGAGGGACAGTGGTTGTCATTTGAAGCTCACTGGCAGGAATAGATGGACAATAAGATAGTTGCTATAAATCACAAAAATCAACAATGGGAACAAAGAGTGCAGAGTAGATTTCCAGCCGCATTTATCAAACAAAATACTTTCTTTCTTGAGTAATGGTCCAATATTTCACAAGAGACAGCACAAAATGCATGTACCAGCATTTCAAGCTGGACTGAGTATGTTCTGAAGACAAAGGGCAACACAGCTTCTTATTTATTAAAAATAATCATATGTTTCTTTGTGTGTCCATAATTTAGTCTACTCTCTACATATTTATAACCATACTCACAAGAGACTATCAGCTTCAGCGGGCAAAGTCATTGGCTTATGTTGTGTTTAGCTGCCCTGACAGTGTAAAGTAATTTGATCCATTTTACAGCCACTGGAATGATCATCATTGTGGGGACTCACCAACTTGACAGGGATATAAGGTTTAGACTGCCATCTACTGGTATAAATAAGGAACTATATATCTCCACTTTTTTGGTTTCCTCCTATAATGACTGATGGGAAAGACCTTCTTCAATCAACATTAGTTTTTGATTTATAGTCATCAGCAACTGATGAGCTTGTCATCCCAGCCATGGTGCACATTACCATGGCACAGTCTACCAGACAGCTCATCTCTCCACAACAATAATTCTTATGTTTGGGTAAAAACTGTATGCTGGTTTTCATTCCAACCACAGTTGCAACCTCTGAATTATGATAAGTTGTAAATTAAGTATTAATTAAAGTTTTAATTAAAGTATATTAATATCAACATTTACATTAATATATTTGAATTGGCAGGGTCTGGGCTTGAATCTATTTTGAATGTGCATGATTTTTTTTTCTATTTTTGGTGTAAATTGCATTGATGTTATGTGCACCACCCTAACCACATTTTTTTCTTCATCTAACAAGACTCAATGGAGAGACTGGCAACAAATACAAATGTCTCTCAACTAATGTCATTTAAACTGTATAAATCAGATGCAAATGGATTTTCTTCCTTACAGACATCATGATGATCAGATGTTAATGGGTACAAGAAAGAATTACAAGATGAATGATTAACATCAAGACCACATAGCACTCTTAATGTATTAGATCTCCTAATGGTGATGTTAGTGATTATTACTGACTCACAGATGCATAATTCTTGATGTTGAATAACAGTAGTTGAATATCAGTTTTTAGTATTTAATATAAATGGAGAATTTATTGTATTTTTTCTTTTTTGTTAGTTACCAAGTTTGTCAGGGAGGAAAGGAGTGGATCTTTGTTACTACATTAATTTGTTTTCATCTATCTGGTTTTGCGTTCTGTATTGTCAGCTTTGTCTCCCTGTAAAAATATTCCTTATTTATTGGGCTGTGATACTTAGTCACTCTCTAAACTTTGGAATCCATCATGCCATACGAACAAACCAGCTTTAAAGTTTGAATTATTGATACATCCTTAATGTTCCATATAGTGCATTCCAAATGAAAACTATAATTTCCATAGTAACAACAAAAATAAAAAAGCTTGTACTTCTACTTAAAAACAGCTCTGAATTAAAAATGAAAAATGAACCTAAAAGAACATACATATATAGTACATCATCATTATATTACATTTGCTAACAAAATAGTTTTCACACAGCCAAATTAACAATTCTTCTTTCTCATGCATATACAGGTCCTTGAATTGACATGAGGCAAATATTGATAACACTGGGGCATTACTACCACCTGGCTACACAGCTGGAAGTAGCTTTCAGCAGCAAGCAGAGGGTGCTACTGCTCACATTTTACCAGACCCAATCCAGGAATGAGCACAGACTTTCTATTATTAATATAATTACTTCATTTACAGTAGTTATGCATTGTATTTGAAGTATATTTTTGAATGCCAATATTCCATGCCAAAATAGAGTAAAGATGGCATATAATTAAAGATTTCCTAAATTACCTTTGTGTAAATGTGTATTTCGGAGCTTGTCTCCTCCAATAATCTCCTCTGCCCCATTTTCCTCCCCTTGTTGCTTTGTGTCTTTAAGGGAAGTGCCTACAAAGCCACAGTGTAAGAATGCTCAGCTGGAAGGAATGCAGATTGAACAAAAGGTTGCAAGAGGTGTGGCCCAGCCCCATCAGGGATGCAGTTAAGGACAGCAGCCCTTTCTGTTTGGCAGTCAATTGTATGAGATGTCTGTCTGTCTGTTCCTCTGAATATGCCAGTCTTTCACTGTCCATCTTCCAAATTGTCTATGATTTTATATCTAATTGGAGCCTGAGGTTAAATGTTGGTTTTGTTGAAAAAGAAAGACATTTTTGAGAGTGAGCCAAGGGAAAAGTGATATTCAGACTAACAAACTATACTGCAAGTCAAAGGTCCTGTCAAAGCTGTCATAAGTACCGAGTAAATTCACAATTCTCTGTTTTGTCTTCTCATGGAAATATCTGAAATGATTTCTAGGATTGTTTTAAACTTCATTAATTCCAATTTGTGGTTGTTTTCCCATTTTATTCAGCATTTCTCAGTGAATCATTCATAGCTGTTGTCTTTCTATTACACTTATTGTACTCTTTCTATTAGATGAGCACTCCTATGTAGATGAGCACTCCTGTTCTTAATAGGACTTCAAGCACACAAACTTTTCCTGTACATACTCCTGTGTGCATGTAAACATATTTTACAGAGCCACAGATGGAGAATTTATAATATATAAATGAGACAATAGTTGACAATTTTTAAATGACTGACATTTTTCAGAATGTGTCTCCGTTCACTACCTTGCCAGCAATCAGAATGTCATTAAGTGGTAAAATCACAGCAATGATGCCCCAGAGGTAAATAAACTCGGGACTGTGGCAGTACCGCGAGGCACAACTTGCTAACTAGCTACGAAATTGCCTCGGGAGAGATTTTGTTAGCAGCGTAGCCTCCACAAAACTGCTCATTAGTGACCCCTGTGGCTACAGTCTGCCCACATCAGCTGCACATTTACCTGGCCCAGTACCTGTGATAAGTAAATTGATATGTTGCAGGTTGGAAAAGAAGAGGTAGGCTGTCTGGCTGCACCCATTTCAATGGCTATATATGTTAGTGTGTAGCAGTCATGTTTTTCTTTCTGTTGTAGCAATGGGACTGGCAGACTGTCTGATGGTGGGGTGAAAAGTCGAATTGATTTTGTCTGAAGTAGATGACCAAATAACATTGTCACCTTGTATCTGTCACCCTCTTCACTCCGAGTTCATTTTCTTCAAACCCTGCACCATCACAAGATTTTGTAACTATTGGTAGATTCAGCCACTGAAATCATGATTACAGGTTGGCCATGGAGTCCTTCAAAGAATTAGTAAGTGATTAGAATGTAGAGGGAGGACATTCTGCTTCCACTGATTTGCTTTCAGCAGGAGAAGCGAGGTGTAAACCTGGTGTTATACAGACTCACAGAATAAAATGGCCTACAATTGCCTCAATACGAAGGGCCAAAACAGCCAAGTCCTGAAATTAACAGCCAGGTGAGGAAAAGCTGATCACATTCAAATAGCCTCCTCTCTTGTACTGTAATTATGTTTATGATTGATGCTTTCAATTTTAAGACGATTAAAAATCTCCATTTCAACATAACTGCCAGAAGAAACAAGTATACACTTGTTTTTTTTCTGAATTTTACTCTGACGTTCTGCCCGAGTGAATGGAGTTTCTCTTGAATATGAGTAAGTGAGTCTAATGATTGATGCAATTAATGCTTGTCAGACTAAATAGTGTGAGGTTTGTGCACATTTCCTCGTAAAACTCTGAAATCTAAATAGATTAATGTATACCACTCAGATTGAGAGTATAGAATTAGAAAAATGTATTAAATGCGCCATCATTACTGGAAGGAGGCTCTGTCGTAATACAAAAATGATAAAATCGAAACCTATATAATTTTCTACAAATGACGTAAGACAAAAAAAGGAGTGAGTCAGGTGATTACAGAAGTCCCCATGAGCAGACGTACTTTTCTCAACCCTTGCACAACACACTTATATCTGATTGGTTTATATATCGTTCTCTGACACTAGAGCCAATCGCTCAAAACCGTTGAGTGTTAGTTGCTCACAAACGTTCTAGACCTCTTGGTCTCCTGTTGTGATGATATCACGCATGTCATACACCCAATTTCATTACGTACGGAGTTCCGGAGCAAAGAGCAGCTTGATGCGGCAAAAAACTGGAACAGATCACATCGAAGAGTGAAAGAGTGAAGAGGTGCATCGTTTTAGAAAATACATCTGTTCCTGTTAAGGTAAACATCATCATCTAAATATAATTAACGTGACTTAAACATAAACTTATAAGTAAAATTGTCTACTAAAAAACTCACTTCGTTGAAATATAGCGGTTCGTCACAAAAACAAGAAATAAATGAGATGTATGGCTGTTTAAAGATTCAGATGCTTAGCAAACGATACATATCATGATATTTTCCGTTATATAGCTGTTGTATGCTCTTTGACTGTCCCTGAGCTAGCTAATATCTAATTGACCCACGACAGTTGGAGGAGTTGATGTTATTCTCTGTTTTAATAACGTTTATGTCAGTTAAACGATCAGTTTTCAGTCGTTATTACAAACGCAACGTATGGCACTCCCCTACATAACTTATTTTGTCGGTGGTGGGAATTATGCATAGGCGGAATTTGCTGAAGGTGCATTTACACCTGCTACCGCCGTTTGTGTAAGGATAGTAACACTATTTTGACTGTCACAGAAATGTAGAATTAATGTAGTCTCTGGAGGTTGCGATTACAGATGACGTTGAATAGCGTTAGGTATCTGTGATTCCAATCAAATAGTTAGTGCCTTGTGCGCCCCGGTAAATGGGGCTTCCCTATCGTTTCCCTTTAGCTGGGTTCTGTAGGCGAGATCTTTTGAGCTCTAAGGTGGATTCGGGCGTCCAGCAACCTCGTTAGCTACTGTTAGCTGTACAGTTGCAGTGTACTGGAATATGTTAGCCAGCTAACATTCAACGTAGTAACTGATTGTGAGTGATCACGGGTGTGTATTCATGAGTATTTTACGCCTAGCGATTGATATTTTAATTTTCTAGTTAGTGTGTAGCATATGTTCAGCCGGTGTGTACGAATTTGAGTTGTAAGGCTATGCTCCCTCTTCCTTCCAGAAGAAAATATCTGTATTATGAAAATAATGAATCCAATTGCCTGTAACAGCTTGATTGGTTAATTGTGGCTACTTTTAAAGTTTTATATAGGTCTTCTAGGAAAGATAACATATTGTATATTGTCATGAAGGACTGACGGTTAAAGCAGGATTTTGACTACAACACAGTCAGTAAATTTTGACTACAATTTGAGTCAAAATTTAGGTAGCAGCCACAGAATCCTTCATTCTTTTTCAAGTATATCCATCAATTCTGTTATTTATGGCCCTTTGACGTATGGGTCCATCATACTCATATAACAATGTATTTTGATGGTACTGTAATTAAAATTTGGTGTGAATGTATTTCATTAAGGGACAACTAAAACATCTAAACAAATGAGAAGAATGACAATAAAACTACATGTCTTACATGAAATGTTGCCCTTGGCTTGCTCTGAGGAGGTTGCAGGCCTGGGATCAATGTAAAGCTGCTTTGCCATAATGTGTTGCAAAAAGTGCTATATTAATTGAAGTTAATTGAAATATTAATATTCAGTAGTAAAATAAAGTAGTAAAGTAAACATTTCAGACATTTAATTAGGGTTAAATAAAACTATCACTGCACTGATCTAAGGAAACCTTTATGTATACATCTTGATCTAAAAGTAAGGTTTCTCCTCTGCCAGTAAAATCTAATTGACTGACTACTCAGTTGTTTCCTGAAAAATATACACTATTGCCTTTTTTAAATAAGAAAAGTTATATTTCTAATCAGTTAAGCATGACAGCGTGATGTCTTTAAATATTACCAGGTAAGTGTGGTGACCTGTCTATCATGCCTGTAGTATGATAAGTGTACAGTATATATTTGTGTTATATGTGTAAATATATCCACCAATATCCCCACCTGACTCTCCCTAATTTTCCAGTTTTTATGTTTGCAGTTACTGCTATGTATACATATACCACACTGATTATCACCTGCCTTTGGTGTCTCAGGGCCCATCGCCATACATATAACCCTGTTTGTCTGAGTAGCTGACTTGGTAGAACAATGGACATTAACCAACTAAACATTACCTAACATTAGCTAGCTATACTTGTTGAAAAGTATACTGCAAACAATAATATATATGCTAAGACCATCAAAATGGCAAAACATATATTTAGTTGATTCTAGACTGCGTGAGAGAAGATTATACATTTTTCAAATATAATTACATCTTCCCAAAAAAAGCTAGCCTAAAATAACTCACTACATAAATAACACCATGTAAGTCTTTGTCATGTAAGTATAATTACATACACACCTTATTCAGGTCAAAGAACATTTTAGTGGATCAAAGTAGCGGTCTTGATGTTTTTATGTACAGTATTTGAGCACATCTATCACAGTGTGTTTAGTTTATTTTGCCTTAACCTATTACAAAGAATTGCTGTTTGCTTCATCTGAGCAGTAGTAATTACAATGTCCCCTTTATTGACATTTTGTGGAGCAAGAAAAATGTATCTGAATTTTGTTCCCTAGATACTTAAACCATAGATATGAATACTCATATTGCCTTAATGAAATGAACACAGTAAGCCTGGTGGAGAAAGATTATGCTGCTGTTTCAATGGTAGCCTTAATAAAACACAATAATAAACCTAAATATATCAGTATCACTAATGTGAAGGAGATTCTTATGCACAAAAGCAGATCATATAAGCTAAATATTATACTGAATAAATATAATATCCAGTGACTACACTACAGTAACATTCAGTCAACTGTTCCAAATGTCTTGTCATAATAGCTCTCTGTTGTACATTTCAAGTATGTCATATCTTTTTTGAGTAGCAATTTGTTGAAAGATAATCTAACAACACTGTCTGTATGTGCAATGTTTGAACAGCTTGGTAAGGCTTGTGTTTATATCAGAACTTGAGTGAATCAAAACACAAATCTCTTTAATAATGAAGGCCAGTAACAGCTACATCCGAGATGCTAAAAAGCTAAAGAGTTGCACATCTGACCTTCAAGTATTATGTGAAGAGAAGGAAGGGGAGAGAAGGAAAGATGGAGGGAGATAAAAAAAGACATTAGCCTAGAGTGTGGCTTGGTCCTTGTTACTTATCTGTACCAGGCAGAAGAGGAGCTGAATGTGATGCTCTGGTTCTGTTGTGGGTCGGTGGGGGGCCATGGAGGAGGAGCTGCTGAGGGTATGGCCCATCACTGCTGTTGTTGTTTTGCTGCCACAATTAAAGGAGCAGCTCTTTAATGAGCTCCCATGGGACTGAAGTTACACAACTAAGATCTGTACAACGTTTGTGAGCGAGCGTTACCCCCACACCTTATGGGCGACAGGTGAGGTCTTTGCAGGGTAAACATGTTATAGTAGTTTGACTCCAGTAAAATGGCCGTTCATTTTCTGTTTCTTAAGCATCAGACATGTAGTGATACATGTACTTGTTATTGTGTTGCATAGATCATTGCATGACTTAATATAAGTTAGTCTGAGCTCTTTAGTACTGTAATGTGAGAAATTGTATATAAAACAGAAGCTAGCTGCTGGTCACTGTGTTGTGTTGTGTATTATTACCTCTGTCAGTGTGAGTAGCGGTGATAGTATGCTACAGCACAGTGGTGTTTGTTGTGTGACGATCATCATGATCATGCATTTGCTCTGGCGAAACAGAGGCTATGTCTGTGCTGATGTAGCGCAAGATTGTGACGCAGTGCTCAGCTCCCCGACCCGCATGACATATCTTTGTTGTGGAAACAGTACATCATTCACGGGCCACTGCATCTGGGAGGGACGCAGTGAAGCCACCCCTCAAGCTTGCATTGGCTGCGAATTTAATGTATCTCTGTGATTGGCATTCGTTACCCGTAGACATGTAGGTAAAATGCTAGGAGAGCTAACGGCATTATTACTGGAGTGGTCTTGCTCTGTGTCTGTAAGAGGAAAACTCCTGTCTGCAGTGATATCTGTTAGGAAGCCCCATAGTAATGTCCTGTTTAGGTTTACTTGTTTTAAGTTATTCAGTGCGGCAGAATGCTAATACTCTGCATGAGTTTTTTTTAACAATGCTCTTCACCTTAATTTGTCTCAGGAAAAAACAAATTGGATAAAAAGATTTCTTTGGATGAGAAGTTCAAGCCATTCTTACTGTAAATTGTCAAAGATGTTTAAGGAAATAGAAATGAATGTGATAAAAGTTGAAGAAAATACTGAAATAGCAATTTTGGTGCAGCAACAGTAGCCTGTTTCTTCAGCTTTCAGCAGAATGAGGAAGTGGTTAATTAGTAAACTGTATTATGTTGACATCGGGAAATGTTTAACCTGTCTTCTGTTGCCGTGAATACTCTTTCTCAAGCCAGAATGTTCGAGAGCTGTTTGAGGTCTGCAGCTGAATTCATTAAAATCATAGTTGATTTTGACTTGATTAATTTTGCAGGTATAAGTGAACTTTTGTATGTTAAGTAAAAAATTAGGGAAATGGCCACTTGACTCATTTTCTTTCATCTTATATGTCACATTTTGTAGTTTGTGAATAGAGTTGGGGTATTGAACCAAGTATAGAAATTGACATACATTTTCAGCCAAATTGTGAGTATTTTGGCTGGCCATGTATGTTGTGTATTTTACAGATATGATGTAGCCTTCCTATTCATAACCTAACTTAGTAAGTGAGGGGGCATTAGTTTTCAAGTAGTACAATGTATGTACATGTACTGAATATGCATGATATACATATTCTATGCAACAACCCAAAAACTGTAGCACAAGTTATGGGTTAAAATTATTTCCACGATTACGTACTCTGAGTATGTTTCTGGAGAGACCAAGCGGTACCAGGCATTGCTGCATCACAGTTACAGGCACAACATCAAATATTTATGTTATGGGCTGGGATTGTGCAAAGAGCAGCTCTGTGGATTGTGCTGTAGCATCATGTGCCTCTCACCTCAGATCCATGGTAATGAACTATGGAGTCTCCCTGGACCTGATTTAGCAAGAATTCAATGCAGTATTGGTAGCTCATCAAATTAATGTTTTCTTGCTAGATTAAAGTTAAATTGTGAATATTGTTGGGAATGGTAACAAAATGTGCTGTAAAAGGTTGTGTAAAAGAGAAGGTGAATTGGTAAAACATAGCTGTCTGTATCGCCCAAGTGTTTCCATGAGAGTATCCACCAGAGTTCATCAGGGAAGAGATGATTAAACACTCAGGGTTGTAGTAAGTCCTTAATGACAGCTCAGCCTCCATATGAGAGAACCCTGATACAGTGGATCCCCTGGCCCAGTAAGCAGAGGAACAGATTTCGTTGAAGGGTAACATAATTTAGATTAGAGTAAACACGGTCTCCAGTGCTGATGTGTACAGTGTACACAGTGAAACATCCTTGCCTACTTTTACCAACACTAAGCATTACCACACTGTAATACTTTATGCATTGCTTTTTCTGCATGTTTGCTGGACTTTATCAAAGGCAAAGTGCATTGTACTGTGGCATGTATATTGGCCTAGGATTTTTACTGAAGCAATTCAGATAATGTACTTTACTCCATAATAAAATTCGTAGTAACTTTTATTAAGGAGTAAAGTGCTAAATAATGTGCCTATATAATGTTTGCATGTTTATGAGTGGTAAGCAAGACATAAATACTTTATTGAAATATGATACAAATACAATTGTACTATAGGTAATTGAATTAGCGTACAATTTATATATGTTATATGGTTTTATATGCTGTGTCACACTTAGACTTATTTGTGCTGTGTCCAACATAACATAACATAACATAACATAACATAACATAACATAACATAACATCAGGAAATGGAAAACATTTTCATGGTAAAAGTACTACCATTTATTTGTTTCACATATACAATAAACCGGCGGATTCTAATTAGCACTTTCAGTCTGGAAAGCAGTGCTAATTATTGAAATCAAATGGTCAAGAAGCCAAAGAATTTTCAGATGGAACTTGTTTAATTAGTTTAAATTATAATATCTTCTGGGGAGCTTGCTTCCTTGCTCTCTGCCATATCAGCAGTATGTTGTTTTATGTAACTACTTAGTATCTGATTTTAGCAAAGAGGATCTTGGTTCAGAATAAAAAACAAGGAATTTAGGAGTTGTAAATGTGCACTGGTACTTGTTGTATGCCTCTAATTATCAGAGAAATATGGGCATGGAGGTGTATTCTAAATTTAAGTACTACATTTTTGTTGGTGCTTTTAAAATTCTCAGTTTGCAAAAATGAGTTGACAAAACACTGGCTAAAACATGATCAATTACTGCACAAAACGAAAAAAACAAAAAAAACAAAAATCATTTCAAATGAAGTTTGAGTTTTGAAGAGAAATGTGACAGCCCTACTCTTTGCTGAAAGAAGATACTTAAAATATGCTGATTTCTGCTCAATTGTAGCTGTACGTAATGAGTATGCTTTTATGAATGAAATGACTTAAATTGACAAACTGTGGTTGCAGTAGCACAGCCACTAACCATTATCTGATAACCATTTCAGTCCTGTTGCCATACTGGTCTATAGCCATTTTATATTAATTGTGAGCTTTCTCTACCAATGATGTCCACAATGTGTCAGGTCTTTAGAAGCTCATTCATTCATGTGTTTCCTATGGACCTGATTGCCTTTCTTTTACAGATGCACCTCTCTTTTCATTTTAAAGTTATAATTTACATTATGTTACTTTACAGGTATCCATGGGTCTTTTTTTGGTTTGGCCTCATTACAAAGACTTAGAGAGATATAGTATTTATGTTTCTGCCGGAAATGTCAGTTCTGTTTGAAGGATAATCAGCATGTTATTTATTAACATTTTTATATCCTGGTGTGGTTTATAGATTTACATATCTGCTCCTTATAACTACTGTTCTGCAACACAGTTCATGTTTTTTCCACCATCAAACCCTGTTTTTTTTTTTTTCTTTGTCTGTGTGACAACTCAGGCGTGAAACGCAAGAACATATGCATACAGCTTAAACATTACGCCTGCTGTTTTTCTGGCACCTGTCCTTATCATCCCTTCTATTTCACGCATTTCAGCATGACCCTGTCACATTTACTTGAATATGAGCCCAAATGTTTGTACTGTTGCGGTATGGAAAGGGGTACAATTTCATATTTGCATCAGGAATACTTTTGTTCATTTTTATTTTCAGGTTTTCCCCGTTGAGATTAAAATATCTTTTAAAGAGAGGCTTAGATACTGTGGGGCTGGGAGAGGTGGAGGGAGGAGCTATCTCCTCAGCTCCTCCCCCTTGGATTGCTGTCAGTTCCAATTCCCTCCCTCAGCCTGGAGAGAATGCAGGGACTTGCACAGCAAAGGCCTCACAAACAGGCAGGCTCACCTGAGAATGACTGGTACTCACACCAAGTGCTAACAATCATTCTCAGGTGAGCCTGCCTGTTTGTGAGGCCGTTGCTGTGCAAGATCCAGCGTTCCCTCCAGGCTGAGGGCGGGAATTGTGACTGACAGCAATCCAAGGGGGAGGAGCTGAGGAGATAGCTCCTCCCTCCACCTCTCCCAGTGCCACAGTACTTACATAATATATCCAGGGTAAATTCTCAACCCAGTGGAGAGGTTAAACATTAACTGGTTAATCCTCTGGTTTAGTAAAAAAAAAAGTTTGTTTTATACTACACATTGTTATTTATGTATTACAGAGATTGGCTTGGTATATTGACATGCTTCACAAAACATGTATGCTTCACAAAAACATAGTTTATAGCCAAAGCAAATAAAGGCAAGAAATATTTTAATGATTTGTATTTTATAATGGACAATTTCCTCATCATTGTGGGAAACAAAATCTAAAAAAGGATATTTCTTTATTGGCATGCACTATGTTTGACACTTATTGCCTGTGCTAAAGCATATATCTGTGCATCGTGATAAAAAACAAAAGGCTCCTTTCTGTACTCAGCAGTAGTATAGCTGCTTAGAATTCTTGTTCATCATTAATGAGGCTAGAATTCCCACCAGAATCATTGCCTCTTGCATTGCTTTTATACGAAAGCAATGTAGCATTGTCATTTCCATAACAAGGCGTTACTTGTGGCTGCTCTGTCCTGAAAAAACCCCCATAACATCTTGTCAGCTGAGGGCCTTCGATGGCTCCTGGGGTAAAGGCCTCTGTTTACAGTACAGCTTTGGGCCCCTCGGCTGGGTGTCCCAGTCCGAGTGAGGCTATTACCACCTGTGGCCAGAGGTCCACACTGATGGGGCAACAGTTGGCTCATCCTTGCTGAAGAAGAATAAACTGGTTAAGCTCCTTGGTCTCATCACTCTGTAATGGCCTCTCCTTCCTTTCTGGGCACCTGCAGGATTCATGAAATGATCCTATGATGATTTAGTGTTATTACAAAGGCTTAACGTGTGTTTGTTATTGCGTCTGCTGTTTGTAAAGAGGCGTTTGTGAGTTGTCATGTGACTTGGAGGGTTCATGTGTACATGGTTTTCTCCCCCTTTGGCCTTTGGGAGACAGCCCCTCAGTGGGACTGATAGACATTCAATTTGGGTGGCGTGAAAGTGGAAAATGAAAACAAATCACTGAGTGACGATACACGCTTGTCATGGGGCTATGTATGTGTATGGTTTTTAAAACACAAAATGTTTGGGTGATTGAGTGGGACAATGTTTGAGAAGAATTTGGATTAGTGCTGCAACAAGTAGTCGATTAATTGATTCAGTGACTGAAAGAAAATTAATGCCAAATATTTTGATAATCAATTATTTGTTTGTCATTTTTGAAACAAAAATGGAAAAAATGTTATTGTTCTATATTCTCAAATGTCAGATTTTGCTGCTTTTCATGGTCTTGCATTATAGTAAATTGAATATTTCGGGGTTTTGGACTGTTGGTCAGATAAACAAGACATTTAATGAAGTCATCTTATGCTCTAGGAAACTGTAATGGGAATTTTTCACTGTTTTCTGATGTTTTATATACCACATGATTAATCGAGAAAATAATCAGCAGATTAATCGATAACCAAAATAGTTGTTAGTTACAGTCCTAATGTGGATTAACTTCATAATGTTTAAATTTTTGGTCAATAAACAGTGTTGTTGTGTGGATTCATCACTTCCGCAGTCTCAGCTCAGCTCTTTGACTACTTCCTGTGTGAAACAGCCTCAGGACTGGGAGTCATCTATTTGTCCATTTCACAAACAGATGCTCCTTCCACCAAACTGCAGTGCACACATAATGCGTTACATATTTTCTTAATTTTATTAATATTCTTGATTGACAAAGGCTTGAATGTTTTGTTTATCATCATTTGTGATTATTATTTTTTGTGTTTTTAAAAGTGTCTGGCTTTGGAAAATATAGTATGGTAAACTTTTTAACCTTATAATCTTTAACTCCTTTGCTATCCTGTATAAGTCATTTCTGAAATATGCTTGAATAAACAAGATGATAAGGTGTAAGAAGTGTATTACTAGTACTAAAAATGTATACACATCATCTTTACCTCAAAAAGCTTCATGTCATCAGTGTTAAGGTTGCACATGACAGATGGGGTCAAACAGTTATCGATCATATTTACAAAATGCACAAGGCAAGGTTATATGTGGGCAAAGCCAATGAGAGGCATTAGCCAATCTGAACTGTAGGTGTGCCTACCTAAGCAGTGGCTGGCACTGCACTTCTCCGAATGCTTATCTTATCTCCTGCTCTCTGAGGAGAGGATAAGGCTGTGAGGCTGAAATGGTTCTGCAAGCAAAGGTTAATTAGCCATGCTACATTCTCTTTTCAGCCATTTTAAAGGAGAATACCCAGGCAAAGTCTACCAAATGTGTACAGTGGGTTGAAAAAATAATGGCATAGTGGGAAAAATATGTGAATGCTGTAAAAATTCCAATTAATGCCAGTCTCGCAAATAATCACCAGTCTTCAATAATTGCCAGGTTAAGAAAATGGCTAGGTTGCCCAAGATAAAATTGAATCAGGCAAT
Organism: Albula goreensis; assembly: GCA_022829145.1. NCBI lineage: Eukaryota > Metazoa > Chordata > Actinopteri > Albuliformes > Albulidae > Albula > Albula goreensis. The sequence goes on along the minus strand of CM040746.1, from coordinate 17,839,202 downwards.
GTTATTCCTAAACAGAAGACAGACATTTCCACAATGCAACACTCCTATAGTGACAAATTGTCTTTTCTGTCTGCACTTCTGACATCACATCACTCCTGTATAGTTTGAGATTTGGATATTGGAGATTTTGTGGGTGCAGTAGGAAAATATTTTGCAACAGATCTGTGTTCCAAATATATTAACATATTTAGGACAGCCTTTGTTTACTTTGGGTTTTTATACTTTGATGTGTAGATGAATCAAATAAAATAACTGCCAGTCTCCAATAACTGCCAGGTTATTGGAAGTTTTATGGTATTTACTAACTAATAGGGAGCTGGGTTGCCCTTTGCCTTTAGAACAGCTCCATTCCTTCTTTGAGTGCTGTTACACAAGGTTTCAACTACTTATAATTTGTAATTGAGATATTGAACCATTATTCAAGAAAGACAGCCTACAGTTCTTTGAGTGATTTAGGTGGAAGTGTTCTGAACACTCTGTCTTGCGTAACTTCCCATAAAGGCTCAGTGATTAGATCTCCTGATTGGTAAGGTAATGGGTGTATGTGACCATCCTGGTGATGATCAAGTCATCTTGAGTTTCTTCAGCAGTGTGTATGGGGGCCTTTTCCTTTTGAAATATGGGAACATAATGAGGGAAAACTTGTTTGTACCATAATTCTGTTTCTGACCCAGTGACTCCCATGAGATTGGTCAGTACGATGCCATAACCGATCCACTACCATATTTAAGAGTTGGAACCAGGCAATATGGGTCGCCTTTGTCGTCTTCAAACTAAAACTTGTCTAGATACAGGATAGAATGTTAAAGATGACTCATTAGCCCGTTCGAAGAGGCACACTTCCCAACTTTTTGCCTTGTTTTTATGCTATTTTCTATACTTACTGTTCACCCCCCAATATAAATTTTACCATCATGTTAAAACTCTGACAGAAACATGGTTTTTGCTTTCCATCACCTGACCTGATTCATTGGCCAATCTCCAATCACAATAGCTAGTCTATTTTATATGGTGCAGTAAATAATTCTGCCATTTCTGTGACTGACACACATTCAGTGTGGGCACAAACTAGTTGTCCTCTTTAAAAATCTGTCAGATGTTTCCATTGCTTTGTGTTTCCATTCATACGTATATATTGTATTCCATGATTAAGTGTGCAAAAAGTAGTCCTTTCTTTCGTCAGATGATTTCAAATATGAACATACTGGTAGTGGTGTCTGTGTGTACTGTCTTCCAGTTTTTCCATTTTAAAGGGGACATTCAATGATAATACAACAACAGCTCACTACAAGTTGATATGCTCTAGACTGCACCTCGCACCGGCGCCTTTGGAAAATGTCCTGCAGCGCTCTGCCTTTAGAATGCACGTTGTATGGTGACCGCCCCTTTAATGAGCCAGATCACTGTGGAGAGATGCAGTAAAAGAACTGTTCGATGTGATCCAGTGTGTGGCTCATTAAAAGGGTTGCCACTGTACAGCCACTGAGAAAACAGGAAAAAGCCTTTTATAGAAGTATATGAATACATCTGCTTACATTTCTGTTTTGTACATACCACATACCACATGTTAATGTGGTAGTACCTTGTTAGGTTGTGCATTTTAAATACCCTTCAAATTAAACTGCTTTACCATAGAAGAGAGCTAAAATGGGTGCATTATTCTCTGTTTTCCCCCAAAATAGAAGAGTGGAACTCTTTAAAGTAGGAAAATCTTGGTGATCATTTCCTGACTGGGCTACAGTGGAGAGTGAATCAAAATCATTTGTCTAAATGCGTGATTCTCACATTTTATTTTAGTCATTAGGATATGTTTACAGGTATGTCTGTATGTTTATGTGTCTACCTGCAGGTCACACCTGCTGTGTGTAGATGAATCCTGAGCAGCCTCCTCCATACCCGGGCCCTGGCCCCACCGCTCCAGGATACCCAGTCCAGGGTTACCCCCCCAACATGGATCAGCCCCACCCTGGAGCATACCCTGCTTACCCCGCGTACCCCCAAGGACCTGGGGGCCCCTACCCTGGCCCCGGACAGCCACCCTACCAGGGGTACCCTCCTCAGCCTCAGTACGGATGGCAGAATGGGCCCCCGCCAGGACCAATGTATGGAGAGGCACCAAAAAATACAGGTGAGATAGGAAGGGAGGCCAAAGTGATAACTACATTATAAAATATGTCAGATAATGCCATATAATAGCAATCGTGGTATATCAAGGCTCCCATAGTCAATATAGAGCCATTTCCATCCATATCTATTTTTTAATAAAAAAATAATAATGGAAGTGTGTTGGAAATGTAAAAATGTAATATGATGGACAGTTCACCCATACAAAGAGAAAATACATGTCCCATACTGAAGAGAAAGAAAAGTTTGAAGGTGACTGTTTGAAGATGTGGTGGCTTTTGCTTGCTAGCAGCGTCACCCTCCCTTTAGAAGGCTGAGTCTGGTAGGAAGGCATATCAGAGGTAGAAATATCAACATATTAATAGGTAGAGGTGTAAAAGAGACTCATACTTCTGGTTCTCACTGACTGGCTGAAAACAGGATGTGTTGAGCGCAATGGAGTTGCAGTTCATTTGGGAACCTGGCTGGCTGTTATAGGCAATGCGATAGCTGAGTCATTATATGATAACCAGCCGTTGAGCTCTGCATTTCTTATTAAAATATCTCTGGTGTTGCAGTCTCTGAAATTGTGCACATTTAGTCATTTAGAAATGAAAGTCTACAAAGGGATATGGTTGAAAATTGAACATCCATAGCTGTCACAATAACACGGAGTCCCAGAACCCTTTTTTAACAACTGGGAGTTCCTAAAATGAGGAGGTACTGAGGATGGAAGGAATGCACGAGCCAGTTATGCATAAAACATCTGTTATAAAAGGAGAGAACAGATTTTTCCCCCAAATGACTCTGTGACGTTGCAGACATATTAGTCTGATGTTTCTAAAGTGAGGCAAAAACTGAAATTTGTGCTACTTGATGAAAGACAGTTTTCTTCTGCGCCTAACAGTTTTGGCACATTCATGTGCATGTTGGTTGTGGTTAACGCTGTTGGTTGGCTAGCAGCCGTTCACTGCTCATGCTTTCAGATAGGAGAACTGCACAGTGGATGTGGACGTTAGTGCAATGGCAGATAACAAACAACATTTGGGGCTGTGTTTTCAAATTCATGCATCGTAAGTCATAAATCAGTCATTGTTTGTCATTGTTTCAATCATGTTTCAGCGAATCATAATGAGCGTTGCATGCAATAAAATCACGTGCACCCAGTGCTCACAAGAGAAAATGAATGAGCTAAGGCAGAGGAACACGCCTCACACCAGAGGAGACGGACATTCTGGTTTGTGTCCACATGGGCAAGATCGCTGGGTTTCAGTGGTTTATTGAGCCTAGCAAAAAACCAGCAAATAACAGCTGGTAAAACTGACAAGTTACTTGTCTCTGGTCCTGTGACACACTCACCAACCACAGGATGCAAAGGGGCAGAGCACACATGTCCAATTATTAAATATATGTGTGTGGAGATTGTATAGTTTTCATTCCTTTTAGTGTGTGTGTGTGTGTGTGTGTATATATGCTCAGTGATACAATACATTGCTTAACATTGCTAAAACCCATTTTATATTAAGTAACATCAAACTACATGACACATAAAAATGAATATAGTCTACAGTAAATACCGTAGCTAGCATGACATATTTCACTCAGCTACATTAAATACGGATGGAGGTGAGGCAGGCCCCACTCAGCAACAGCCTAGAAACTGCAGAGGAGCATCTGTCCATTCCAGCTCCTTATTGGCGCTGTAACCGTGACATCCCCCTTCAAACTACTGCTCCAGGGTCATCATCCAGTCATACCTCTGCCTTAGAAAAGACAGGCACATTCATTCTTACAGTCCGTGGATACCCTAAATTGTACAATATCAAAGTCATACAGTAATACTGAGAGAAAAGAGCAAGCACTGATAGTTGCATATGTATTTTTTTTGTTTGAATAGCGTATGACCTATAAAATATAGGGTATCCTATCTAGCTAGCTAGTGCTAGCTAACTTGCTTGTCACAACTTGAAGTTATGGTCTTGGGGGCCTAACTTAGCTAGCTAGCTAACTATATTGATGATAATTGTTTCACAGTCAACTATATTTATTGTCCTTGCATAATAATGTATCACTCGTGAGTTACATGTCTGCTGCAAAATTGTCCCAATCAGCAATCGCCAATTTTTGACAGGTGTGTCATTTTTCTGTGTTCTGCACTCTCACTTGCGGAATGGGGAGCAGAAATTTGGCTTATGTGTGAACATTGGGTCAGTCATATTAAGGAAGGAGTGCCGCTGTTTGAAAAGTTGTTGGCAGTAATGCCTTCTTCTCCTTGCAATTATGTATTCCTTACTGTTGGGATTAACAGCAAAGTAGAGATGTTGAATTTAGCCAAGATTAATAGTCTACATCCATAATGTTCCAAGCATTAAAAGAATATACATTTAATAAGCATGTGTCTCACATTTTCCTGGCTTCCTCTGTTCTATTAACATACATCGTGGAGAATTCAATTATTTTTGTCATTATGGAATTTTGTCATGTTATGATACCTGCTGGCCGAGTCAATATACTACAATTTATTTGGCTACCTTTGAGTTTTGCACTCTGAATAGACCTGCTTTTGAGCCCTCTTAAGCGCTAAAATTGCAATTCGGGCATTGCGGCCCAAATTTGCTTGGTACTCAAGTTTCTTTTCAGAGAACACTCCCAGACATTGCGATTGTATGCCCCTTTTTCACGTAAGAGGTGCAAGTGGCTTGTTTGTTTTGCATTTTTCCTTTTGCACTGCTGGCATGTTGCCGAAAATAACTTTGCGGGTGTCGTTGCAGTCATGGTGCGTTTTAAATCAGTCTTAGGACATTGCACCTGATAGTGAAAATAGGGCCCTAGACTTGCCTTAGTGATGTACCTCGCGTCTGGAATGGCAACTACAGGGAGTGACATTTGGTTTCATGATTACGGCCACAATGATGATGCGCTACAATTTATGGGGACAGTTTAAAACAACCACTGAACAAGGACAATGAAAGTTCACATCTGATTGTTTCATAATGATTTATGATCCACGTAATACAAACATTGTATGTGGGGTGTGCAGCAAGACCATAGACTCATAATGGCAGAAATCATTGTTTTGAATAATATCTGTTTGTCTGGCAGTGTTCCAAGGGGGACATCAAGCCTGGGGTCTCAGAAAAAGAATAAACCTTTGTTCTGGAGTGCATTAAGCCTATGTTTTGTATGTGTTCTAGGGAAATAGAGTGACTAAAATATTTATATTGATGATAGTTTTAATCTATGGGCTGGTTTCTGCAGATAACCACATCAGTGACAATATGTATTCCAGCTAGTTATCATCTGTAAAGACTATCTCTGAATGTTTGCAATTTTTTGGTACGAGCATGAAATGTACAATATGAGCTTGTATGCAAATTCTATTCAAAGTAACAACTGTGAGATACTAAGCTGTGATCATGGATAGTACAACACTCCCAGATTTTCAGTGCACTGGCCTGCCTAGCCTGGTCCAGTCTCAATGAAAGTCTAACATTTCACAAGTATCAGGTTTACTCATCGAAGTTGCTGGAGTCACCGCTTTGTCTGGAAAAATCTGCACCGCAGTACTTTTGGAAAGTTATAAATGTAGAGGCAGAATTATTTCTCCAGCAGTGTCAGCTTCTCAGTGCTTCACTCTATATATGGGGTGAACACCAGTGAAAGACTAATGGATGTAAATTAGATTGTAACATTAGAACAGCGCCAAGGCAGTGGTATCAAAGGAGTTTAAGGTGATTACAAGAAGTAGGACACATTCTGTATGAAGGGTCTGTAGCCACTGACTTCCCTGACACAAGGAGCTGTGACAATCGAGTCTCGAAGGGACAGTCAAAGACAAGAGGAAGAAGTAGGGAATTCATCCAAGGATTTTTGGAAATATATCAGAGTTTCTATTTTTAAACCTGTCTTCCATAGAAACTTAATTTAAAATTACAAATTAGAGGTCCTAGTGGCCCACCAGGAGAAAAAGTCTCTGTGCAGGTAGGCTATTTCAAAGCAATGTGTCAAAATGATAAATGACACTGAAATCTATTAACCACATTTAAATCCAGATGCACAGAATAATACATTTCACATTGGTGATTAATGAAATAGGAGTATAATATAAAATAAATGTAAAATGGTATCAGTGAAAAAATCCCCATTAATGATCCGGAAAATAAGTACTCTTAGTTGATTGTCAGGCTGTTTAGTTTGGTTTAGTTTGTCCCTTATTGCCACAGAAACATTACCCCTAGCTGGTGTGAATATCTTCATAAATAGGTACAATATGTAACACTCTGTCATCAGTGCCATGTTTACATGAATTCTTTTTGAGGGTACAGACTATGTACCACTGTTATTAGTTTGGTACAGTTCTTCAAAATAAACCATTTTTGTTAATATAAGATTTGGTGCAGTTCTTTTAACTATTGTGAGGAAATGGAAGAAAATTTCAAAAAATGATGGTCGGAAAATTACATTTCGTTTCGACATGTAGCCATCTGTTCCTGGAATAAGATGCACATAGATAGTGATCCTGAAACAGGACAAGGTGGCCTATAGCACTGCTTTTAGCAGGTTTATAACTCCACAGGTGTGTTAATAGAATGCTCAGCCTGGTGTCAAATGCCTGGTTCACAGATGAGCACTTGTTTCTTTAACAGGCAGCGCAGTGTGTGACCTAAGTGGCAGGGGACGGTAAGAGCAAATAAAGGTAGATAAATGCCAGCGGGAGCATTCTGTGTGAGCTAGCAGTGGGTCATGTGATTGTTCTCTGATTGGGCAGTGCATCAAGGCTGCAGCTCTGTTGCTGTGTTGCTCATAAACGCATGTGCGTGTGTGTGATCAATGGCTGTTGGGACAGATTGGCTGGGAGACGGTATGGTTGCAGGCACAGGATCAATCAATAAGCCAGCAACACCACGCCTGTTATCCTCATGTGAAAGCTGGAGCTGGAGGCGAAACATGACCCGAGTTCTGAGAAAAAGTGCCAGACAGAGCAGGAAATATGTGCACGGATTAGTTCCACAGTTCCGTGTCAGATTTCAGGCTTGAGTGTTATAAAGTGCCCATTAATTGTTTTCAGGGATTTGTAGTTCACAATGAGTATTATCTGCTCAGCTCTCTTAAATGGCAGGTGTGAAGCCCCAGTTTGCCAATTCACGATTCAAAGACAGATCATTGGTCATGATTGTTGGTGGAGATTGTGAATACATAATCTAACAGGTTCTTACCATCTGTGTTGTCTGCATTGGGGAGGGCATATGCAGGAAGGAAATTGGTGTACCAGTGTTGACTGGTTGAATGACTGGTGAGTATTTCTTGCCATTAGTTGACTATGGTGTCTGAGTATGTAATCAACGTGGTCAATGCTATTTGTTGCAAAGCATTCATACTTCGATGGCCACTGTACATCCAATAAACTGTATGAAATCCACATAATATTGAGAGTAGTAATAACCCTCATCTTTGCCTTAACTGCCACATGTTGCTGTGGAAGCTTTCAAAATTACCATTAAGAAACATTTGAATACTGTAAGCAGTTGCCTTATGTTTGGACTCATAAATGATATTTGTCTCAGCCAGCAGGAGTAAAACACTCTCTCAGGCCCTACCTATGATGATAAAACTAGATGACAAAGGGTGATTGATTCAAAGGTCACTGTGGTTTGTTTTATAAGGAACTGACTACACAGTGGGGCCATTTCCTTGTTTGTTTTATAGGGAGACTTTTCTGCACAGGGGTTGTGTGAAATAATCACACATGAATGGTGCGCTATCATGGCTGCCCCCTCCGTGTTAATGAAATGTGGTGAAATATGGTGCATAGTCTGCCTTGTGCTTGGGGAGCCAGTTGCTGCAGTCAGTGGTCATTTGACTGAGTGCAGGTAATATGATCTTACCTGACACACTCCCAGCAACTGCACCAGTCTATTTTGAGAAAGATAGGTTGAGAGACACAAATACCCTCTTGTGCTAGAGTTTGTCTAGAGTGAACTGTTAAACATGGCAAATAGAAGGCATTCTCTTTGCTGCTTGTTGCGGTCAGTCAGGAGATGACTGTTTGAGTTTTGTTTTAACTTGGTCACTTAATGTCCAGTTTATTTGTTATTTGATGGCAGGAAGTGTGATCTTTTAGAAAAACGTTTGTAAAGCTGTATCAGTACCCTGTACTGGGACCCTGCTGAAACAGGGGGCAGCTCTCCTATAGGGTGGGCCTCCTGTGTGCTCACAGGTGGTGACATGTGAAACATTACCTTTACAGCTCTGTTGAATCATCATGGGTAGGACACCCATTGCGCTGTGTGTGTTTGTTTAGATAAGGAACAAATGAGCAGGTGACACAGGAGACAGGAGGCACCAGGCACCCCTATGATTGCCAGCGTTTCATGGAAAGCGACTGTTAGGGTGGAGTTATTACATAGGCCTTTGGGTGTATTGGTAGGTCAGAGGGGAAATACCTTTTTGCTGCTTTTGAGAACTTTGGGCAGGAACTCAACAACCAGAACAGCTGTCATTCTGCCAAGCACAAATACTGCCACTCTTACAATTAAATATGTATCAGTGCACGGGAAATGATTTCAGAGGGGCAGTATTCGTGTTTACAAAGCTGGACAGTGAATATCTTTTCTTCTTTCTCTGTCCTTCTGCCTCTCTCCCTCTCACTGTTTTCAGTGTACGTGGTGGAGGAGAGAAGACGAGATGACACAGCGGAAACCTGCCTGACGGCCTGCTGGACAGCGCTCTGTTGCTGCTGTCTTTGGGACATGCTGACCTAACGCGCTGCACCGCCCCATGCCACCCTCCCGACGACCCCCCAACTCCTGCAAACCTCATGCCGCCACAGCCAAACCAATCTTAGGGGGAGGGGTTTAGTAGGAACAGATATTGTGTAGTATTCGGTGGAGCTCTGCTGATTGAAGATGCTGCAAGTCTCCCCCTCCCCTTTCCCTTATCCTTTTCATGTCCTGCCCACAACCCCACCCACAGCTCTAAAAGGCACTATATGCTACAAGGCTACAGTGTCCCCTGATACCATGAATGTCTGAATGTTGCACAGCAGCCGGGGGGCTGCAGCCTGCTTTTAAATGAACTGATGTACGTCTTTAATTTAAATTCAGTTTAATCAGAGTATGTTGAATAAATTACATTTCTAAAGATATGGAAATGATTTCTGTTCATGTTAGTGTATGTGTTTTTTTCTTAAAAGAAATGATAAGGAAACTTTCCTTTTCTATTGATTATAAGTTAAGTATTTAAAGCTAGAGCTGTTCTTTTTAATACTTACATTCCTAGATAATAAAAAGTATAAATTAACTGTAACTGATTAAACTAGAAAATGTTATTTACCAAATGTGAGACATGCACAAAGAATAAAATATTCTTAAAAAGATGACATGATGACATTACTCTTTATATATTGCTGGTATGCTATTTGTGATTTCCTAGTTACTATATAGCATGGATGTCTTTGGGAAAGCTAGGGGGTCTGCTTTACGTTGATGCATTGTAAAGCTGTATGTTATCCCTTTAGCATTTGGGTGTTTCCAAAATGGGGAAAAAGAGATTGTGATCATTCAGACCTGGACTCCATTTCTGGTAATCTAGTGTTCCCCTTATTCATGATGAAATGTTGCAGTCTTGTTTCTCAGAATTAAAAGGTAGAGTCAGCTGAACTGTTCAGTCCACTGCAGTGACCTGCTCCCATTGACTCAGGAGGAGGATGCCGTGACGACGAGTCATGTGACGACCAGCCCTCGCCGTTTCCACACTGTTCACACACCATCGATTACATGCTGTGTATTCCATTGGTGGATGATGAAGTCAGCTATATCCTAGGTTCAAGCATCTGTAGGAACCCAGCTGACCAGGAGTGGCTGCTAGAGAGCAGTGAGACTAACTTTAACTGGCTAGCCAGCTGTTGCATTTCCAGTGTGAACCTCTGGCCTTAGGCAGTAATAGAGTGGCTGGGACTCTGCAGTCTCAGGGCTCATGCCTGCTTCATTACTGTGTGCTGTGTGAGGCACTTGATGGTTAAATGTTGGCATTAGCCTTATCCTACTGAATGATTGATTTTGAAAACTAAAGGCAAAGCACTGGCAAATCTTTGTATTAACTCCTTGGAAATTATATTTTTCATCATAATGAAGATTATATTAACATTGTAGTAAGCATTGTAATGCATTAGTTATGCACTTTACACATATTAGAGAGACTAATAAGAAGTGCTTATTGGAAGGAAAAAACAATTTTAGTAATCCTCTTTAATTTCATTCAATATCAGAATCATTCAGTCTTGCTGTCTTTTTAAACACCTGAAAATTCATCCCCATTTGATTCTGAATGGCAAAATGGGGGATTAAGTAATCTTGTTACTTGTAATCCAGATTTCGAAAAAGTGGGACCCTGTGTTTCATTTTAGGTAAAACAAGGTGCAAGACTTTTGTTGGGTTCTGTATTGATATACCACTGTCAGCTTTCTGCCTTGGAGATTTCTAATGGAGTTTCTATATTGATCCACGTTTCACATCACAGAGATTTGTTGCTTTGGGTGTTGCACTGCAATTTTGTGACGGGACTTCCATGACCAAAAAAGATGTTATAATCTACATAATCACAATTGAATGTCAGAAACTGTATTGGTTTTTCATTGTGCACTCAATGTCCTAGTGCATTTTTGAAAAGATCTTGAAATTGTGTAGGTAAGTACTTACTTTTCTATGCATGTGTCTTTCTAAAACTTAAAACGTTTTTGTTTTTAAGCCATGTGTCTATCAACATTCTCAATTAATTCAAGCAAACAGCACATCTTCTGCAGAGCACACAGTCAGCTGCTGCCATTTGTGACTCAGTCTTCATACTGGATGGACATTGCACTGGGGGGCTGCACTTCACACACAGTGATAGATGGCCATTTGATTGACAGAGTCACCAGTGCCCATTGAAATGGAGAATAAATACCCTGTTGAGTGAGACCCTCCTTCCCTGGGCAACATTGTCACCCCACTGGTTTCCTGGCTATGCTCTGCACTGGCCTTGTCCAGTTTCAGCTCATGCTGTACAACTCATCCCTGCACCATGCAGTTGAGCCACTCAGAGGCCTATGAGCTATGCCAAGCTTTATTTGATCACGTTATTGGAAAATAACAAATTCTTACCACCTACTGTGCAGAATATGGACTACAGTAATTCAGAATTGTTCTTTCTACAGCCTTTTTTTGCAAATCCAACTCTCCAGGAGAGTGCTTGTAAGTGAATGCCTCCAGTTCACTTGAGTTTCCCATTAGCCCTACAGCCTGCATTCTGAGCACGAGCAGATGAGCATTTGAATGCTGTGGGCATGAATGTGCAGGGCTGTGTGTGTCCTGTGGGTCTGCAGTGAGGGAAAGCCATCTTCGCTTGGCTTATGGGTCTAAAGCATGTGAAAGCTGTTTGTATGTCTAGGTTGTTGGACTGATTTGTGAGAATGCCTGGGGCCAGGATATGTCTGTGCGTCTAATTATAAACATGGAAAGGTCACCTTTACTTAGAGAGGCTTCAGGGACTCACTGTTTGTTGCTGTGTGTCATGCAGCATGATTTTGAACAAGCCTGCTGATCTCCCCATGGGATTTTCTATACTATGTTGGCCTAATTTACCCTTGACCTCCAGATAACCCTCTGTTACTGTCCGAAAACCATAAATTAGTGGGCTTAAGGAATTGACACAAATCGTAATGAAGGGGGGTTTGGGTGACAGAAGGCATAAGTGAAACATTGAGAGTGAGTAGAGTGGTAGAGATTACCGCCTTAAGAATGAAAGAAATAATCAAAGTTTATCTATTACACCTTGGATTTCAACATTTAGGAATTTTTTTTCTCATCCTTGACTATCACATTGAAGATTGCTGATAAGGGAAGGAATAGAAATTCTACTATAAATAACACTAATTAAATCATTTTAATTCATATGATCACCATTAGCCCCCCTGGGTGCCTCAGGCATTAAATATGTTTGCCCCAAGTGTAAATTGACATATCCAAGCTAATAAATTTCCCAGATCACTGAAGAAGATTTAGGTCAGATTCCCATTCGGGTTCTGACCTAATGTTACGATGTTCCTAACAATTTCTGTCACAGGAAAACATTCCAGGTAAAAAAACCTTGAAGGGACATCAGGGAAACTGGACAAATGTCTGTCCTTGGGATGTTCTGGCAACCAGAAAATGATAGCTGGGATATAGCATCAATATAATGTGAGTATGGGCTATGCCATTGCCTGAATGGGAAGGGGTGATTGCAGTGGTAGGAGTAAATCCCACTGGCCCCTTCATTTGGCACTTATTCACATGTAGCATGTCACTGACACTGAGGGTATGTATCGGGACCAGTGCATGCAAATCAGCCTTAATTCAGCCTGCATGGGGTGTGGGTTTCAAGTGCTGATGAGAGAGCATAATCTATGGTCAAGACCTGATACTGGGATTCCATCCACAGAAGAGATTAGTCAACAGTCATAATCATACCTGTGTATTTTATATCTCATGAATCTCCTCTGAAAGGGAGCAGGGTCTTTGTACTGTGGGCAGGGTCAGGATCTGGGGTGAAAGGTGTGTACTGATCTCTGGATTTCCAGGTCAGCAGTTACCTGTGCTATACACACTCTGCTGTTAAAGGTCTCCTCTGGTCAAAATTACATTTTCCTGTATAATGTTCCATACTTGTGCTTGGAGGTGTCAAATAAACACAGCTGAAGTTCGAAACTGATGTCGGGTGAACATGAAAATCCCTGGATTTTTTAAACTGATTTATGTGATTCCTTTTTTTTAGATGTCCAGGAATGATTTAACATTAAAATTTAAATGGCCATATGGGGACTTTTAGGTGTAGACCTTGTACTAGTTTCACCTTTAATTCTGCCTGCACAATGGGGGTCAGAACTGGATTTAGGTTACGTGAATCTGATCCCAGATCAGTGCTTATTGCTCTTTCTCCATACAGAGACATGATGTTGCTTTGAGCATGCTCAATTCAGTCCAATAGTGTGGGAAAGCAGAATTTGATCCCCTTGAGGCACAGGGTATTTATAGACATACAGCCCCTCAGTACAGAGCAGGGCAGTCCTCTCACTCATCATACATTTAACATTTATGTGCTCAGCAAAGTGAGGAGCTCAGCTATGGTTAAGTGTTTTCTGTGTGAGTTCCATGGTGAGTGCTTAGAGCAGCCATCAATGTATACTTGTACAGTTGTTTTAGTCAAAGTTTTGATGCATTTTTACATTTATATCCCATTACATCAAACTTAATTTCTGCCTGCTACTATCCCAGGCAGGCCTGTGCTCTGTGGAAACTTTCAAATGGACTGTGCTGACTTTGAAATACATTGAATGTGATATACCAGTCAGTAGATGCCCTCTAGTGGCCAACGATGCTAATTAACTACAGATTTCGACTGACAGAGAGGAAGCCATGAAACTAACGTTATGAATGATGACTTCTATACAAAAAACTGTTAGTCCTGCAGCGACTGAGATGCAGGGATAAAGACATCGTTCCTGATTCACACCCTCTTTGATGCAAGGACATCGCTCATCCCATGCAAAAATAAATAAATAAATAAATAAACACATAACAGAAGCACAGAAGGAAATCAATGACACTGCATGAAGTAAACAATATTTTTTATTTATAAGTCTTCAGAAGAGTCTCCTCCTAGTAAGGATCATTTCTCAATACTGATTTGGTAAGCCATAACATCCATACTGAGACTCCTCACAGTGAAAAGAATCCTTTCTATGGGTTTGGGGTCTATAACAGCGATTCCTCTGGGGCGTTAAACAACAGAAATCGGACAGTTGAGATTTGGGATATCTGAGTTTCACAAAATTCTAGAGTAGTAATACCAGCTATAGGTTTGCACATAACAAGCCACTTCCTGTTAGAAATATAAAACTTGATATTTTTCAACAATATTCTACTGTGCTGCATAAAGGTAAATCTATACACTGTACATACAGATATATTCTGAAAAACAGGTTTCACAGTTTAAAGACTTTATTTAAAGTATAAACCATTTTAAAACACTTTACATAAATTATTTTTTTGTTCGTGACTATAATTTGCCGAACAGCAAATTAAAATTAATATAAAAAACTTAATGAACAATTCTTACATATTTTACAAAAGGAACATAAACTCAACCACCAATGCTCATCTTCAAAAAGAACAGGTGACTCCTTCATGATTGTCATAGAGTACTAAGAAAAAAACAACAATAAATGAATAAAAAATAAATTAAATATAAATAGCATTTGATACGTAGTTTTTGATTCCATGTGTGTTGTTTTTATTCTCCTGTACAGTGCCCTGGTGAAAGTCTCACAATTCTACTGTGACTGAAACTTACAAAACTACCGAATCTAAAATACACCCTGAACATCAGTGTTTTCTGACACAATGTAGTTTTTTCCCTCATTTTTAAATAAAACAATGTATGACATTATTTACCGCAAATATAAGTGTAGTTATGTTTTTTTAACGTCTTAAAAATGTTTTTCTTTCTTTCACTTTTTTCTGGAAAGGAATTCAAAGTAGTTCATTGTTTGACGAGTTTGCTGTACCAGCAGTGGACGATTGGGTTTTCATTGGACGGGAGGCCTGAGACAGTGCGATTCTTTCTTTGTTTTATTAGCGTGTCATTTGCCGCTCACCCAGAGCGACTCAGCCGGTCCTGGGGTCCTGGCCGAGGTGCACCAGTGCAGCCCACCACCTGTCAGTCAAGTCCTCTTACCAAACACCCAAAAAATATGGGTGAAAATATTTATTCTTTTTTAAAAAGGGGAATCCTCTTTTTTTAACCATCAACAGTCCGGTCTTAGTTTTTAAGCATTTCTCATTGCTTTTACAAGTCTGTGGTCAAAGAGAAAGTTTTAGTTTTTTTTTACTTTTTGCCTGTGGCAGTAATGATTTTAATTGAATTTGTTTTCTTTTTCAAAAGTCCCTGCAGTGTTCAGTGTGTAACCCCATTTGCTCTTTTATTCTCCCTAGGAGAGGAGTGGGGGGGGTAAGGGAAGTGGGGCGGGGCAGACAGTCAGTGAGGGGGCACAGTGGCCTGTTACCTCTTGCCCATCTCGTTCTGTCTCAAGAACTGGATGTTGGTGCTGCTGTCGGCTAGTTCGGGGTACTGCTCCACAGGCAGGACGTAGTATCCGTCGTAGCCCTGAACGCGGCCTGTGGACAGGAGCTGCTGCCGTTCACCGTCGGTCCACAGGCGGCTCCCCTCCTTCCCCTCCCGCGCCTGCTGTTGCTCGCGAGCCCACGCCCCCGACAGCGCCCTCTGTCGGGCCAGCTCCAGCAGCCTTGTACGCTCCTCGTCCAGCACATCTGGTGCCAGCCCATAGCGTACGCTCAGCGATAGCGCCGCTGTGCGGAACTCCACCGTGGCTCCACGCCGCGAACGCCCGCTTACAGTCACATTGACGCCGCTTTCCAGTGCCTTGCGCCCGTTGGTGAGCCCCAGTGTCATCAGATCGCTGTCCGCCGAGCCTACCTTGACAAAGAAGTGGCAGTCACGGCCGTCCTGTGTGTAGTGTGTGCCTTCCAGGTAGAGGGCGCTGTTCAGCACCACTGCCACCTTGCGGCTGTCTTCGCTCGCCATGCTGGACACACCAGTCACCACCCGGCCCTCCTTCACTGCCAGCATGATACCTCGTCCGATGATGGGGGTGCTAGTTCCAAACCAGTGACCTGGCTTGTCTCGCTTAGTCCGTCTCTGCTTGTTCAGCAAACGCCCCTCTAGTGCCATGAAGGCTTGGTTGTGTCGCTCTGCCGCCTGTTGCACCCCAGTGATCAGCTATACAGATGGCATAATGTCAGAGGTTAGAGGTCAAAGGCTGAAAATAATGTGTATATCTATGTCAGGTTTACAGTGCAGTAATCATTAAGTATCTGCTGGGCCAGACATTCTCACCACCTATGAGGAGCTGGTGTTGTCATGGTAACCTGACTCACCTGTCCGTTCTCACATTCCTGGCTGGCGAGTAGTTCATAGGGTGGATCTACAAAGTATAAGGTGTGTTTGGGGAATCCAGGTATGATATTGCTGAGCTGAAAGCCAAACATCACCAGCCAGCTCTTCACGTCTGGAACACAAAACAGAACAGGGCCTCTTATCTCAGCTAACCATACCACACCATACCATACCATACCACACCATACCATACCATACCGCACCGCACCGCACCACACCACACCACACCATACCACACCACACCATACCACACCACACCATACCACACCATACCATACCATACCATACCATACCATACCATACCATACCACACCACACCATACCATACTGTATATATAAATGACATTATGGAATACTGGCTGGGGAGGGATGTACCTGCAAGGTTGCAGGTTTGAATGTGGTACTTAGTAACATGTATAATCTAAGAATTTCAGTAAATACCTAGCTGTCTAAGAATAATTCATTCACAGTCTATTTAGGACACACAATGCTGTATAAATGATGCAAGACCTGGAAAACTGTACGCACTGTAATACCCAATGCTGAGAGACTGAGCTCATTCAGATTAGCCAGTTGCCGTTTTCTAAATGAATCCAGAAGATCACTTTAATTTCGAAATTGAGATATCTGATTGAATTTGACTACATGTTCAATAACAATTAGTTATGGATAATTTTATTCCATACATAGTTAAGGTAACTGCTGAATGCCTTTTCTTCTTCTTCTATCAGTCAGCTCCCAATTTTCAAAATAACCATGTCAGCCTTTTTGTTCTGGTTCAGTAAATGAGATTTGGTTTCAAGGAACTACATTTTTGCACTTCTTTATAAGAATTATGTGGTTTAAACTGAAGTGGGGAACAGAAAGCTGGGATAGTATTGAGTCTGATCTGTTCTTTAAGAAGGATGACTGGGTTTCCTTCATCTCCTAACTGTAATGTGTGTGTGTGTGTGTGTGTGTTGTGTTTGCCACCACACTCAGAGGTTGCAGTAACTCACCTCAATAAACCATATAACCTTTCTCAATGACTCTCAATTTCTCAATCTAAGGCTTAACATACCCTATATATATATGTACATATGTAATACTGGGTATCCCCCATACCTGCAATGTAACTTATATACCTTTATTCATATTTATGATGAAAGCCTTTTCATAAGGTATCTGCAACCTTTGGAACTGTTGTTGGAAATAAAAAGTTGAATATTCCCCTTACCTATGACATATATATCTGCACATTTCTCATTTTAAATATAGTGTGACTATAATGGTACTAAATTTTTAATGCCTCTCTCCCCATACCTGTGACATAATTCTTGACGTCCAGCATGTCACTGAGTGGGTTGTTGTTTTTGAACATGTAGAGGTTGAAGGGTGCCGGGTTTTTGCCAATCTTCTGCCAGAGGGCGTAGTCGGGTGCGGTCCAGCGTCCCGCCAGCACGTCGTAGTCGCGCTGGGTGAAGTGCACCAGCTTGGTAAGCGGGTCGTACAGCCCACCGTGGAAACCCACCACCAGCTGGAACTCGGGGTTGGAGTCATGGTAAATTTCACCGTATGCCGTGTATTGCAGCTGCTTAATCATCTGCCCGTTGCTGCTGAAGACGGCCAGTGGTGTGCCCGTGTTGTCGGAGGCAATGTAGTACTCCTCCCCACTGCTCACCTCCATGGCAAACAGGTGGCCTTGTAGGTCGTAGTACAGAGAAGTGATGTCTGAACTGGAGTGGTTGAAGATATGGGTGACGCGAGCTGGATTGTTCAGGTCGGCATAGAAGAACTGTAGGTGCTGGCCCAGACTGGTCCTTGTGGAAACGCGGCGGCCTAGACCATCGTAGCGATACTGCACGCTCCAGCCCCCTGGCGTCCTACTGTAGGCCCGCACCAGCTGCCCCTTGGAGTTGTAGTGGAAAACATCTGCCCCACGCTGGCTCAGGAAGCCATCCTCATCCAAGCGGTACTGCACGTCGCCCAGGCGGGTGATGCGGTCACGTAGGTCATAGCGAAGCGGTAGCAGGCGGGCACTGTTGCCTGGGTTGAGTAGGTGCAGGTTGCCGTTCAGGTCATAGTTGTAGCGCCAGGTGGACCAGTCGTTGACCTTAACCCCCGTGAGCTGGCCGTCACCATCATACTCATATCGGTACTGCGTGGTGTTCGCATACGGACCAATCTTCAGCTCCCGCTTTATGACACGGCCCATGCTATCATACTGCACTGTCATCCAGTACATGAGCGAGCGGAAGATTTCATACTGCACCTCTTTGATGCGCCCGTGTGTGTCAAAATGCTTGCTGAGCGTCATGACAGCTGTAGTAATGATCTGGTTGATATCATAGTAGATAACCCCAAACTTGCCAAAGTGCTCTATCTTCCCAGATATCTCATCATAGCGGTAGAGGTCGACGGGCAGCGGTGTCTCACTGATGACAGGCTTCATGCTGGCAATGCGGAAGCTGTTGTCATGGTAAGTGTAGTCAAAGCGGGCGTTGACCATGCCCTCTTCTGAGAAGCGGTAGATCTGTTTGTCGATGAGTGGGCCCATTTTGCGGTAGCGGATGGTGCAGGAGAAGCCACCGCTCTGTAGGTTGACCATCTTGAGCACGCCAGCGGTCTCATCGTAGCCAAAGGTGACGGCCGTGCTGTCATACAGCACCTCTGATAGCTTTGCCAGTTTGCCGTACTTGTATAGCACCCTTCTGCCCGTACCCAGGAAGTATGTAGCCTGCGGCCGGCCATCCTCACTGAAGTCATGGATGACAGATGCATTACTCTCTGGAGGGTTGTAGGTGTTGCGGATGTAACCTATAGACACGTGGGTGGCCATGGTGTGACGTGCAACACTAGGCATGGTGACAGCAGTGACACGTCCGGAGGTGTCAAACTCAAAGATGTACTGCCTCTGAGTCTGCAGGAGCAGCACCATGGACTGCAAAAAAGGTAGATATCACCATAAATATCATTATCAACAACATTCCATCATCATCATCATCATCATCATCATCATCATCACCGTCAACAACATGACTATCATCTTCATAAACGAAAACAGTCTATCATCAACATCACTGTTATACTTAACATTATCATCAATTTCATCAACATCAAACCATCCTCATAGCTGTGCCCATGCTTTACTTAAAATCAGGTGTTTAATAAATACTAGGTAAAATTCTATGTTAAATTGGCCTGGGTTTACAAGCCAATTTAATATTCCAGCAGAGCACTTTTGTGATGGCTCACCTTGTCCAGGTAGCTGTAGCTCCAAACCTTGCCATCCACAAAGGAGCGGGACAGAATGCGTCCGAGGGAGTCGAACTCGGTCCTCTCGCTCATGCTGCCCCTCTGCAGGCCCACCAGCTGGCCGGTGGGGGAATATGACACGTTGACCACGGCCAAGCTGCTGCTGGGCAACCACATGGCGGGCCGGCCCTGAGTGTCATACATGATGCGCAGCGTGAACTTGCGGTGGTCGTCGTAGATCTTCTCTGTGCGCGTGTTTCGGTCGAAGTCGATGGAGAGAAGGTTCCTGCCATGGGCCTGCAGTGTTTAGAGGAGAAAATTATGCTAATGACTACAGATTTTACATGTGCTATACAGATATAAGTTTGCTGTATTTAATTCTGAAAATTCTGTCTAACTGACTTACAGATGTAAAGTAATTTGTTTGAGGTACAGTAAAATGTGAGCAAAATCGGCCTTGCTCACCCTCAGCTTCCTCCCGAAGACTGTGATTTTGCCCTTTGTCTGTTCCTTGCGCAGACGCCACTCAATGGAGTTCAGGCCATTGTCCGTGGGCAGGGTGATGTTCCGGCGGCCAATGGTGGGGCTGACTGACCCTGCAAGAATGTGGGGCTCTGTGTGGAAGCTGATGCCCATGCCATTGGCATACATCACTCGCAGGGTGCCATTGCTGCACAGCTGGTAACTGTTCCGTACCTGGTCTGCATGGGCAAAAAGGGACAAAAAGGAGCCCTGATGAGCCATCACCACTTTCAATGATGCTTCATTTCACAGCAAGAGGGCCCTCTCTTTACTCCCAAGAATACAACTGCAGGAACACAAGTGTTTCAGTCTCAAAGTGAGCTAATGAGGAACAAGTACCTTTTATGTAAATTGCTGATGGCAGATCAAGCACTGCTTTTTTTTATAAACCTCACCATAAACTACCATCTATGAGGCAAAGCCGCAGTAAACTTTTAGGAATATTTCAGCACATAACCTGCAAACGCAAAGAGATTCCTTGCTCTTCTGTGAATTTGAGAGGATGTTCAAAGCTTCTTAACTATATTATCTTTCTAGAGCAGGAGAAAGGAGCTTAGCTGGCTCTTAAAGGTAGATTTATTAAGCTGAGGAGAGAGCCGGGGTCCACAATAAGATCAAAATGACTTTAAGGTAGCCAAATAGCTATTTCCTTTTACCAGCCCTGGGGGCAGATTTTCATATAAATCTCCAAACTTTTTATTCTCAGGGTTGCACTAAGTTCCAGAAGCTGTGAAGTGTGCATTTATTTTTCTGTCATGCCCCCCGCAGGTCAGCAGGGGGAACACGATCACTCTTCTGCTTCATCTCTCTGCTAAACAGGCAAAATAAGCTGTGGGATCAGGGGGCCTCAGCAGCACTCACGCACACAGATCAGGATTTACTGTATCTCAGGTAATGAATTTCACTCCACTGACATTCATCACACCAGAGCTGTGAATGTGAACTCCTCATGGGCGTACTACATCTCTCTGCCTCATACACACACATACAGATGCATACAAATTCATTAATACATTCATACACTTTAACACTCACTCACACACATACACACTTTGCCTTGTAAGTCGCTCTGGATAAGAGCGTCTAACAAATGTCCTTAATGTAACACATATAGAGATACAAATACATAGTCAAATCAACCCCTTCCCACAATGCACATCCCCCACAGATTTAGGAGTTGGTGTTTGCACACATGACTCCTCTGATTCATGTAGTTACTAGTGTTTTTCACTGCCATCCCACCTCCACCCTATGAGATAAAAATACCCCAACACATACATATTCTAATTTGGTAAGGAGTGACAAAAAAGAAAACAATGTAAGCCCATAGTCTCAAGTTTTCTAAGCCTTATTTTTGAGTTTTGTGGGTGAATTTTTACCTTGAACCACAGTATAGGAAGCCTCTACAGATGAAAGGTTGGTGATGACAGTGACATCGTCATCCCTGTTAGAACTCTCGATGTCTATATTGATGGACCGCTCAATCTCCCGGTGAAGGCTGGTGACCATTCCCGTGGGGTAAGTGACATTGGTCAACCTGCCCTCACTGTCATACCTGCAGGTGAGAAACAAACAGGAGTAATCCTTGACTGGAATTACACAGCCATGTCAGAACACTGCTGAGTTTCACAGAGGCAGTGTGGGAAATGGAGTTTCTTGCCAACTTCATCCTAAGGAAAACAGAGTCTGATTGTCAGTGCACTTGAGTCAGTCCACTTTTTCTCTGTGGAGCAGACGGGAGAAGAAATATGTCAAAAGACGTCTATAGATCTGTCACAGCCTCACATATTGTTCACCCATTCTCTTCAGAGTCACAGGAACAGTCTCTGTAGGGCATTTTGAGAGCTGCCAAATGAGAGAACATGTCTAGTCTCAAGGGAGACTTTCCTAGAACAGCATTGTGACTGTCGTGAAGGAGGACAGACAATAGGAGAGATTTTCCTGTAAACACAGTGAACGGGCTGACTTCATTTCAGTACCTCTTAACGTCATTCTCAATGTGTCATATTTATTTAGGGAAGACGCAATCTGGATCAGACATCCTGCTCTTTTCTGCATCCCTATCTCTATCTTGCTGCCATCCAGACACTTTACTTTTCAGCAGCTTGATCCCAAGGAACATATCCATGCATGTTTATGCATATATGCAACACACAAACACACACCTCTGCTTATGTTAATTTTTTCATTTAACGTAAGAAATGTTGCTGATAGAATATGATGCTATGTTGTCTGCTATCCCATCACTTAAATATTAGATGGAAAAACAACTGAAATTAACAAGCATATGACCCCTCACACCTGAGCATGCATACATGATACCAATATACAAACACATTCATACACACTTACTCATAGAAGGTGGTCCAGCCAGTCTCGTCGGCCTTGGTGGCCAACAAACCAGTGTTCCCGGTGTATACCAGCAGCGCCACCTCTTGGTTGAGTGCGGAGACGGAGCGTAGGCTGCCTGCTGGGTCCAATCCCAGTGTCACCACCTGGTTCTCAGGTAGCAGGACGAGTCGCAGCAGCCCTGAGCCTCCCTGCCCGGCCCCCTCCCGCCGTATGCGCACCGTATTGTTGCAGTTGTCGGTGACAGTGGCCAGTTCTCCATCAGCTCCGTATGAGAAGTTGTACAGAGGCTCACCAGTCACCAGGCTGATAGTCTGCACATGCTGCCCCTCCTCACTGAACACATAGAGCTCCTGTTCCTGCGGGGACGCCACCTCGTACTGTCCCGTCGCCGATGGGCTCGGCCTGTTGCTGCGCACTGCCCGGATACGGATGTTATTGAGGTCGGCGATAAACAGCGTGCCATCGGGTGACACAGCCAACGAGGTGGGTGAGTTGAGGCTAGCATCAGTGGCATAGCCCTCATCACCAGCAAAGCAGTTGCAGTTGACATCGTTCTTGCAGTCGCAGTCAGAGGCAGCACCCGCCAGCAGAGATATCTCACCACTGGTGCTCACCTGCCGCACACGGTTGATCTTCTTCTCATCCGTCTCAGCAATGTAGAGTACACCAGTGTGGGATATGGCGATGGCCGTGGCGCTCTCCAGGGCAGAGTGGATGGCCAGCTTGCTCAGGGAGTAGTCGATGCCAGGCACCTGGCAGTGCATGGGCCGCCCTGCGATGATGCTGACCTGGTGGTTCTCCGTGATTCGCAGGATGACATTGTTCTCCAGGACATACAGCGAGTTGTCCATGGGGTTCACCGCCAAGTCTGTGGGCCACTCTAGACGAACCTGAACAAGGAACCCACCAAATTAACAGCCTGTACATCGCCCTTTGCATGGCTGCACATTGTCTATGTGCATCACCCCATATGCCTCATAGCCAAAGCTGGGACTGGGTGGTCAACATGTGATTCGGCAACATGGTGCATCTATGGTTATTGACTAAGCTACACATGCCACCTAAATGGCTGCCAAGCTGGAAAACTCATTTTTTTAATCAGATGCTTTGCTGGATAAGGGGACTGAATTGTGTGATTTGAGCTTTATTTCCTATTATTTGAACAGGATATGTTTTCAAGAGAGAAATTAAATAATAGTCATCAAGAATTACAAAAGTTGGTAAAAACATACAGTCTTTCTTTCATTGTTGGTAAGATCATGTAGTTCAGAGGTGGCCTGACCTGACTGACATCCATGCTGGCGTCGCAGCTGAGAGGGCGCACAGCCGTGAGGTCATTAGCCCCCAGCAGAGTAGAGATGATGCCGTTCTGATCAACCTTACGTATCATGGTGGCATCCACGAAGTACATGAGCCCATTTTTATCGACGGCGATCCCTGAGAGGACAAAAGAGGGGATTCAGGTCACAGCAACGAATTCTGTCGGCAAACATTGTAAAAATGAGAACCACATGTCTGTGAAAGATTGGTGTGTGCAGAAGAACAAACAGAGTGCAAGGGAGATGGCCAATTTCATGAGAAGCCTCAGCCCCACTCTGTAAACACATCATGAAGTTTGGAAGCAGTTTTCTGTCGTCTGATGTCCCGGTACCGTCTTGCAGAGGAGATAATGAATGTGACGGCATGAAATCCTTGACAGTTTGGTGTCAGAACTCCAGACGTTTTTTTTTTTCCAGGCCAGGAAAAAATCAGAAGGCTAATTATACTTTCCTTTCTTTTTCATCCTTTTGCTTTTCCCTCTTCCCCTGGTTCTGCTCTGCTTTCTACACTTTCCTTCCATTTCCCAGATGTAGGCTGTTGTATAAATTTCTTGTATAAATAATATACTGAAACACAATGCATTTTGAAACAAAAAAGGTGTATCCTTGGTTGGGTTGTGTGGTATCATATCACAGCCCAAACGGTAGGAAATCATGAGTGCTCACACCTTTGAGTGAGTGCCTGCCCAGGTGGGCAGAAGACCCTCAGGATTTTAAAATAGTGCCATGAATATCAGCATTGTTTCGACTAGGAACAGCATTGGCAGGAAATGCATCTCAGAGTGGGACGACATACATGTCTTCTTAGTTCCAGCTCTAATCAAGCAGGACATGGTGCCTTCTGAGGGTTGGCCATGGTACTTAGTATCTCACTCGAGGCAGGAGAGCAACCAGGAAAAGTGTAGGATGAAAGATTCTTTGATTTCCTGCAGCCAGCTGGCAAATTAATGAACAAATTATGGGCTAAAGAATGTTCTCTTTGATTATGGAGGCTATCAGTAGAGGAGATTTGTTAACACTGCTTCAGCGCTACCTGTTATGTGCTATGGCAAAGAGGAATATGTCTCAAGATAGTAACTGAAGGTGGTGACCTGAGTTAGAACAGCTATGCAGGTAGCTGTAAAGGTGACATTGGTGAGTGTTTGTGTGTGCCCATACACATAAAGTCACTCATTTGTATATGCTAATGTATGAATGGTTTATTATTCTTAAAATGTAATTAAAATGGAAAGAATATTTTAAGCAACAACAAACTCTGAAAAGAGAACAGCAAGCCCTGCTCTGCTCCATCTGTGATCCAGCTCTTAGCCCACAGGTTTTATTTCCTGTGCCTTCTGTGATCCCTCACCCTTTGGGCTCATGAGCGTGGCCTCCACAGCCTTGCCTCCATCCCCACAACGTTCGTCAAACGGCAGGCACTGCTCGCCCGTCCCAGCCACCACCTCAGCGTTATCTGCCAGCAGCCGACCACCGGTCAGGGAGCGGACGCGGTAGATCCGCCTGGAGTTGGTGTCGGATATGAAGAGTGCTCCAGAAACCGGGTCTACAGCCAGGAAGTACTTATGTGTGGGGTTGTTGCTGTCAGAAACAAAAAACACAACAACAGCCAAATATCAAGCTGGAGCAGCAACTCCATAATTATATGAGATAACACTTTCCCTTTTAAAAACAATCAATCCAAGAGGCTACATGAGTATTTTAATGATTCATAAGCCTGCGTTTGTTGAAAGATATCTCCTCACATTGTCTGATGATAAAATGACAATTGCATGAATATGAGATAGGACACCTCTTCACTAACAGGACGTGTTAATTCAAGTGGTAGAGCGGAAAGTGTAATGACACTTCTCATGAATCCATTATCCAGACTGAAGTGACACAATATTTCTACACAGTGCGACAAAAATATGTGGTGGAAAAGTGGAGGGAGAAAGCATCTTCTGTATGCTCTGAAATCAGTGATAAAATACAGGCGCGGATTAAGTACATGGGTATTTAAATAACTTTTTTCATGCATTTCAAGTATGCTATCCCAAAAAAAATATTTTGTATCTGTAGTGTTTTACCAATTCACAAATTCTTCCTTAAAATTCTACCAATATTTTAAGCTACATTTCAAATTGCAAATATTGTGCAAAAACATTATGAAAGCCACTAGGAGCAATGAAAGGCTTATGTAAAAATCCATAGATTACATAATATTTCAAGGACAACTACATGCCAGAAAAGAGAACTCTAAACTGCCTTCTCTGAACATGTTCTAAACATGAGACAGAGCACATAAAAGCATAATTTCCATTCAAATTATGTCCAATCTTTGCTGTTTTGAAGGGGGTGATGATGTGTTTATTCTTTAAGTAAAAAACATTTGATGCATGGTGTGTCAATTGATTTTTTCCTCAAACATACACTGTATCTATTTTTGGCTACACTACATATTTCATTTTACATAGTAATATGTAATTCATGATATCTGTATTAGGCAGAGTTGTAACATGTACTGTGAGGTACAATAAGTAAAATAACACTGTCCATATGCACTGTGAGACTTAAGAAGAATAATAAAACTTCAGGAAATAATGAGTTTTACTTTGTTTAGTTCTAGATCTTACCTGTGTCTAAAATCTTTGTTTCTGGAAGGGAAAACAAAGCAGAAAATAAATGTGTGTTAGTCACAATCAGATAAGCTCAGAGTTAAATATCTACAAAGAACATGTGCCATCTTGTAAAGAGAACTGTTGGGGGACTGCTGGGGCTAAGCCCATTGTTTCATTAACATGTCACCCACCATACAGGACATGACACCAGTGCGATGGCCATCACTGAATATGAATCCTGATTTTACCCCATAAAGGGAACCCAGGCTGTGCAAGCTTGTGTCCTACCCTCCCTTACCTGAGTTCCAGGATTCCAGTTGTGTTGAGTGAAGGGTACACCCTGCGCACAAAGTTGAGGTCCCCCACGTATAGGCTACCATCGATTCCCGCTGCCAGCGCCACTGGAGCCAGCAGCTTGTTGCCATCTGCCAGGCCGTTGCAGCTTGGGCAGGAGATGCTGCGGCGACGCCCATTACCCATGACGCTGGAGATGACAGGTGGCTGCTGGGACACAAACAGATTCTCCCCGCTGCCCTTGTGGAGGATGCCTTTTTCAGGGGAGAAAAACAGAGGCCCTTCAGTGCCTGGTCCCATCGCACACACCTATTAATATCAGCCAAGCTTCTGCTGCCTCTGTGCTGATGCTCCAGTGCTCTGAAATCTCATTCATTTGATTAAACGATACTATGTTGTGACGCTTAATTAAACGCTTTGAAATCCCACGTCTCGTTTATTTCCACTTCAGAAATGGAAAAGATTAGACGCAGAGGAGACGGGTTAACCAGGGGAGAGACAGGAAAGAGGAATAAGCCCCATTTCTCAGACCCTGGGCCCATTAGTGTCCAATCCCTAGGCTTCCAGCATTTCATTTCACCGACTGGAAGGCAGCCAGTCAGAAAGAGTGCTGTGTAGCTGGCACGGCAGCATTCTTAAAACTCCTGTAGCACTCTTGTCAAGGTTCAGCCAGGTAGTTAGGAACTTTAAGTAAAGTGAACAAAAAACCAGGCCCACTAAAATAGGCCACAGGTTCAGAGCGTCAGGGCACTAACCTACCGCTGCGCACGTTGAGCGTGTGGTGCTTGTCCAGGGACCAGCCGCCCAGGTTGGAGGGCTGCAGCTCGTAGCCCTGCAGCACGGCCGTCCTCTTCTCCCACAGGATCAGACTGGGGCACGTCTCATACTCGTATCCCACAGACACTATCATCCCCAGGGAAACAAAAGGGAGGCACATCAGAGAAAACCGACAGACACTTAGATACAAACTCACCACAGGTTCAAAGGGGCATATGCCCGGGCCAACACAACACAACATATAAAGACAATTACAGACTCATTAGGACACAAAGCTAGTCAATTTTAAGATATTTTTTGTGAATAACTAAGAATCCCAAACACATTTGTGTCATTTCCCAGTGAGAACCAATATCCTGTGTTTTTTGTGACACATGAAAGGAGCAACTGTGTAATTATTGTGACATCAGTTTTGATGCTGTTATCACCATTACTGTGGTGATAATTGCTTCTGACTACATACATGTCAGAGACCACAGCCACAATTATCTGCTGCAGACTTGCTGGTTCTGAGCTTGATTTACACCTGGGACCAGGTGACTTCTCACACCTTCCCAACACCTTACTGTGCGAAATCGATTAAACACATGGTAATTGGAGACGAGGAGGCAAAAAAGAAAATGTTTGTTCAGTTTAATTAAAGACCGTCTTGTGGCTTGGGGAGGTCCTGACCATCCGCCGTGACAGGAGTGTGAGTGACAGCTCTTAACAGGACCATAGCGCATGTCACACCCCCAGCAGGGCTGAGATAGCATGGCTGTATTGTGTCATCATGGCTGAGGAAAGTGTTTACATAAATACATATTTAAGAGAATAGGGGGTCGGGCTGGAGGGACCATGGTGGAGGCATCAGTGAGAAAACACGGAAAATACTGCTCAACTGACAGTACATTACCTTTAGCAACTTTTAACCTGTGGAAAACTTTTCCTGAGAACACCTGAGTACCACTGTTGATTATGCAGGTACATACTAACTCCCTTAGAGAGGTCAGAAACCTTCAATGTACAATGATGAGTGATTACTGTGAGAAGTGTTGTAATCCTTACAAAATAACGATCCCACATAATCACCACTCTAACTGTAAATCCCAGGACACAGAGAGCAAATTCAGCATAAATTAGATTGTGTTAGGCCGAGGACTTGGTTTGTATCATAATCTGGGCAGGTGGTTTACCTTGTAGAAAATTAGTGTAGTATTCTGTGATACCAGTGGCCAATAGCCTGTGGGGTGCTCACTAATCAAAATAGCCAAGACACACTTATTTTTCTACAACAACATAATGAATTGATTATTGTTATTATTAATTAGTTATAAAGCAGCTGATGACTTAAATTTCAGAGTAAAATGTAATTTAAATTGCAGCAGCAATAGTGTTTGCAATAGTATCCACATTGCAATGTTTAAGTGCAGCTTTTGTTTTATAAAGACACTACAAGCAAATAAAAATGCTCGTATTTATAGATTTTGAAGAGTTACACAATTTTAAAACGTGTCTTCCAATATTTAAAAATACAACTCACAATTTTAAATAAAATATTTCACAATAACTACACAACAATAAATTTAAAAATACTTTTAAATCAAACATCTTGTACACCTTACCCAAATTGTTAAAGATTAACTATAAAATAATTACATATTTTGTATTTAAGGTGATTTACACAAGATGAATACATTAAGTAGATATTAGATGTATGTATTCAATATATTTTCAAATCAGACACAAATTATAGGATAGCATTAGACAATTCAAACCCAACAAATATAAAAAATGGATGAATAGTAGGCTATTAGGAGACAACTTTCACTCAATATTTTGAAGGGATAAATAACGTAAGCTAGCAACTAATATACCAGCACCAGGTCCTTCATCTCCTCCTTCTTTTAGGAGCCAGAGACGACAACTCAACTTCAAAGAGATATGTGGGGACAGAGGACTGGCGATGAGAATGTAAATTTGTGTACGCCCACACGCCACCTCCATGGATGCATCTGGCTAGTCAGTTGTGCTGCTAGGTTGTCTCAAACAATCAATGTTACATGACAAACACATGAACACCACAGTATTTTATGTGGGCTGATTACAACAGGAACTCAGTATCCAGGATACCAGCCCAGCTCCAGGTTAGGACTCAAACTTTTCCAAATATCTGCCTTGAAACTCAGTATTTATCTCTAGGACATGGAAAGCTTTGACACAAACTATACCCCCACAGGCGTGGCAATACCCATAGCTACCCCAACACACTTCTACCCAGCTACTGACCAACAGCCTCTGACAGCCCGTAGACCCTCTGACCATATGCGTCGGTCTTGTCCCAGATGAAGGTGTAGGCCAGGTTGGGGGAGGAGTGGAACCACTTTTGGAAGAGATGTCCCTCCACAGCCACCATCAGGTGCACCTTGATGAGGCTGAGAGGGACTACGGCCTGCGTCATGGTGATTTTCAGCAGGGCACGGTACCCTTGTGTTCGGGAACTTAGGTAAGACAGCTTCAGACTGGTGCCTGGGATCTCTATCTGCTCATGAAGAACCTGGAGAGAGGGAGAGAGAGAACACAGAATAACATACAGTGTACACAGTGGTATGCACAACAAGGTGTGAAGAAGAGGAGGTGTGCAGGGGGAGTGCAAGGATGGGAAGAGAAGCTAAATGGTAAGATAAACGCAAGCATAATCCAACATCATATGGTAATGAATGTTTCCAATGAATACTCATTACAAGTCTAGAAACATATATTATTTACGACTGAGTGCCTTTTACAAGGATTCTACATGTATTTGAATACATTATACATTAGAATCAGAACGATTCCCCTGATGGCTATATCACTGAATAATATTCATAAGAACCATCCTGCTCTGTAATTTTTTAAATCCAACAACACAGGGTCTGAACCTAAAGGAAACTGAGCTTAATATTGTGTTAGTGCTGGTACAGCATCCTGTATGACTGAGGAGAATACTCTGCAGTGAAGTCCTAAGCCCATACCTGAGTCTCTGGGACTATGGGTCGCTCCTCAGGGTGAGAGCTGAAGAAAGAGGACAGGGGTGAGGCCACCACCACGGGGTCAGGGCGAACGGAGCCGCTCAGGTCACAGCCTGGGATGGTGTTCTCCTCTGTCTTCAGCACCAGGGTGTCCATGGCAACGAAGGTGTTCCAGGGAAGCCAGATGGTGCGCTCCTGGCTCAAGAATGGAGCACGCTCAAAGTGCAGTGTTAGGGAGGCTCCCCCATTGGCTATGAGGTCAAATCTACAGGAAAAGGGGAGGAGGCCTTTTTATATCGCCTCTTTACATGCAATTGCTGTTACCACCAACTATACTACTGTTCACCAGCCCTCCTGCAAGAAACACTGCAGCAGATGTATGCACAACTTGTGGTGAGACATTATAAGCACAACAAGTCACACAGCACTTTCACTGATATATCTGTAACCTCAGGAGGTCTGGCTCTTTTATGCCTAACTATATGAATAAGGCTACATAAAAACAATAAACTTCACTGTGAAGTAACACCTCTTAAAGGTGACGATGACAGGCCACAGAAAGGGCCTATGTACACGACCAGAAAGAAGCACTCACGTTCCGTCTTGGCGTGTAAGGGTGTAGCCGTAGTGGGGGTACTTGACAAAAGAGACATTAACTCCCACCAGAGGGGTCCCATCTGTGGTCAGAACCTGTCCTCGGATCAGGGACGCCAAGCTGCGGAAACACGACACACACTGCAGTCAGTCAATCAAGCCTTCTATCAGTCAATAAATAAATATATCTTATCCATTCATCAATAACTGTATGAAAACTATACATCAAGCTGTCAACACAGCTGCCAACTTCATCTTTGCACCTATCAGTATAAATCAGCAGCACAAGGTTATGTTAATCAACTGGTTTTGTAAATCAATGACAGGTGAGAGTGATGGACAGCCTGTCTGTGATGTAGTGTACTGTACACTGCCACTGAGGGCAGGTGTGTCACCTGGCATTGAAGGGGTTATCAGCAGGAATGATGTGGGTGCTGTCCCTGCCCACCAGCATTTTCACCCTATCGTAGAAGGATCTGACTTTCTGGGTAGGTGATTGGCTCTGCTGGATGATCTGCAATGGATCACGTGACCCCCGGCAGAGGGGGTTGTTCTGACAGGGACTCTGGATGCAGCAGTCAGGGTCCATGCAGTCCGTCAGTCCGTCTAGGGGAAATAACCAAACATTAGACACACACATTAGACAAACTTCACCCCTGCTTTCTCTTCCATTTCTCTCTCTACCCCATTTCTCTGGTATACAATGCAGCAAACTAGTGCAGACCTCAGGTATTGAACTGGACATCTTATTTTGCCAAAGGGATGAAGACATCTCATTATACAGTACAAGCATTTACAGTCTTTGTACCCTCATTTTGATACTTACTACCCTGATTTCTGCCTCTGTGAAGTTCTGAGGCTAACTTTAGTTCTTTCCAGTAAAGAGAGATTCCTCCTATTAGTCATAAATGCATTAAGCCCACATCTATGGGACAGCATTGTGACTTGAGGGGTGATGCCATCATTGGTCTCTCCCCTTCTCCATTTCTCCTTCCAGCTCTCTCTTTGCCTATCAGACATATCATTGTTTTTTTTTTACTGCTGTAGCAAAAAAAAAAAAGGACTGTACTTTTCTCTCTTGGGTTTGATATTTTCTGTTTTCCTACCTATTTTGGTTAATGTTTTAATATTTGTGAATATTGAGGAACTATTAATACAATTTTGCAACTTTAAATTGAATGGAGGATCTTGCAACCTTGTCAGCCATTATAGTTCAGGTGTATGTGGCTTCAATTGTGAGATCTGTGATCTGTGAGGATGCGGTGAGGGTAAGGACTGAATCTCTGATATGCCCTGTTACAGGAAGTCTCAGCTCACCTCCTTCATTGTCCTTGTTGTCAGCGCAGGAGGTTTCCATGGCGACACTGCAGCCAGGCCCCCTCCAGCCTGTGTGGCACTCGCAATGCCAGCTGTTCTGACCGAGTGTGCACTGCCCATTCCCATTGCACAGGTTCGGACACCCATCTGAGGGACCAGGGATGGCAGAACAGAGACAGATAGATAGATATAGAAATAGAGTGGAAGGGGAACAGAAAGACATTTATTTTTGTATGAGCTGATAGGAAGAAAGAGATGGTAGAGAGGAAAAATCAGAAAAATTTTCCTTTACACCCTGAGGAAAAACCACACTCGGTCTGACTAATACTGGTGTCCACAACTCCCAACACACACACACACACACACACACACACACACACACACACACACACACACACACACACACACACACACACACACACACACACACACACACACACACACACACACACACACACACACACACACACACACACACACACACACACACTTTACATTTTTCATGTTTCCCCCACTCTCTCACATAGCTGCCATGCAATTTCAAACAGCTGCAATTCAAGGCCACCTCAGGGCATGCTAGAGACCCAGCCTAGGAATGGCGCTTGTTTGACTACAAAACGAATACACCCATCAGCCAGTGTGTCCAACCAAGCACTTTTCACGATTTCATTTCCACATACTCGTTGGCTTTCTCTTGACAACTTAAAAATTCATTTCAAGCTTCAGTTACACATGTATTTTAAATGATTGTGGGGTAAAGTTTTTATCATTTTTCCAGAGAAAGACCTGAGGTGAGAGCCCTTGTGAGCAGCATCGATCGCGCAACAGGGCGATTCGATTTCTTTGGAGTAATTTCCATGTACATTATAAACACCAACCTCATACCGCTCGACAGCAGACAAAAGGTCTGTGCACTGGGTGATAAATGGATTTTTATAAATGTATTCAAAGCAAGAAAAATTTGATAAAAGCATACACAGTACACAAGCTCCCAGATGGTTAATTTGTTAGAGAATTTGATTCTGATGGCCCGAGTGTAATGTTCTCTCATTTGAGAATGTGATTATGGGAGTCTGGAGACTGTGGATAAAATTACGAGCCTCAGAGAGAGAGACAGAGATGGAGATCAGATGCTTCTGTCTGATCCCATTTTGCTTATTACTGCCTTTTCCTTTACTGTATAAAGAGTAAGCTTCACTATATAAAAATAACTTATGAAACTTCTGAACTTATGGCAAACTTAAAAGAAATATAATAAAATTAATTGGCTTTGATTAATAAAATGATTTGCAGGGGGAGATGTAATTATAAAAGTTTCTTCAACTAATCATAAAACTTCCAAAAATTAAAAAGTCATTAAAAAGGTCATGCTTCTAATTTTGTTAGGTTTTGTATCTCATAATTTAGAAAGGAATATTCGATATCTGAAAGCTTCTGTTTGGTTTGAAATCACCCCAAAAAAGGCATCCAATTAAAGACCTTCCTTTTAGGCAGAAGGAACCATCATCAAGTTTTATTTTGGCATGAGCAAAATAAACCTGAGTTGGACTTTCTGCTGTGCTGTGTGTGAACAGGGGAAGAAAAAATCCAGTTCCTCCCTCATGCCCTGGAGTGTTTAAGCCAAGAGGTGAAAGACAAGACTGTCCAGGAAAAGGGGTTTTTAGATGAGGCTATTTTTGTGACAAAAATTGCTGCTGTGACCTCCATTTAAAGGAGAGGGACCTGCATGATCACAGATTCACTGGTGCCACAGGGCCAAGTACAAATGTTCTGATTCCCTTTTATATCTTACAGAGGGAATGTATTACTTTTGTGTGCCCCCAGTTACACCCCAAAACAGAACTGAAAACACTGAGTAACCCCACCTGACTCAAGGCCTCCCCCTCTCTCCACAGTTGGTCCATCCTTAGAGAACGCTGTCCTTAATTAATCCAATCTCTATTGTCAAGGGATTTGGAATGTCACATTAACAGGCAAATCTGCATCGATTCTCACGCAATATTGAGCTAAGAAAAAAAAGGCAATTAACAATGATTGCCTTTTAAAAGGAGTTGCCATTTTAAGCAGCCAAATACTTATGAAGCACTTGGACAGCAAAATCCATAGCATGCATTGATCGCTCTCCTCGGGTAGGGCCAGGCGAGCCCCTCTTTAATGCTAAAGGCCAGTCAATTCTCTTCATACTAACTAGAATAAAGTGGGATTTCAGAAACCATTAAATCAACTCTCCTGGGTAACGCTGCTTTGACTCTGATATAATCCTCCAAAGACTCAAGGAGAAATAGCATTAGGCCACAGTCTGACATATGGAACCACCTCCAGAATGGCTCCCCCCAAACAGAGAGAGACAGGAACAACTCAGAAGTTTGGCGCAGTTGCAATTTTACGGCAAACTTTTATAATTTAGAAGGTACGAGCTCAACTTTGCTGGAAAGGTAAAAACTGAAAGTTTGTGGTGGAGAGAGAGAAGGTGAGGGAGAAAGAGGGAAGAGGGAAAGAGAGTCAAAACAATGTTGTGTATGTGGGAGAGGCAGAGGAGGAGAGAAAAGCGAAATGGTGAGAGAGAAAGACTGAGGTGATAGATGGAGAGGGTGATAGTGAGGACTAGGGAAAGGGAAAAAGTACAGCAGGTTCATTCTCTTCACCTCTATGCCCTCTTTCTATGAAGGGTAATGTCCTCTAAGGGTGTAACTCATATATTATGCAAATCAAAAAAAACAAATCTACCACAATTACAACTAACACCACATATCACTCTAACAATTTTTAATGCCTTCCAGTAAAACATGTTGTATATGGTTTCAAAAACACCTTCTAATCATTCAAGTATATTTTTAAAATTATTTGATCATTTCACACTAACTGACAGATCCTCAGTAAAAATGAACTGAGGAACATTAAAAAAAGGTCATGCACATTTTCAAGGCCATGTGACCCCTGAATTCTCTGTGAGTCTCACTAGTAGAGCTCTACTGTGCCCTTATGAAATGCCAATGTGCAGTCATACCAAATCATTATTAAATTTTAAGCATCAAATGTGGAAACAAACATATCTTTGAGTCAGACACCAATAAAAAGCTGCCTTTTTCTTTGTTTCGTTTGATGTCAATACAGAAATATCAATGAAGCCAAAATTTGAAAAACTGTCTCCATCTGCTAATGAGCCAATTTCACACCAGTAAAGTGGTGCAGTCCCATAGCTGTGTGGCTCTGGTAGATATACTTAAAGGGCAAAGATAAGGAATACTTCTTAAAATTTTTAAACTTTCATGTTTCACATTCATTTAAACCTTTAATTCAAGAATTTTCACAAAGTGAGGATCCACAACCATTTACCTGATTTTTTTCTGTCACTACAAGTTTTGGTCTTATTAAGTTGCAAAGGACCTTTTCAAAGAACTGGACTCCTAAACAGCTGAATTATTATTTCGGGGTGGCAACTGACAGCATGATTTTCTTATTGGGCCACTTTTGGAATTCTTTCCTTTCCAGTGCCCTTGTGGGGCATATCCAGATAAAGTACTGAATCTCCATAGACAGCTCAATGGTTCCCCATGGTACGTCAGGGACCCCGTGTGTCATTGGGCACCTGCAGTCTGCCTGTGCTAGCTGCATGGAATGTGCAGTCTTCAAGCACAATGTCTGTGCAGCTGAGCTGGTGAATGTAAGCAGTGACAGACTGCATGTAATTCGGTAGACACACACAGCAGAAGGCTTATAGCTGCACCCGGGCATGCCAAAATTACAAATACAGGCGAAAAATGGCAAAGGGAAAAAGAATAAAGTGTTGATTAAAAACAAAACAAAGCTGTGTCCTCTTGATGAACCCTTCCGTCAACAAGGATATTTGCCCCAGGTTGTACTGTGCCAGACAGTGATAACATCCCAGTTACCAATTACCCACACTCATTAACCAAACACACACCAACCCAACACCAAAACCTCAACCTCCCCTCTAAGGAAAGGAAAACAGATCTACGGGGTCTCCTCAGAATATTTTGGTGTCATGGTGATTTGGATGAGAAAGTGTATGAGAGAGCGTCTCTTGGAATGACCTGCAGAAGGCTGTTATCAGACAGTGACACATCCTCCTGCAGCCACTATCACAGAGCAGGGACAGCCACTCACATGGGGAGGGGAGGGGAGTGCATTTACCCTACTATGCTGCACAGACACCATGTGGGCTCTGTGCAGACTCAGTCAATTTTATAAACATGTGGATCGACTGATATATGGAGCATTGTAAAAGGAACCTATATCCAGATTAGCTAAAGATCAGTGGATCTACAGTTGAATGGAAAAATCACTATGATAAGAGGAGATCCAAGACTCCACCATGGTCATGGTCATCATTATATCACCCTGACAACAAAATACAAATATTGTAGCATTTCCAAACTGTACATGCTCTATAGCCTATTTAACAAAATAAAATCTACAGATAAGCTACACTATCTACTCTGTGCTAGTGCCAAAACTAAGAACTACAAAATGCACAGAGTGGTGAGAGAAGATACAATACCTTTCTCAGACTTATCCAAATAGTCTGCATTAAAACAAAATATGCAGAGGTTGAAGAAAACATGTTTATAAAATAGCAGATAGGATTTAAGTGAATTCATAACCGCGGAACATCAGGTTTGGAGCGTGTTAGGAAATAGACACACTACACAGGGGACAATACAACTCCTATGATAACTTCCACGGTCTTCTGCTTTTGAGGGAAAACAGACTAAATTTGGAGGTGGTGAATTGTTTTCCCTGATTTATTTTCTTACTTGGGGGAAAGAAGCATTGATTGAATTTGCCAAACAGCAGAGAAATGGAAAGACGTGTGGCCCCTGCTGTCCGTGAGCAGGAGGGACAGAGGCAGGTAGTGGTCCCCTCTGTCAGCCAGTCTGTGTGCCTGGCAGCAACATGAGAGTTACTGACTCCCCTCAGTGTGTCAGCCACACAGATACAGACAATAGAGCCTCTTTAAAATGGCTTTTCTCTGGGCTGTTTCAGGCTAAAAAAGACATATTTATACATAAGCCC
Source organism: Albula goreensis (assembly GCA_022829145.1). NCBI lineage: Eukaryota > Metazoa > Chordata > Actinopteri > Albuliformes > Albulidae > Albula > Albula goreensis. The sequence goes on along the minus strand of CM040746.1, from coordinate 17,802,074 downwards.
AGAAGATTTTCTAAAAGTGAGTTTTTTTGGAGAGCAGCTGCTTTCCCAACCCACTCCTTGGACTATGGCAAACAGTCACAAAGATATTAATTTTTCTTTGCCTTTAGATATAATGTTATATTACCTAGTCTATACTGTTTATGTGGGAATGAGTGGATGGCAAACACTCTGCTTCTCATTTCCTTATGATTCCTCTCATCCATGCATTCCTTTCTGAAAACTCCTCATGCTCAGCATTCCCTTCATCTCCATTCACATTTGCCTGTTCTACCCCTGTTAACACATGCCTGTCTCCCCTCTCCTGCTTCGATCCACTTCCCCCTCCCTTCTCCCTCGTTAATAATAGCCCTTTTTTGCCCATTCTCCTCCTCAAGATGACATTTCCTATGTAAGCGCACAGACCGTTCACTCTTTACCCTTAGCTTTCCTACAGAGAGAGACTCTGTAAGGGATAGTCTGCACCCACAGTTTGTAATGGCTCTGGTCCAGCATAAAGCCAGCACTGTCCCATGACAGTCTCATGCTCAAATTGTGCACTTAAGACTCAACCAGAGACTGAGGCGGTCTGATTTCATCTGTTTGAATAAAGTACATATTTTCACCACTTCTCTTCTCCACTAATGCCTATGTCAGTATTTACTTGTGTGTATCACATGTGTGACAGGGAGGTGTTGTGGGTGCAGGCTGCTCCTCCAGGCCCCTCACTGTTTCCAGGTCAAAGTTCATAGCATTGAGTATAAAAGGTAAGTGCCTGTGTCACGGCGGGGCATGGGCGTGGGCGTGTGCCTACCGATGGTGCAGTGCTCCCCGTTCCAGCCCTGCTGGCACTCGCACTTGCCGTCCTTACAGGTGCCGTGCTTCACACAGAGTGGGTTACAGACGCGCTGGTCACATGCCGCGCCTGTCCAGCCCTCCTCACACCGGCAAGCCCCACCCATGCACACGCCATGGGTCCCACAGTCCACTGAGCACACCTCTGTGGGAGCAAAGCACACACACGCACACACACATAAGATGTACTTAGAGGACACTCTTAGCACAGCTGTAGAGTTGAAACTAATCTCCATGTTCAAATCCTTCTCTTAAATTTTTAAGAGAGTTTTTATTGGCATTTGAATTGTGCTGAGGGAACATAGTTTTACAGCATTTAAAAAAATCAAACATAAGAGTAAATACTAACATATATATATCAATTGATTACCACAAATTTGCCTTCAAGCTTGGGCTTAAAATACAGGTTAGATGAATTATATAAAAGATGACTTGGCAGGCTGTGCTCAGTCTTGGTTGTGGAAAAAACAGGACCCAGACCCATGAAAATGCTCTTTCTAGAGGCTGATATGATTTTACTTTGTATTCATGTGCGACCATCCTCTCAGCCAGACTGGCAGGGGTGTGAAAGCAGCTCCTCTCCACCGGTAAACAGCTTGGCATTTTTGTCAGGCCTGAGGACAGTGCCTGTGTCTTGTGAAGGCTGCCACTGCTGGACGCAGAGGAGAGAGCACTCAGGGCTGTCAGAGCACACTCACAGCTCATCCTCACCCAGCCAATCACAACCCTGCTCACTCCTCCTCTCACAGACTGTGTACGAGTGTGTGTGTTTGTGCGTGTGTGAGAGAGATGGAGGAGATTAAACAGATGAAGAAGTGGAAAAGGGATATAGAGAGGAGGGGGAGAGAAAGATAGGGTGAAAGAGGGGAGGAGGGGAGGAGAGATGGATGGGAGGCCAGAAGGAGAAAGTGAGGGAAGATGAAAAGGGTAGAGGAAGAGGAGGGGGTTATATTTTTATGTGATCATGTGGATATTTATTGCTTTAGCATTAAATACCCAAGTTATCTTGCTATGCAAATAAGCCATATTTGAATGTCAAACTGAAATGTGGAAATGAAATCGATGTTGGAATGGAGAAAGAAAAACAAGATAAAAGCCAGGACACCAAAAAGATAAAGTAGAGATGGGGACAGGGAACGGTGGCAGTGAAAGGAAGGAATGGGAGAATGAAAAGCAGAGGGGACACAGGGAATGAGAGAGGCAGATGGTTAGCTGGCACTGACCCACAGAACAGTCCGGGCCCATCCAGTTGGGGTCACAGCTGCATACACCGGTGTCGGGGATGAAGGCACCATGGCCGTGGCATTGGTCAGGGCACTGGGCCCGTGGGAGCTCACAGTGCGGCCCGCCCCAGCCTGGCTTACAGTGACATTCCCCGTTCACACAGATGCCATTGTTAGAGCAGGTGGGGTCCAGGCAGTCCACTGAAACACACAGACACAAGGACCTTCAGCACAGGCAGCACAAACACATTTTAATCCCTTCTATTTAAACGCTGAGAAATTCAGCTGTACAGACACACACACACACACACACACACACACACACACAAGATGCTTCATGGATGGGTTACGCTCCCTCAGTCCCAGAATGCAGGGGATTGCTCAGGTTAATGAAAGTCGGAATCCCAAATGTACCTAATTGGATTAACTGTAAGCTTAAATCAGTGCGCTCACTGAAATTAGCATTTTACTAACTTTTCTGGAAATCCCTGCATGCATTGATAACACAGTGAAAACATTTGCTAATGAAATAAACAAACTTTAAACATTAAAATTTTAAAAGATTCCTAAGGGTTGAAAAACATGTTTTGGAACAATAATAAAAAGACATAAAAAAGTCATTTGAAGTTCCTTCAAAGTTGAGTTAAAAACAAAAGCTTGGCTATAAGCAACATGCAGCTGCACACTAATGCAAATTCAGCCTGTTCAGGTAAAGCCTGATAGCTAAAGGACTGTACCAAGCAGCAATTTAAACCTATTAGATATTCCAAGCACAGTCATATGAGTGCTACCAGGATTAGCTATTCAATCAGAATGCTATAGACATCTATATGTTTCACATGTTAGGATAATTTAAGGTCATCCAATCAAATATCCACAGGATCCTAATATGGACGTTCCCTACTGCAGCTAATCTTCTTTCACAGATGTGTCTTCATATGCCAATCAAACTAATTAAAAGACACTGTCGCCTCTCTGCCTGTGCTGTAGTTATCGTACCACAGCCTGTTTGTTGTTGCACATGATATTCATGTGTGCAGGGATTTCCAGCAAAGATTCAGACGCCTGTCTTGTACAAGAATTCTATTGTAATTGTACTGCTCTACACATCACAGTATTAGGGGATATATTTCTTTTGACTCTGCAACAGAAAATAGCTTTGAAATAATTTGATATAAGTACAACTGCAGGTAAATACAGTATGGATAAAAAACACAAGATGTAGTTCAGGCAGTTGCCTCACTTGTGGAGTTACCACCTCTCCCTGCTCTTAAGGAAAGCACTGTATAGTCAAAGCTGACATTGATGGCTCGGCTGACAAGGAAACCTGGCCGTGTACCGTGAGTGAAAGCTATTTGTCAGATTCAAGCCCCCTCCTCCCTGCTCCATTACTACTGCGTCCAGCCAACCCCCACACCACACCCCCCACCTCCCACATCTCCCCTCCTCCTCCATCTGTGACTGGCCCTGACAGAACACCTCCCCTTTCATTTCCACACTGTACACTCATTCACGGGAAAAGCGTCTGTTTATGCTGCAAAAAATTGCGGATCACAGATATCGATTTCTGTGCCGCCCGAGCTTCAGGTAAATTGTCTGAGTGACTCGAGTGTGATGAATATTAGATTGAGAAAGAGCTTGATATGGTGAAGAAAATAAAAAGGAGGGGGGGAAATGCTGACCCAACAATCTCTTTCCCCCTCTCCCTCTGCAGTCTTTATTGGCTGTGCTCTACCTGTACTTCTCTCTCTGTCCCACTCTCCCTATTCCTCTTACTCTGCCCCCTCTTCTCCCTAGGGGCCAGTTATCCATCCCTCCTGATATGATGAAGCCTCCTGAACATGGCAGACCAATCAAATACAGAGAAATTATTCAAATTAATTAAAATATAGATCGATACAACTGAAGCCCTCTGTTAATAGAGACTCTGATGCAGTTTCATGCTTTATCCTTCCATTTAGGATGTGGGGGAAGTGGGGTTATGGGTCAATCTTCCAGGCAGAGAGGCTACTGCACACACATACACCACCATCACCACCTCCATGATCAGAGTAGTTCCTCAGCTCCCACAGCCTGTCCTCACACCATCTTCATTCTAATGTTCTAACAGTCACGTTAGTGTGTGGCCATGTAACCCGCTATCCGTCTTCACCGACTCCCTACACTCTTCCTATATTGTTATATTCTAATACAATACATATATTGTTCTACTTTTTTAATGCGTAACAATTTTTATATACCTATGTAAGTACATATATGCACATATAAAAAAATCCATACCTGCACATACAAACACACACACACACACACACACACACACACACACACACACACACACACACACACACACACACACACACACACACACACACACACACACACACACACACGGAGGTCATTACATCCATCTCACTCGCAATCAATCATTCAGTTAACAGACCATCAAATAAATTAGTAAAATATGTATTCATTTTATTGTGCCAATAAAAGGGATTGACAGAGGACAAAACCATGACTCTCGCTTCCATTTTAGCTTTTACCCCGGCCATCTTTGTGAGTGTTTCTCTCACCTTCTGCGCAGCTCTCGCCCTTAAAGCCCAGTGAGCACACACAGGTGCCCTCTGTGCAGGTCCCGTGTCCGCTGCACTGGGGGTCCATGCACTGGCTGATAGGAACGTCACACTCGGGACCCTTCCACCCGCTGTAGCAGACACATGCACCCTTATCGTACTGACCGTTCCCACTGCAGAGCACTGGGCAGGCCACTGCAGACCACAGAGTGACAGGGAGGGAAAGAGACATGGAGCATATAAAATGCAGGACAGAAAGAGTGAAAGGAGAGCAAGGGAGAGAGAAAGAGAGTGGATGGAACATTTGAATTAATATCAATCAAAACAAGGAAGGTCAAATAAACATACTTTCAAGTGAACACCCAAAAGGTACAGTATAAATTTTGTGTAATGTGTAATCATGGAAACACACCTTGAAACAAGTCTTCATCCTTTGCTCACAGTAAGAAACACTTGTTATGCACTTAAGGGTGTCTTTCTAAGGCAATACAAATACAGCACAATCCTAAATTTGCCAAACAAAACTTTCAAAATATGTCAAATACATAGTCTTCTAAACAAAAGCACAGTTTATCCCCCTACTGACTTGCCCTGGCTGTTAAGTCTGTGCCAAAATGTCTCTGCCAGTCTTCATACTCACTCTAAAGCTGAATCCCTCTAGCAGCAATACATATTAAACTATTTTCTCTTTCACATCTCACACAAATTTTACTGATACATTTTGTATATTTAAAGTAATAGCAGAACTCAACATGACTGATTGATGAAAATAGCCAGCAACACTTATGATTTGGTAAAGTTTCTAATACAATCTAATCCAATCACCAGACAAGCTTATAACCGTAGAACCCAAGGGTTGATAGAATTCTCTGGTTTGACAGATAGCGATTAATGAAAACCCTTAAACTGCAGAGATTACTCCGCATCCTTAGGTGCTGTGTCAGTACATGCTGGTACTGCACATTGATGCTGCCTTGTTTACACGGAGGCTGAAATGAAAGGCATTACATAAATGGAATCCTTTGATGTTATGATTATTATTATTACAACAGAGATGGAGAGACAGCAGTATTTATGTGCATTGCCACACGCAGAGGGTGGCACTGAAAACAAAGCCCCCTCCCAGGTTTTTTCTGGTGGCCCCGGGATGCTGGCGTGCGTCTGCCTGCTCTCTGTCTTTATTAATGAGTGCTGATACATGGGCAGGATGGCAGGCTGTGTGTGGGGGGAGGGACAGTAAAACAGGCTGGCAGACCTCTTTCCCTACTCTTTTTATGAGTCAATAACAATAAAACACAGGAGGGCGTGCTGGTGTCGGCTGAGCTCTCAGGGCCACCTGGGAGAGCGTTTACAGTGAGCATCACGGAGGCTGTTGCCCACGGCTACGGGGGGATTCGCATTTCTCTGTCTCCCTAAATGTTGTTCCAGCCCTCTTACCCAATGTGACAATGGCTGACGGCAGCTGTTTGACTTGTGGCTCGAACCCCCGAATCAAAGCTGTCCTGAGGGAGGACCCCCTGCCGCCAGACTTACACTCTTTCCTTGGAAGCACACATTCCTGGGTTCGCCTCCCTTTGAATCCATTTAAGCTGAGATTCTATTATATCCCTTTGGCAGATACCAATATCCAAAGCAACTTACAGAGCATTAGGAGCTGCAAGTGTACAAAGAGGCACAAAGTAAAACAGAAACAAACTGAGAGCAAATATGGAAAATACCACTATAATTCATATGAAAAGAACACCCTAAAGCTAAGTAGTATAATCCAGTGCAATTGGCAGTCATTTTAGGGAGATGTGTTATTTCAGTGGTGCACAGCAAGAGAGCACATGTTCAGTTTTAAGAGCATATCTACGTCAGAGAGATAAAGTGCTGTTCTGATACTGAGGTGAACCTCATCCCTCTAGTGCGGGGAGTTGCACAGGGGCTACAAAGAGGGATGGAGGGAAGCAGAGAGGGGCCTGGGAAAGAGGACAGAGATACGGGCAGAGATAAGGGTATGTTGTTGTGAAGGGTAGGAAGTTATGAGCACTGTAAGCTAGGTGTAAGCAGTAACATACTGTGAGACAGTCCTTGCATCCCTCACACACATTCTAAATGCACGGTCTACATACACACAAGCAAGCAGGCACACACATGCACAAGCGTGTGAGCAAAGGAGATGTCAGTGATGTCAGTTTAAAAAAAGTAATGAAATGTAATTTAACAGTGAGGTAACTAAACTATTAATCAAACCGTTCCCAGGTGAACAGTGGAAGATGTGGCTTGTGTGAACTCCTATCCATCACTGCACTGTCTAAGCATGGCCTAAGGCATAAAACTCACTGCTTAGACTGGTGTCTAAACCACAGAAAACCACCATGCGGCTCACTATACAAACATTACTCTGGTATACTCCACTGTACACTCCCTCACAGCCCAGTGTCCACTCTGTCACAGACCTCACTGTCTCCTCCCTCAGACCTCACTGTCCACTCTGTGCATACAATGAAATACTATGCACAGGTCTAGTCAGTGGTCAGATCCTGTAAAGCACAGGCCCTCCCTTCACTACTTAGTGACTGACATCATGCCATACAACTACAGAGCAGTATCTGTGTTCAGTCTGTCTACCCTTCCTCTGCCCTTTATGGTAAAAGTGATATACCTTTAGAGCAGTCCATCCCGTGGAACCCCGGAAAGCAGTGGCATACTCCAGACACGCACTCTCCGTTGCCGTGACAATTGCGGGGGCACTCTTGCACAGAGTCTGCAATAAGAATGCATTTTTTAAAACAACTGGGTGGAAACTTATTGAATTGTAAATGCAGCTGTTTATCTAGCTTGTTGCACCGTCTCTTTGGGGCTTTCGCCACCCCTTGTTACTTGTGCTCCACTCTTTTCCTTCAAAGACACACTATTCTCTGTAGAGTGAACGTAAAATATCGAAACATGCCTTTTTCACTGCTTAAACTGCAATGTGAACAAAATCTCCAAGGGTTAAACTAAAACCCTTTAGATTTTAGGTTTATCTGCTGCTTAGATATTTTTACCTTTGTAAGTATTAGGGGTGTGCAAACAGGTCATTATTCGTATCTGTATTCGTTCAACTACAAAATTATCTATATCTGTATTCGTCATTCGGATAGAAACCGGAAGTGGGTGTGGTCTTAACTGCATAAGTTTTTCATCTTTTGTCTCTTTGTGGAAAAGGTGTTGGTCTTTTACAGCCTTAATATGTCTTTTAAATTACACCTCTATTTCCTTTTAATGAATGAAAATAATGTCGTTGTACTAATGCCATGTTTGCAATTGATTGACCTTGAAATATTAAATTTCAATTTACTGACCTTGTAGCAGACTGAATTGCTACTATTGTTGCTGCTAAATTCGTTAGAGCGAACGTTGATATTGTTTTCTCCATGGAACATTCAGTACACTAGTGCTTTGCTCTCTACTAACAGTTGTTTACACAATATGTCTCATGAGAAGGCTGCTTGCATACAGGGTTTTTGATTTCTTGTATCTGACTGACATCAAGTCAATGCTTTTTTATGCTGTACGGTAAAACGAGATAACATTGGCTAATACTTGGCTACATTATACAAGATACATTGTACAAGATAGCTACATAACTGGTTATGGTACAGACATTTAGTTATTGTTACTCAGCTCACTAGCCTAGCTGTCAATTTATTTATTTCTGCCCCGTTCATCTTTTGGTCATTAAAGTCATAACCTAAGTCTTAAAATATGTTTTATTGTTAGCTGTCCTGCTAGTGAAGAAACATTACCGTTAATAGTGCTTAAATGTGAAAGGTGTAACAGGTAGCACCGAAGGCTAGGCATCGTTAGCCCCAAGTCTGTCTTGCCATGTTAGGACAAACTTTTTCCCTGCTTTGTACTTGTATTTGTCTGCTAACAGTTGTTTCCGAGGACTTCTGTTCGGCAATCGGTCAGGTTTCTAGGTGGCTTGAAAAGAACATTGATCGCGTCGCTATCTTAATCGGTAGTGAGGCTTTACGCCCGACAGCGCATCCCAGGTAACTCGCGTTTGTGGGGTAGGCTAAGACACTACACCAGAACATTCTCCCAGCTCAGAACGCAATTTGGAGCACAAACTATGTCACTTTGGGAACATGCGGTCTCAAAGCACTGGGTTCATAGCTACGAGCTGCATTGTTACCTGTCACTGAAAACTGTTAGCGCTGAACCCTGCTGATGATCACGAAAGAGAGATGAGACTGACTCGAAATGACTGCTCTCGCTTCGATTTGGGGCTGTATGGTCAGCAGATCGCTCCCATGTCAGTCAGGAGGAACACAGTGAGGTGAAAATGATTGTAAATATAATTCCAAATTTTCTTATATATAAAACAATGTTCAAATAAACATTAGTATACATTGAGTCTTTACAGTACCCAATCGATTTCTTTTTTTTTTGTTTAATCCCAATACGAATACAAACGATGACATTCGACCGGAATTATTATCTGTCTATGGTTCATCATGCGTGCGTTCCGAATGCCGTATTCGGATTCGGATTCTACACCCCTAGTAAGTATACACATATTCAAAATTTTATCAGTTTACATATAAGTGGTTTATTAATATATTTCGAAAAAACAAAAATGTAAATGAATCTGAATAATATCATATACACAATTAAGCATCTTGATAAATATACTTTTTTTTCTTCTTCTGAGACATATTACCAAACTCACAGATAAAAAGAGATAAAACCTTTGTGTTTCATAGACCAAAACATAATACGACCTGCAGCATCATCTCTGACAAATATCAGTAGCTACATATAGTTTAAGTTTTTATGCGTACATATGAATACGTTTTTGTCTTCAAAGAAAAGAAACAAAACATATTTGAAGTAGAAGACATTTGAAAGACTTAAGGAGTTCCTGAAGATGAATGCACATCTTCCATTCTGCCCTTCAGTCAAGTGATTCATTGATTAGTGTCATTTCTGTTTTCCCCGTTGAGTCCTATCAGGGCTGCTACTGCTGATCTACTAGAGAATGCCTGTTTATACCTGCTTTTGTAACAGTGGCCCTGAACGCTGGGCCTGTTTTGCAGAGCATTGTTAACTATAAATGCTGTAACAATAAGGGAAGTCGAGGACACAACAATCACTTCTTGAGTTTATTCATTCTATTTGACACAGTAATCTGGGGTAAAAGTCACAAAATGCACACTGCAAGTGCACAGTCAGACTCCATATATATTTGGCAGAAATGTTGTAAAGTAGTCACAGAGCTGGGCTTGCAGAACAGGGGCTGATGGGTCATGTTCCTTTCTGGAGTCTGGACACGAGGGAATAATCACACTCCACACACACTGTATCCCAGGTACCTCTTCATCCGACTTCAAGGGAAAGGCTGATGAAGAGGTACCTGGGATGCAGTGTGTGGAGTGTGATTATTCCCTCGTGTCCAGACAGGAACATGACCATGTGATGTATCCATGTACTGACCAGATGCCAAACAGGAGGTGAAGTACACTTTCCAGCAATGAGTGGACATTTCAATCTTTCTTAACCCTATGTTACTAATCCTTTTTCCATTTTACATCCCTTCCATTTTGCAGCTCCATTTCTGCAGATATTATTCTGGTTGCTTTAGGTTATTTTTAACAGCTGAACAAGTTTGCATTTCTCTCTTGGGTTCATCAGAACTACAGCAAGGTGTATGTGTACTCTTCCTCTATTTTAAATGTGTTTGCATTCTCTGCACTTAAGAACTCAATATTCACCTCAACGTGGAGCTCTGGCTGTGATATTACTGTCTCTTGGGTCAACTTCTACAGTTTCAATTTATACAATCCAAATGCTTGTTCAAGTCAGCTTATTGTCTTGAATAATGGCAAGTATTATATTGCTAGAGCACATGAATAGCCATAAAAGCTCAATCAAAACTGAATTTAATAAAGAGGCAGAAATACTAATATATGGTTATAGTTAGAGTTATAATAGCAATCTAACCAAACACATTTTAAGCAGAATGAAATTCTGCAGCTGTCTCTTCACTGGCATGCTGCCAGCTACCTTGCAGTCAATGGGACTGCCCCTCCCAATCATATTTCATCATCAGTCTCTTCATTCCATTGGGAGAGGGAAATTCTGATCTTATTTACATATTCATCTATTCATTTGGAATATTTTTCTTTCTCGTGTGAGCAGCTCACTCACCATTTATGTCTATCTATGTAGTGTTTTTTTCTCTCTCAAACACCAGCCAGAAGAGTGAGAAATATGTGAAAACATGTTCTTTTTACCCAAGGTTCACTCACTGATGGCTGGTGCATGTGAAAACCCAAACTCATACAGTAACCTAACACTTCCCAACTGCAATTGTGCTCTGGGAAGAGTAAGTGTTACCCTTAATATGCCTGTCAAAGTGCATCAGCATGAGCAATTCACTTTTCCCTTTTAGCCTTACACATTATGAAGCTGTGAAGAGGCACAGAACATTCTGGATACTAAAACTCTCACTGCTATTAAAAAAAGCAAGGTGGAGGCTTTGGCCTAAAATGAGGAGGAAAGGTTAGAAAGCAGCTAAGTTCATGGACTCACCCAGTATGGCAGTGCTGAAGGAAACTGCTTCTTTCTCCTTCCCGTCATTGTAGAATGCCAGGTGCCAGGTGCCTGGGTCCAGGTACTGCACAAAGACGGCCTCGTTCAGAACAACCGTCTGAATGCTGCGGCGTTCCCGTGGCGACTCCACAACACTCCACTTCTCCTTCCCATCCAGCCGCTCCATGTAGTCATACTACTCCACAGAAAGATTTAGAGAGAGAGAGAGAGAGAAAGAAAGGGAGCAAGAAATAGAGAGAAGGAAGGAAGGAGAAAAAATATGAAGGAGTGAGAGGAAGAGAAAATAGGGGGTGGGCTGTAGATACACTATATTTCCCACAGACAAAGAATAGAGACAGAGAGATAGGCCATGCCATGCACATGAGGACATTCAGTATGTAGAGCTGGGAAGAAAGACACAGCAAAGGTGAGAAAGAACAAGAGAATGAGAAATAGAAAGAAATTTAGAAAGAAAAAGAGAAAGGTAGATGACAGAAAGGGGCATGTGGGTAGATGAGATGAAGGCTCCATGACCCACACACAAAGTCTTGCAGAAAGGTTCAGGGACAGGATTCAGTGACACCCCAGGGCAGTTTTGATGGGGGCAGGTGGGTAAAAGCTTACCTGTGCGTGAGAGGGAGGCAGGCCCTTACGGATGTAGACTCCAAAAAGTGCATCCTTGCCCAGGGATATGTTGAACTTGAGGAACTGTGGTTGGCTGAGGTGCAATGAGGACCTCCAGAACATTCCTGGTGGGACCTCCTGGGTCACCCTTCGCCCAACCTCCAGGCTGCCAGTATCAATGCTGCTGTTCCGGAAAGACCATGGCCCTAAGGAACAAGAAACGAAGAAAATGGTTCTGTCATGTGATGCCCCAGAGATCATAGTCTTGCTGAAATGAAACAAACTGACTGTGTTCATATACATCACATCTAGGCATCTAAAGGCTTTAAATGAGCATGCATACACACACGCATGACACAACACACACACACACACACACACACACACACACACACACACACACACACACACACACACACAAAACATCAGGCTCTCTTTCTCAAATGTATTTTGTTGTTCTCAGTAAGTCAATCAATAGATTCCCCTCGACATTTGATGCAAAGAAAGAGAATTAAAATTCTACGAGCATGTTCATTTAGTATGCGAGTTATGCTATATAAACAGGGTCTTAGAGGAGCGCTTTTACAGAGAGTGTGCCATCAACACAGAACCTAATTGCCATTCTCTGGGGACTCGAGCGCTCGTGGGAGGGGGGGACAGTGGCATTAAAGTGAGAGTCACGTGCAGCGCTCTGCTTTCAAGAGCGGCCTGGGAATGAGGGCGGTGCAATTCCCATTCCCGTCTGTTGACGTTCCCACTGGGAAAGAGAGAATCAGAGACATTGACCCCTCTAATGAGTCAGTGGAGCGGTTCTCACAATCTCTGTGCTCTCCCATTGGCTCATGGCTCCAACGTGGCACCCCATGCCGTGGTTGGCTCGGGCCTACTATGGCAGTTGACGGTACTGCTGATGAACGTACCACAACGGCAGTGGCGGCGTGCTGGGGGCAGTGTGTGCGCGTTTACGGCCACAGCCGTGCTCGTTTATTACCCGTTTTGAAGCGAAATGACCGTTAGATTGTTTATTTATGGTGGTGCCGCTGGGGGCTGCGGGGGTTGACTTTGAACAGGAGCTGCATCAGCGAGCCTCCTTGCTCTATCCTGCATTGGTAGAGGCATGGTTCTGCCGAAAATCAGGTCAGATCTGCGCAGGAGATCGAGCACCTGACAAGGAAAACGTGTGAAAAACGGTAAGGAAATAAAAACAAGGAGAACACAATCACTACAGGTCTGGAGCGACGGGAGACAGCAGATAGGGCCCTCTCATTAATACAAAACACCAGTGGGGAGACAGGGCAAGGAGAGTGGAGTAAAGAGAACAATAGAAAGTGTAAAAAAGAATGCAGACAGAAGCAGTCTCCCTGAGGGCCAGTATGGAAAGACATTTTGCAGTTAGGCTCTGTGCTGTGGTGTCAGCGCTACCTCTGGCACTCTTCTCCAGTAGTACCCTCCTCCAGAACGCTGTTTTCTCTCTGCCAGTTTTGCTCCCTGCAGTAGGCTACTTTTCCCATTTTATTTGATCAGCAGATATATGTAGCTCACATTTTTCATAGGATGCATTCACGCAGGGGCCGCACGGGATAATTATCACAGTATCAGCTAAATCTGGCACAATACATTGAATATCTCCTTTTATGATATATAGTACATGGTCCCCAGAAAAAAAAAAAAATACAACCAGACAGTTTGCTGAGGCCACAGAGGCACGTTTCTATGTGTTCTACCAATGAGGACATGGACGGTAACGGTCCACACACCTGAATTCATGCCTCCCCCTTCCTTGGCTGAGAATAGAATATTTACCCTAGTCAAAAACAGAGCTGCTGCCTCATGACTGGCGGTTAGTGGCATTCTTTCTTGAGCCCCTCATCTGTGTGAGTGCTCTCGACGGAAAGGAAAGCGACACCACGTTGAAAAGTTCAGACACTGAAACGCTTCAGCTGAAGAGCTCCCCGCCTACGCTCTCAAACGCGTTTTCACAGCCCCTCACTCACGTCCCTGCTCCTCTCCTCCGATTACACAGTGGCGCAGAGTAAACTGTCCTTACGCTCCTCATTAGCTGGGACATCGGCCCCAACAGGCATATGAAAATTCTCTATAAGAGTGAAGTCGCTATGTGTGGCGTTGCCTTGGCGATGGCTTGAGGTTGTCTACAGAAATCGCATTGTGCAACTTCAAAATGTAGCAGGCAGGTAAAAGAGGCAGCCATGGACAAAAGAGAAACAACCATGGGTTTGATACAGCAACAGCCTGAGGGAGAAAGGCATGTTTTTATGTTGGCCAAGAAACAAGGCACTACCTACAGATTTATTCTGGTGATTTATGTAGCTTTATAGCCATATTCTAAATGTAACCTTGCCCTATTGTATAAAGTAATAAAGTTCACCACTGTCTTTTAACACTACTGTGAAGCTTGCAGAGTTAATCTATTGTTTTCTTAATAGTTCATAATATGGCTACATCATGGAGTACAATAAAGGTAATGTTAAAGAAAAATAATGTAATTATGAAGTGCAATATTGTTGTTTGGTGACTTTCTTGGTTCTTACACTTAAACTTTGGAAACTAGGGCTTGGGGATTTTGTAGCTTTTGTTGGGCAGTTCTGTTGTGAAGGAAGAAAGGCAGAAAAGAAGAGAGTTCTTTTAAGAGAGCACAGACACAGATCAAACACTCTCACAAGGTTGAAAAAGGGAACAGAGCTATGTCACAAAGGGAAAGACTGAGTGCACATTGTCACTGTAATCAAAAGGCAATGTATTTGAAGGGATGTCTTTTGTTTTTGGATGCTAATTTGTAATGAATCCTTCATGAAACAATCTTCCTTGGGTTTGCATGGCTGATTCACACTAGAAGCATTACATTTATGGCTGTTTGTTATTGATCAATTCAAAAACATTATTAATATTCAGTGTATATCCTGTAAAAATTGCAATCCACAAGTATCAGAAAGACTACTTATTCAGTGCGGATTCACTCCCCATTAAAGACTCAGTAAGGAATCAATGACACACATACAGAAAACCAAGACATCACTATAAACACTTTAGAACTCAAAATAATAAAAATGGAGACTGATCCTGAAAATGAAATGTTCAAGTGATGTGCATTTGCAGTATATGTGTACATACTTGTGTTTAAATGGACACATATGCCTTTGTGCCTATGATACTGTGTCACGCAGTGCTTCCACTTTCTTTTGCATTTCCTCCAGATTCACACCGAACAGTTGACTGAAAAGCCATGTCCTCCAATCAATGCAATCACCTACAGTACATTTACTTGACTGAGTTTATTATCGTCCATTGCCCTTTCCTCATCACTCGCAGTTGTTGATGGAAAGGAGCCTTTACAATCCCCTTTCCCTCTTGACAGGAACTGCTGAAATGAAGAGCCCCCTTCCCCCCTTTATGATTGATGGCCGTTATGGGGAGCTTGTTGTTCTTACCTCTGCCTCCAGAGGGCACTGTTGCCACATCGCTGCTGCCCGGCAGTCCTGTGCTCAGCCCATTGTTAATCATGTGGCTGTCTGCTGGCTGCAGCTGCCAATTGAGACCAAGCAGGTTCATGGCTGCAGGAGAGAAATAGGGAATGTGGTAAAAAAAATTACTGCACTGTTCTGCACTACCACTTCAGTGTACCACATTATTACCATGCAGCGCTGCATTCTCAAAATACACTTCAAAAAAAAAAAAAAACAGAAAGAAGAAGGTGAGGGAAGATCCTTTTGATATAATGTTAATGCTGGTGAGCTCCACTCTGCAGATATCAGAGATGCTTTTTGGCCAAGCCCTGTCCAAACCTGTGTCTCTGAACAGGTAAGTGGTTACCTTAGAAACCAATGGCCACTTTATTCTCTTAAATACCACCTTCTCAGACAAAGACCTAGATAATTTTGCTTTCTGAAGAACAGTAATTATGTCTCTCAATTCTGTATTGTTTTACGCATGTATAGTCACCGAAATGGCAGGTAATTGGCACTTTTGTAAAATGCCATGGTGTGCAAGCATGTTTCTTGGACTCCATGCCCAGAGGAAGTCCGGAGACAAGCATCAGAGAGACAAAAGAACAGGAAGCTGAGCCTTCACAAGGTTAAAAAACAAGTCTCCTCTCATGGTGAGGAACATCTCCAGACACCTGACAAGTTCTGGCTCCCTTTATTTGGAATGTTTGCAGCTGACGAGTGACTGATAAAAAGAGTGCCCCCCCCCATTTGTGTTTGACTGTTGTTATTTTTCTTGTTCTTGGTAAGAAGATGTATTTGTTAATCATCCATTGACAATTATTTTTTGCAAAATGCAAGGACAAAAACGAAACTGTCTCAGCCCGGAAGCATGTAGCATGAGGAAATATTGAAATATTCTGCTAATGTGATTAGGAAGGTGTTTCACTTTTTTAAATCCTCTGTATTTTTAATGGTTCTTAATAAGATAAGTGTGATTCTAAAGAAACATGACATGAGACATAGGTGTTTAACAGGGCTAAATTAGATCGACACTACCTGAGGCCCTCTTCTATGTGGTTTCTCGCACACACACATGCGCACTCATATACACGTGCGCGCGCACACGCACAAATGCACTCACACACTCACGCACACAGACACACGCACGCACACACACACACTCACACACACATGCATGCACACGCACATAAACGCACGCACATGCACACGTACACACACACACACACACACACACACGTGCACTCTGGTGCTCTTGGCTTGCCCTCACTCTTGCCTATCACACTTAGATCTCATCCCCCAAAATCAATTTTCTCTCTTGTCAGACTCCATCTCCACACGTGTGGTGTGTGAGGGATAGGAGAGGTGAGGAGGAGAAGAGAGAGGGGGATCTGTGGTTTCAGTGGCCCTCCCTCTCCCCTGGCTGAAGGAAAGCGCTGACACCTCGGGCCTGTGCCTGCTCGCTCTGTCAGCTCTTTTATTTGTCACAGAGGAAGGAACAGAAACACGGAGCTAGCTTTTTCACTGCCTTGTATCTGCCCCTCTCTTTCTCTCTCTCTCATTCCATCTATCCTTCTTTACTCTTTCCTTACCCTCTCCCCCTCCTTTTCACCCTCTCCTCTTTTGTGGTCCCATCTATCCCCTCTACTCGATAATGTCAGAGAACCAAAGACGCACAGAAAAAAAAACAGTGCCAGGCTAAATGACATTCTTACTCCTGATCAAATTATCAAGCAATGTAATCAATTAAACACAAAGACAAGATGGTGTTTTGTGAGATGGAACTAAATGCCGCACTGTCAGCATTAAGGGGTGTGGGGATGGAGGGGGCTTGGGGTGGGGGGGTGGTGGTGGCATGGAGTGGGCAGACAGAGGGGACATCGTGAAGAAACCATGCATTTTACCCTTGTGGCCAGCAGGTGGCACTGTTTATTGCAATCTAAGCCTGTAAGCATCCCCAAACACATTATGAGCTGCCTGACCCAAACCTCAGCACAGCGTGTGTCAGAACCAACCTGCAGAGGCCCACGCGCACAGCCTCTAACTGCAGTGCTGTTTAAAGCCAACTTAATGTGTCCTCTGAGAGCTCCCTGGGCTCCCCTCTGAGACCCACTGCTGCTTGGACACAACTCAAGTGGCTGCAGAGAGGCAGTTAGCCCCCTCACAAACCACACTCTTGCATTGTGAGCAGCTGTTTTTATCTACGACTAAAAGCCAGGCTTGAGTTTTCTTTCCCTCTGAGTCAAACTAAAATGGAGCTCAGCCGTCTGTGTACACAACCACAGAAACATCTGACTAGCCAGAGCGTTCCCACTAGTGGTTCTGGGAAGGAGTTTTGGGCTTGCGGGGATCTGACCAGGGCTTGTCTGAGGTGGAGAGCAGTACTGAAAGGGTTATTGCTCTAGTTTGGGCCCACTGTACGAGTGATAGTTACTGCTGTCTTGCACAGCACTTCTACATAAACTCATTTTCAGCCTGCCGATAAATATTAATTACAAGGAGAGGCTTAACAAGAAAATGTGTTTGATTAAAAATGAATGAGTTTGGTGCATAACAACTTTATGTAATCTTCATGCATAATTCAAGTCCTCAAAGTGGCATATAATATCACCTGTATAAAACATAACATCTGAAATATCCATGCATTGCACAGACTGTAGTGGTACAAGGGAGGAGACAGGCTTTGGGACTGATGAATTCTCGCACCCCTTTGATGTTCAGCTTTGTGAAGTCTCTGAGCAGACGCCATTGGGGACGTGTCCTCCCCCCGTACACCATGGATGTGGGTGGGGTCTGGAGCTGTAGATCATGGGCCAAATAAGGCTCCTGCTCTGCAGCTGCCTGATGACCGAACTGGAACTCAGGGCAAGAGCCTGCTTGCCAGACTGATCTAACAAGAGCCACATAACTGGTTTGAAATCTTTTGATTTATTTCACATTTTCATTGAGATACACATTCTAAATAGGAAATTTGGAGCAAACTGCTGAAAATTTGGCCAGAGAGCAGCACTATGTGCCCATTAACCTTTGGCTGTGTTTGTTTTCAAAAATGGGCACTGCATCACTGTTCTCAGGGCTGGGTTGTATTGTACCTGCAACCTGGGTCCAGTTATGGAGGGGTGGAAAAGGGGCCAGCCTAATCAGCCTTAACCTCATGGACTACAAGACTACAGCTTGGTCTCTCTGCCGTGGTTTCACCCTCCTGGTCTCATGGCTAAACGATAGCATCTCTGCTGTGGTTTCACCCTCATTTCCTCTTGTGGCGACAAGATGGTGTCTCTGCTGTGTCACCAGGCCTTGGCATTTCTGAAGCTCTGTCAGTCTGTAGCCTGGAACAAGTTCAGAGTCTGGCACCAGCTTCAAATCAAACCCCCTGTCCCCCTGCACCCCCTTGGAACAGACTGCTCCCTGGCCTGGAGAAGGCCATGGCAGATGTTTGCGTTGGAGAGTTGCACAAAGACAAAGGCCGTTATCGCTGACATTCTGACAGGCCTGACAGAAGGTTACCTTGGATTCCCAGCAGCTGGTAAACAGGACAAGGATATTTGCTGAGTGGAAGCACTTCCCTCAGGTTGTGATGGGTAAACGACTCCAGGGCAGCACGCACGACGTGGGCAGAAAAGAACCGTGTGTGGTTGTGTGGTTGTGTGTGCAATGCTGATGGAGTCGTGTTTCTGAATGAGCATAAAGGCTACCTAAATCAGCCTGGACACAGAAATACTTTTGTACAGCAGGTCCTACAACATTTCCCTTGGCACTAAATTTTGGTCCTACCATTGGTCGATGGATGGCTGGACAGGCACTACAGAGCTGTCCCACACTGAGGGGGGCAGGCAGTGGGTGGAGGGGCCTGGAGAAATTCCAAATGCCTGGTGAAGTAGGGGATGTCAGAATAACATAGACAAAATGATCATCGTTAAGACAAGTAGGGAAGGGGAGGGGGAGTACTTGTGAGGAAAAGCCAGTGGGACAGCTCCCATACGCTCAACATCCCTCACACCCTAAAGCACTACAGAACACTCACATACGCCTCACACCCGCCACTTGCCAAATACAATGGACATAAAGAGCACCCATTCCTCCCAACCGGAAACACTTGCCAAAGTATCATTCCCAGACAGAACTCGGCCATATGGCTCTTTAGTGGCGCCGGCTGCTCTCTTCTGGGGATGAGGGGAAGCTAGAGGAGTGGGGTGCATGAGGTGGCCTGCCACTGGAGAGCGGATATGGGGGTTGAGGTCTCAGGCTGGCTCACAAGCTAAAAATACTCAAAGTGGACATGGATGATAAAAGACAAGGACAAATTGACTGTCAATCCTCAACCTCTACACAAGACCACCTCTCACAACGTGAGAACTGTGGCCCTCAGATGCCCCTGGTCCCTTATACAGACAATGAGGACTCACTGTGTTGAGTGTACCTCAGAGGTCTAGAAGATTTTCTCCTCTCTTTGTACAGATACAGAGAGCAGGCTGCAGAAAACTCCTCCTCTACACACACTTACACACATTCTTTCAGCCTTTGTCCCTGCAGAGAAAGAGTTGCTAACCCCCGACAGAAATAACTGCGTATCATTTCAGCATGATAAAGAATGGATGGAACCATTCTCTATGGATTGTGCCCACGCACTAAGTACAGATATAAGAGTGTCTAAGTTTGTGTATGAATATAGGCTTACATATATGGATGTATATATAATTCATGTCTGCTTTCTTCCTGACAGTCCGTCCATACGTGTGAGTTTTGAGCAGTCGAAGGAAAGAAATAAATCATTACCAAAATGTATTCTCACCCCTTGGCTAAACGTATTTGAAAAATGATTCACATCACAGTTAGTTTAATTAATTTTATACAATTTCAGTAGCATGTGCTATATTCAGCACATATTGTGAAAATATCAGGCTAACATGAAGAAAATTATCAATGTCAGGAGATGTGTCTTTACTCCGTAATGAGTGTTTTTCTGCAGCTACATGGTAAGGTTAAATAAGGACTTTTTGTCTCCAGTATGTCTGACATCTGGGGATGTCTCGCTTGATTTTGTGGGGTGACAGTGGCAATAAATAGGGTCACTCTAATGTCACACTTGATGTCCTGATCAGTCCAATAATAAAACAAGGACAAAGGATATCAAAGCCCTTCACTAAAGACATCAAACAATTACTGAGCCATAATTGGACCAGGAGGAGGAACTCATATTACTTAAAAGGTAATTTTCCCATACCTTATTTTTGCAATCTCCCTTGGCCTTACCAATAAACGCATATTAACTGTTCTAATTTACCACTAAATTAACGAGACTGACCTCAATTAGAACGCTAATTGTAAGCTGAGATTTAGCCGGGCAGCAGTCATAATTGGTTTAGGACTTGTGGTGCGAGTTCTGAATTCACTCAACATTTCCTTAGAGCACCAAGCAGGTTTACTTTTAATCATACCACTCAGCTTTTCTCTTTCCTAATTTCAAACACACAAGTTTTTGCATTAGATTAAAAAGGGAGGAACTGTCCAATACACTCTCCTCCTCTATACTGAACAAATTCCTCTATTACTGAACTATCGTCATTATAATTACTATGGTAATAATGATGCTATATTTGTGATTCCTATTTGAATTGTTTGAAAAAAAAAATGTTTGTACAACACCAATAGCATATCCAAGACCATACATGTTATGCATTATCTGTTAATATCACCAAGCATGTACTGTTATTCAATGAAGGTTAAGGGTACCCCAGGTAACTCAGCATGCATCTTGCCAAGGTCACTCTCCCAGTCTCACCCCAATGACTGTTTGTTAAGAGGTCTCTCTAAGGTCTCTTGGAGAACATAGACCCAGAATTCATTTATTAATTGCAAACCTTAGTATGACTTACAGGCTTGTTTTCAGTATCTGAAATACATATGGGGCAATAGAACAGGAGGAGCCCCATCCTTGAAAGCATGGTTATAGAGCCTTTTTTTCAGAGGAAATAAGGTCTTATTTCACAAAAACTGGTTTGCAGTATAGAATATGTGTAAATGCATCTGTAAACAATAATTTGTTTGGAGCCCTATGTGTACTTTATGCAAACGGGTTTGTACATTTCTTAATTTTCATATCATGTTTCACAGATTTGTATGTATTTGTATTTCTTGAACTTTGTGTATTACTTCTTGTGTTTTCTTCTCAGGGTATGCTCAAGCATATGGGCACGTTGTCGTGTTATGGAGACAGGTTTTGGCCATCGGGTATGCAGTGGCTCCAGCGAATCGACAGTTTTATTGCGAAACTTTGAAGCTGAACCAAGGTGGGGAGCGCAGGGACAGGATGTGTTATTGAAGGCCTGTCCCTGTCCCTGTCCCTGGGGGGGAAGAGTGCTTTAGATGAACTGGAAATGAAAGAGCTGCGCTCCCAAACTCCCCCAGCCCCAGAGGGACCCTGCTCTCTGACTGATGCAACTAATCAGCAATTCACTGTAATTCAAAGGTTAACAGCAAGTCTGTTTGTGAGTTACCTCTCCCTCCTTCCTCACTCCCTCCCTCCTGTCTCTCTCTCTCTCTGCCGAGCGTCTCCCTCAAATAAAAACCTTTTCACTATGCAGAACGCAGACGCTGGGTCCTGTTTTCCTTCTCCAAACATTCCAACGCGCTCCTCAACCTGGTGCCAACATTCTTTCAGAAGTGGTGCCAACATACTTCCCCAACTTACGCCAACACGGTCCTAAAGCCGATGCCAACATGCTTTTAAACCCGATGCCAGTCCACACCCCGTGCTGCAATACCAAAAAAGTGCCCAAAAAAGCGCCCCCTCATCCCTGTACTCCGAACCCCTCCCGGCCTGGAGCACTGTCTCCTGTCCTCCGCAGACCGACTTTTCATTTGTTTGTTTGTTTTGCGCTAAATGAAATAAGATCCCAATCAGTCATATGCTTACAGCCACGAATCCTCATTTCCTGAAGAGACACCGGCAGGGAAAATCTCCCCGACTCTCCGCGTGCCACCCGCTCCCTGCCTTCTCTTTATAGCCCATCCGTTACTGTTAGAGACGGGAAATGAGGGAGAATTGAAATCAAAGTCCAGATGAATGCACGGGGGGAGGGGTGGGCTGGGGGTAGAGAGACGTTAGCCCGGTTCTGTCTTCATTTGCTTCATATTTTAAACCAAACGGAAATACGAAATGCGCTACAAATACTAGTGTGCCAGCCTGCCCCGATTCCTTAATAAAGTGAAAAACAGCATCGCGGCTGCTCTCTTAACCTCTCTTCTATTAACACATTTCCTAATCTCATTCTGCTTTCACTGAGCTCCCAAATGTCTTTTTTAACTTTAACTGGAGTGATGATATGAACTGGTTTTGCTTATATTGCATTCTAAATTACTGCCCTCTGAATAAATGGAAAGGGGAAATAAGCTTGTGTTAATGCCAATGAGTATATGAGAAACAAACAAAGGGAGGGAGGTCGAGGGAGCACAGAAGAATTAATAGAAGGAAAAAGAAGGATAAAGAGATTAGAACCCAATCTCAGTGGTGTGTGCAAATTCTCAGCCCAAGATCAGTCTGACTGCTTGTGCAATAGAGACAGGGCCCAGGCATTTGAGGGCTTCACAGCAGCTCTGATCCTGCACCCCTCCCCTAGAACCCCACCCCAGAAAACCCCCTGCCCTTCCACTCCAATATCCCCCTCTGAAGAGCCACATGGTCCTGCAGGATCAGGCCCGATAGATCTGACACCACAGTCTCTCTCAACCTTCTGCAAAACCCTCTGAATAAAATGGATACTGTCCAGGTCTGAGGACGAGATGGGTTGGAGGGAGGGGCAGGGTGTCGCAACCGAGATGGATTCAATCCGTCTCACTCTGCCTGTCTAAACCCATGAGATCAACCACCACAGCATCCGGCCACATTTCTCTTCCCTTACAATTTTCACAGGCTTCATATTATACTCTCCTTTTAATTTTGAAGGATATTTCTAACCTAAATGTATGCAAATGGATCCTGTCTCTGTCTGCTTTGGTTTCAGCCCTGACGACTCGTGTTACGGCATTAAATATTCAGCTCAGTCTGGGAGTCCCAGCATTCACTGATAACTCATTGTTTCTCCTGACTTGACCAGATTTGCATCTTTGTCAGTATCATCTGAAGCCACTAGGGGTGAGGCCTCTCTGGTAGACCGCAAACCATGCATACAGTGGCTGGAAATGTCAGCTAGTTATTTCTTAGTCATCGAGCTCTCCTTATGAGATTTAATTGATTGCAAACATCAGAGAGAAATTGACCTAAACCCCATTTCATATTTCCCTGGTTCTGAACAAAAAAGGAGGAAAAAAAATCAATCTAATACCTTCAAAAAGACTCATTTATTCTTAATACGAAACCGATGGAGTGATCTTTTGTGTTTTTCATTTATGACTGAAGTTTGTAATTTTTGTTGTGCTGGAGATGAACTAAGCCGCTGGTCGATGCTGTGGAAGAGGGATGAAAGGCCTATCATTAGGGCTGCCAGTGGTCGATTCCATTTTACACGAATAAACACAAATGACTAAAAAAGTACCCCCATGCCATGCCTTCCATTTGTCTGAACCAACACTGTGTGGTCTTCGGGTCACATTTTAACTGGACTCGTTGCATGGACAGGTGTGAGAAGAGTGATAGGGGAATGATGGGGGGAGAGGGAGAGAGAGAGAGAGAGAGAGAGAGAGAGAGAGAGAGAGAGAGAAAGAGGAGAGGGAAAGACCGTGTGATCTGTTTGGCAGTGATTTTTTTCTATGTGTCGGCAGTGTACTCTGAAATAGGGTTGTAGGGGAAACAGGCTTGGCAGCGACAAAGACCAATGATATGCAGTGGGGTTCTGTTTGAGCTCTTTTCAACTATTATCAGTGTAAGCTCAGATTAATGACCCCTGAAACCTCACCCAACTTGATATAGTTGGGAAAACAATAAGGCTAACCAGTTAGGGAGCCTAAGCAAGCTAGTTGTGTTTGTGTCATTCGTACAGGATTGCAGGGTTTTCACCATGCTCTCAGCCCAAAAGGCACTTGCACCTGCTACAGCTGATTTAGGATTAACAATAAAAGATGAACAAACTATGACAATCCAAACCTTCTTGCAAAGGGAGGATGCGTGCGGAGTCTTGCCAAAAGGACTTTTTTTCACCAGCTTTGGAACTAATTAGCCGACTCACATGCTTCACTGTGCCAAACACAAGCAAGGTGCTACATAAATGACTACATAAACACTTTGGGGCTTTGAGCCATTTCAATACAGATTAACGTTAACAGACTAGCATTAGTGAGGTGCCGAACCATACCATGCAAACATGAGAATGTAGAGCATGGCATTAGTTTGGTGGGGTGGCTCTTTGGTACAAAATTAATCATGATTTGTTGTTTTCAAATTGTGGATATCCACCTAGCATAGGGCCCTGCTTCATAGCTTCGCAGCATAGCCATGCCACAATGCTAGGAAAATGAAAGCCACCAAACTAGACCTTGCATACTCACAGGGTTCTGTATCAGCCAGACAAGCCTGGCTGCAGATTGACAGGAGTGACAGTGATGTCTGAGCCGTGCACTAAATTCCATTAGCCCCTCCAGCATTCAGGATAAGGAGCAATGCAGCAATAACTGCAGTCCTGAATGAGTCAGCTAAACTAACAGCATTTGAGCATTTCCATGTACCATAACCTTAAATCCCAGAAATCTGAAATATTTAAAGAGGAAAAAACCTCTGGCACCTCTTACCAAAAAAAGTAGTGTTATTATTACGTAACAGTTTCAAGCGTAGGTCTGTGCAAGCGCAAACCCTACTACATAGGTATCACAGATTTCACATCCCAATGTATTTATCCTGAAAATAAGAGAGGAAGGACTCATTTGAAGCTTGGGATACTAAGCATACTGTTTTTACTGTGTGAGAGCAATGACTGGCAAAGCAAAGGATACTTCACTCTCAATGCTTTTTGCAGCCCCTTTCTTGGTCTGTCTACCCAAGCAATCAGTCCTGACTGTGACTTCGGGTGAAGTTATCCCCACAGCAAGAGGGAGGGGGAGTGGCTAGGAATGAGCCCAGCTCTCAGAGCACCACACATCACTGTCCTTCCTCATACACTATAATGGAACAGAGGAACGAAACATGACAGTCCGCATTAAAAACCTCCATCTGAGACTTGCCATCCAAGTGCCCTTTGCAGGAGACTGTTGATTAACAGAAGTTACCTTGATCACTAAATTAATTGGATCCAGATTACTGCCCTTGAATGCTCAAAAAAGACTGCCGAAATGAAGGTCAGAATCTCCAACTGTTTAGAAAAATGACTCATTTCTGGGCAGTGGGAAACAGATGACGGGGATAAAAATAACAGGAGAAAGAGGGAGCACGTTGATGGAGCCGTGTTTCCCAGGAGCTGGAGTGGATTTGTCTCCAGTTCGACTCTGACATTCGCCACATGGCCTGTCATTAATGATGTATGACTGTCCCAGGCCCCCACCCAAAGAGGTGACACCAGCACCCATGTTCGCTGTGCTCCTTCACAGCTCAAGGGCACGGGCGGGGCCCGTGCACGAGGTGCCGTGCGCGCAGATGTGTGTGTCTGTGTGTGCGTATGTGTGTGAGATTCATATTCCACACAGCTGATCCAAGCAGTAAAAACTATCCCCGGCTCAGTTTTCCAGGCAGTGAGAGCTTTTCTTTGTCTCTTCCAGTGTCCTTATCAAGCTGTAAAACAGCTCCATTCCACAATTTCCAAAAGCTCCATGATGAGTGATGAAACTGGGGAAACTCATACCGCCATTCACTGTCCTTCATCTTTTCCATTCCTCTTGTCTCTCCCTGTGATCAATTAATGGAATTAATCTGCTTGTCCTTACAGGACATAAGCCCCAAGGGAGGCAAACTTCACAACACATGATGCCAAACCTGCTCGACTTGCATCAGGGCCGCTCACCTGTATCCTAGCAACCACTCTCCTTGCAGCCTGAAGACGCTCTTGGCCTGATGCTTCCCCAGACTGAAAACGCTGGAGGAATGAAGAAGTGTGATGCCAGTCTGTGTCTTGATCATTTCAAAAGAGTGGGAAAACTACCCGCTTCCACAAAAATGAACCTGAATCTCTGTATCCACCTCTAAATTTAGGGAGCAGAACTCTAAATAAAAGAGATGGCTTTATGTCATGTTTTCAAACACATTCCTTGTGCTGAGTCCAATGTTTCTAAAAGGTTGAGGCAGTGTTCTGGGATATTCTTGCAGCCTCTGACAGGGGAAGAGAAGCACAGCCTTTTAGACCTTCATAACGGATGAGGGCATAAAAATAACCTTAAATTTCCTGTCTGGGGTCTTCAAATGCATTCGGAGTCCCAGGGAGGAGCCTTCCCAGAGCAGGGAGTAAGGATCTCAGTTTAAATAGTCGTGGCAGCAGATTTGTTTTCCTGTAATTAATGGGCAAAGACATTCTGCACTGTGCTTCATATTACCCTGCTTCAGACTGTGACTTGGGTTTAAAACATTGAGCCACACAAAACTGGGAATTCACCACTGAACAAGACTAATTACTGAATCCTGGCTAACCCTCGATGCTGGGCCACACAACCACTGTGGCCCCTTACAGTGGTCTCACTTTTCTGCTGTCACTAAACAAGGCATGGCCATTGACCACTGTACATGGTACCCAAACCCAAAGTATGGCAAGAAAACCACATTAAAAATGAAGCTTATGCCCTCTCAGCGGAAGATAAATAATATTGTGTTGGGAGCATTTTACTGTTAGGAAAATGAGTTGTGGCAGTGTGGCAGCAGGTTTCCCCTCCAACCCTGCAGTTAATGATTGCACTCTGCTGAATGATGGCCTGCCTCAGTTCTCCAGGGCATCCGTGTTTTAAACAGAGATGGAAAACCTGCTGGACTGCAGCCCACTGGGACCAGGGTTATTGCATCCTTACCTCAAAAGGACACGCGGCTCAAGGGCGCCTCAGCAGAGAGGAACAAATGTAACTATTATGTTTGGCAACAAAACTTTAAATTTGTGTGGGAGTATTCTACATAGCACTCAAATGCAATCGCAAAATGCAATAGTGCTCTTCAACATCCCTGCAAAACAAAATATACACATTCCCTTAGCTACACTGCACAAATACACCGTGTTAAGTGTTAAGCTTAGAAAACCATTGATGAGTCATATAACTAATTTAGTCGGTGGTCTCACCCTTGGCTAATGCCATGGTAGCTCCTAAGATGATATAGTAGCTGAGTAGTGAGCCAATTAACACTTAAGCAAATTATGTGACAACTCCACTTGCATGTTAAACAGTGAAACTGAACAGTGCTGAATGATATTAAATGTGTTTGTTGCTAACAAGCGGGCTGTGATTTAACATATTCAGCTAGTTATTGTTCAAAACCTGGTTGACTTCCATCATCCTGCACAAATGGTGCAACAGTGTTTTTAAGAAACCTTGTTTTATCCTAAATATCACAAAATACTACCATGCTTAGTTATGAGACTTGATGCAGGCAGCCTCAGACCTACAGAAGGTGGAAAGATTATTTTAGATGGAAAGTCAAAAGACTAAAGTAAAATTTATAAATACCCTACCAGATTGCAACAGGCTTGCCATGTGTGACATACAAGCTGAATATTTGTGCAAATGTATAAATAATATGAGAAAACGCAGTGAAGCCATTTCATGCTGATTACGCAGTTACTGACTTCCCCATCTGTTGAGACTAATCTCTGGGGAAACAGGGCAGAGAAGGGCGCGGTGACACATCTGCCCCTCTGCAGGACTTTTAGGAGGTAAACGGCTTGAGGTCGTAGTGCCACAACTCTGCCCACATGAGTCAGGTGCTCACTGCAGAGAAACACTCACAAACAGACACTCCCACACTATCCAACGCTTCCACGGGCTAAATGCAGCCAATCCCAGCTCTGCAGATACATGTAGCTCTGAATGGTGTGATCTCACAAACTGCAGTACGAGTGTCCAGCAGCTCTGGACTGAGAATACTCGGGAGGTGAACTCTCTGCTCCAATGCAGATGGAACTACAATTTACAGAATATGCTAATTAAGCTTTCCATGCACTGTGTTATTGGTGGATGACACCACAATAAAAATCCCTTGCTGGCTCATCAAGGAGAGGTGGTGCAGTTTTTAATGAACAGCTTGGCTAAACCACAGAGCACTCGCCTATAAAAAGTCCCAGCTCAAACCGGTCACATAAGAACGAGCATAAGAAGCCAGATGAGAAGAGCTAATAAACAGAGCGAAACAATGTTCAAACACACAGCTGGACTTCTCACCTCTGCTGCGAAACCCACCCAAATATTAACAACACTCGACAGACGAAAAAGCAGTGTGCAATAAAAGCAGGTATCTACTATGCTGTGAATAACAGAGTGAATTCTAGCTATGATATGGGGTGGAAGGGGTTGTTACTTACCGATGAAGTAGGACAGCAGGATGGCCAGTAGGGCGGCAGCAGCGATGGCGGACACGGCGGCGCATTTCCAGCTGCAGTACTTGGAGGGCTTCTTCAGCTTGAAGGCGCTCCGGGAGAACGTGTTTCTGGGCAGGAGCCGGGGCGGAGGTGAGTACACTGTGCCAGAGGTCAGGGGGTACCCTGGGGACGAGCTGCTGAAGAGGGGTGTGGTCCCTGATGATGTCTTGAACAGGAAATGTCTGACAGAGGGAGAAAGATGAGCTCTATGAGTTTTTTACATGGATTTTTAAAGGATAACTTATTACTGACCAAAGCTACAGTGAGCTCATGTAACCGCACAGAAATACACCAGAGGAGAAGCTTTGGATACAGAGTTCTGCTGACAAGCAGCTTCACCTTATATTACAGGCGACACAAGTCCCACAGTTTTTCCCTTCTGACCAGAACACTGGACAGGGAGATACACACACTGCTGTCACAAAAGAAGGCTGACACAATTATACTAGGGAGGGGTGGGGGTTGGGGGTGTGCACTATTCAAATCAGAGGAATGTTCTTCTCAATACTTCACTGAAACATGCTCAGCTGTCCTCTCTCCTCAGCTACAGTTGGCTGTTCATTCAGCCCCCGCCACCCCAGGACACCTCAGGTGGAATTCCAAAGCCGGAAACAAATAGTGAGCGAGTACACACAGCAGCCATTACACTGCAGGAGCCCATTAACCCTGGACACAAAGGATCATGGGTGTGTAGGTGACTGCACTCTGAGTAGGAGAATGGTGCTGAGGCAGATATGCTCAAAGCATGAACATTCCTAAGCTCCCTCTGCTCCATTCCTGGCACAGAAATGCCATTTACACCCACAATCACATTAACTACATGCTACGTCTGATTATTGATGCAACTTGTAGTATTTGGCTTTGCACGTAAATAATTTAGTCCCTAATTACATCTGTGAGCTGCCGCAGCGTCTGCTGCTCAGAGGAAGAGGTGGCTTCTGTGCTAACCTCCAATTGTATGCTGGGGTAAACAGAGATGGAAATAGCCGAGCAGATTTAATTTGATTTGCATTAATAAAACAAAGTTGTATTTCATGTTCCCTGGCCAGGAAATAGCGGCAGTTCCATCCACACCCTATTCTGATGCTGGAACACAAAATAACCATTTGCTCATTTTCTTTCCAATAAAACTAAATCTTTCTGTGATGATTATGAGTAAAGTGAAGAGGAGAGCTTTTTTTTTAAGAATCAATCTAAATGGTTTAGGCATGTGGCCTCAGTTTGCTATGATGGGCTTTTATGTTTAATCTGCAGCAGGGATAAGCATTGACCATCTCCTCCTATAGTCTCTCTAACACCATCTCCTTGTGAGTGAGTCAGTGAGCAAGTGAATGAGCCAGTCAGTCAATCAGTCATTCAGCTGGAGAGCTACTATTGCAGAGCGGGCTTCAGAATGCACAGCTCTGGATAAAACAGAAACCTGTCACTGAGCAAAGCGCTGCAACATCCACAGCGAGATGTAGAGAGAAAAAACACATCAATCTGTCACCCGGCACACCGCTGCACCATGGCCCCAGCTTGACTCCACCTGCTCGGATCCAAGGGCAGGTGGCGGTGGTGAGGAGACGCATGGCTAGGCCGGCAGGGTCAGATGGTCTGTCACAGGCCACCTCCCTGTGGGTCTCCCAGTGATTCCAAATGCACATCTCATTCTGTCAGCTGCTCACCTGCCTCTTGCCCCCCCCTTCCTAATAATTCTCCCAGAAGGTCCATTGCCACGGCCCCTGTCCCACGCAGCCACTCCAACTGCGTCCTTCACCGAATGTCATCTCCTCTCCACTTTCTCCTCTGCACGTTTACTGGCCCCTTTGCACCTCACTCTGGTCCCCAAGAACCTTCATCCCCATCCACAATCAGCATGGCTATCCGTTTGCTTTGTACCCTAGCCCCCAATGTCACTGCCCAGCAACATGATCAAAGCTCATTTCTACCAGGCGTCCCCTGCTCTGTCCACATCTGCTGCTCTGAAGCTGGCTTTTTCCCTTCCCTGCATTCAGTCTTTGTCCTTGAAGGGTAATACTGACTAAAGAAATGGTCTGTCTCGTTAAGGAATGAAAAAGGAAAGCCACATAAGAACATGTCCCTGGAAGAGGTAAATGAGGACAAAAAATAAATAATGATATAAAAACACATAAAAGCTGCCAATAAAATTCACAAAGCAGAATCACATGCAGAGAGATTAAAGTGTTCTTTTTGGAGCGTGTTACATTAGATGGATTCTGCTTCCTGCCAGAGGCGTTGGGGAAAAACAGAACAACGTTAAGGCATAATTGTCTGTTAAAACAGGTGTCACAAGCAGGGCCATGAGTCTTGTGGTTTTGGATTGCCGGCAAGCATGTTTCTTTTTTTTTATTGAGCTCATCCTGTTTGCAGTTTGGAAGCTGTCTTGCTCCTCCTCTACCTGTCAGGTACATAGTTAGACAAAGAATGCGGAGGGGGGTAGGTGCAGAAGAAAGGGGGAACAAGCTATACAACGAGGGACTATCTGATAGACGTGTAGCAGAGGTGTGCATCTAAAAATACAGCACGGCTGCCTCTGGGGTGTGTCTCTTGTCACCACTTTCAATTTACAGTCAAATGCAACACACCGCTGTCGGCCGCCGCCAAGGTCGAGAGAGCCCACATTTAAATGCCAACTAATTTTTGAAGGAAAGTGGGTGGGAGGCCCTCGTTTTACCACTGACAGAGGTGATGGAAGGAAATTAATTACGCTACTTTTGGGTGGGTCTCCCTGTGCGCGCGTGTGAGTACACACAGGCATATTCCAACCCATTACATTGCATTCAATCTCAATTTTATATTCAAGTTACTCCAGGTTTGTGTTAGGAAATAAATCAATAAAATACCCTACTTAGGAAGTTAAATTAAAAATCAGTTTTTTTGGCCAGTGCAGTTAATTGACATTGATTTATATTGTGCATTGATTTGGAGTGACGGCTTTAAAATAGCTTGAGCTTTCTGCCCATGCAGGTAACCTACAGAATAAGGGGAAGATTGAAAGGATGAAGAAGAGATGGTGGAATGAAATGCAGATGGATTGAGGAAATGGTGGTTTGAAAACGGGGGAGGGGACGGGGGGGAACGGAGGGTTGGGGGTGGGGGCGAGGCCCGCAGTGGTGATGAGGCTCCGCAGGTGAGCGTCTCAGAGCTGACACGTCCGCACAATAATGGAAGCAGCTCCCAGGTCATTTCACCGCTTCTCCGCCAAGGCTGATTAATGACCTGTCTCATTCTGACAGGTGCACCAGTGGTCTGGCCTTGTTAAGAGCCGTCCTTCAAAGGGAGTCCCTCATTACCGGTGACATGGCAACCCGGATGCAAAGAACAAACACATCAGTGACGCAAATTGCTTAACAACTGCTCTTGTTTATTCATTTGTTGATTTATTTGTGTAGTCATCTATTTATCATTGACTGAATTAAGCTGTTCTTTGACCACAATATTGTTGGAATGGTCTGATTCTCTTTTTATTTCCAGTTGAGCGACACCCAAATTTTAACCAATGTTCAGAGACGCAAAGTCTTGTGCCCAGTACACTCACCAAGAGTGCAGACCAAGAGGGGTTCGCCATTTTCAGAGGAGTAGGTGAGTGCTTCCTGTCTTAAAACTATTGGTAAGAACTATTAAATGGGTGGAGGAGTGATATGTGCCCTAAAAGGGAATAGATATCATAGTGCTCCTCAAGATCAGTCTCCCCTCAATAAAAACATTGAATACCAAGCAAAACCAGCAGTGAGTGTGAGTGTGTATAATGAAGACTCGGAATCATTAGCGGAGAGTAGCACTGTGGGACACACCTCCCGATTCCCATTGCTCATGTCGATCCCTGTCACCAGTGCATCAGAAAAGTCTCGATAATTAACAGCCAACATGCAGAGACAACAATAACCCAACAGCACTGAAATCAACAACAGGACAATCACAACCTTGTTCAGGCCGAACTGCCTAGGTCCTCAAATACATGTCATTAATGATATTCCAGAAGCATATTTATGATATGGCATATATATTAACCCTTTATTTCCACCATTTTTAAAAATTACTTCACAACATATTTTCCTAATTTCACCACTCAAACTGAATTGAGCTGTTAGCCCCATCAAGCAGCATTCTCCCATGAATTGTAAGTACCAGCATGTGACAATTCTTATTTACACAGTAAAGAGCTCTAGCTTTTTACCAAACTGCTTATGAAACATCAGTCTCATATTGTCTTGAGGAACACAAAGTCAGTATATCCTCAGTTCATGAACCTGCATGTGCCCACCTAGTTGGGAGAAGCTGCCAGGAAGCAATGAGCACCTCAACAGGCTTGAGCCAAATTTGTCTCCTGTAAGGCTGGGGCAATTGTCTCCTCACTGAAGTGGATCTCCAGCAGTGGCCTGCGGTGGTATGAACTTAGACACCCGACCTTGGCACACAGCATCTGCACCAGGATCTGTGCTTTTCCTCTGCAAGCCAATGGGAGGCTTTCAATTGTTCTTCAGTGGCTAAGAACTCCAGTGTGACTGTCATTTACCTGTTAGTTTGCATACTGTGGCACTGTATTACAGGAACTGACAGTTAAAACAGCACGGAAATATGGCCATAGCCTTTCTTCCCCTCCTCCCTCATTTATATAAATGCACAAGCAACTGTTTCTCAGCAAGAACAAAGAGACTTGAAAGTGTCTGCTAATTGCACACACTACCCACAATTCCATTTGTATCAGGAAAAGGGGGAAGTGGTCTCATAATTCTTGCTGTACAGCAGACCCGCCTGGGCAGCAATTGGAGTTGTGTGCAGAGTGACTCTGTTAGGTTAACAAATTGACCGCGACGTGCAGCTCGGAATGTAAATCTGGCCTGTGCAGATACCTTGGCAACCACAGAAAAAAAAAAAAAAAAAAAACAGATGAAGGCTGGTTTTCACAGCGTTCTGCCTTCTTGTCCCCTGTGAGAGGAGCAGAAGACCTGAACAATTAGTGGTGGAAAGGAGGCTTTGCAGATAATTAACAGGAATTCCACTCAAAGTTAAGCTGTATTCACACTGTGCTGGATCTGCTATAAACATACACCCGTAGAAAGACACCAGTGACACCATTAAGGTCAAGAACGATTACAACCAACGTTATTTTTTTTTTTACACCATACTACACAGTCATATCCATTATTAAAAGGAGGTGAAAGCAATGGAATATCTTTAGTAGTGAAATGTGAAATAAAATATTTAGCCCATGGCTGGTGGTTGGATATATTTTGGGTCTATTTCTGTCCAGACAGAGAGTTAAGTGTTGAGATGCTCATAGTGAAGACTGAAGCAGAAGTAATGCTGATGGAGGAATAGGGGAGCAAAACACTTTGAGGAAAATTCCCTGGAATGTTTCTTGGAGGAAGCCCATCACTCTCTTTCTCCCTCTCTCACTCCATCTCTCTCAGAGGAGCCAAAAAGACACAAGAATCCTGTTAGAGCAGCAAACACAGCCTTCATCTTGTCTCCACATCAGCCCACATCTAGGCCCAGAGAGAACTTCCCGCTCCATTAAGTAGACTGGATACGGATACACAACTCTGGGCTTTCGCCTTTGGGCGTGTCCAAGGGCCAAATCGTGAGACACTTGACGTGATAAGTGATGTCAATGCCATGGGCGAGAAGCCAATGTTGGAAAAGAAAAATATCATCTGTGCTATTCAGGTTGAAGAATATCTCTGATATCACCCCCCAATTACACCCCAAATAATTTATCCCCGGTCCTGTGCAGACTGCCCCCCACGTTTTCCTCGCTATTCCAAAAGCCACTAGTGCTGTAACCACACCAAATCTCTCTGCAGGTAACTGTTATCCACCACGTCACATTCAAATCTTTCTTTTTTCCTCGGCTAAATTGCGATGGCGTGACCCTCTCAGCAATCTTATTTCTCTAGTAGAATGAGATGAGAGGAGCGGCGACGAGCATGGGGAGTCCGGAGATGAGAGTGGAATTGAAGCCGGCATCAGCTGGTGAAGGGGCTTCACAGCGCGATTGGAAATCAGGCTTTGGAAGCCTGCGCGGTCCCAGCCATCTTTAGTCATTTACAGTCGTGTAAACTGATTCCTCTTCCCACCCCTCCCCCCCTCTCTCACAAACACGTACTTAGGCAATCAATCCATCTCCCTCTTGCCAACTGTCCAGGTTATTTTCAGTAGAGAGGAGATGTTAGACTCCCAT
Source organism: Albula goreensis (assembly GCA_022829145.1). Taxonomy (NCBI): domain Eukaryota; kingdom Metazoa; phylum Chordata; class Actinopteri; order Albuliformes; family Albulidae; genus Albula; species Albula goreensis. The sequence continues at coordinate 17,767,142 of CM040746.1, read as the reverse complement.
CACGCCAGTTAGATAGCTTGCCCATCGATCCCAATATTTACATACCTGCAAACCAGATACTCTTATCTGGGAACCACACGCACGTATGCGGATGCCAACGCAGACATGCACACTCAGGCAGATGCATACACAGTACACACACACAAACACACACATTCCCTGTCTCTCCTGCAGCTGTGTGCCCGTGTCTGTATGTCCTGGAGCAGCAGATGGGGCTGATACCACCCTAAGGGCTTGTGGCTGATTCATCAAACAACATCTGAGCTCTGACACTGAAATTACAGAGTCGTTACCATTATTAAACCTTTTCACAAACCTGTCAACTCAATTTCACCTGCGCTGTATATCAAACTTCATTTCACCTGTGCACTAACTCAGTTTCACCTTCACTCTGTGTTTAACTCAATTTTAACTGAGCACTGTCCAACTCAATTTCACCTGTGCATTGTATAACTCTAAACTGTGCATTATATGAAACTTAATTTCACCCATGCAGTGCCTTAATCAATTTCAACTGTGCACTGTGTTTAACTCAATTGTACCTATGCATTAGCTCCACTACACCTGCACTATTTATCTACCTCCACTAGACAACACTGGCATTCTTTATCCAATTTTACTGCACCTGTACAGTCTTGTAATTTCAATGTATTTGCAAAATGATGTTGCTTTTGCTACCACCCTACACATTCTTTGTTAACTGTAATATACTTAAATGTTCTCTAATTGAATGTCTACAATTACCAAACTGAAACATTCTGTCTTACAGAAAGAGACATCTGTAAGGTGGCATTTGCTGTTGCAATGGCAAGCCTTAAAACTACAGAGATTTTAAGTACAGCATGTGTGGAGAAAAGGCCACATGTTGTATATGCACTGCCTTTATATTGAACAGAGTGAGGGCTGGGGCCGACAGCTGATGGGAGCAGACCACAGCCTCTCCGCCCTCCTCCTCAATGCTCCTGTGACCTTCTTCTTCTTTTACATTTCATTTCAGAGCTTCTGAGCAGATATTGACCGGTAAAGGACGGCAATCAATCTGCAGATGCGGGGCGAGGAGCATCGTGGGCCTCCTTAGCAGGGCCTGCAGGGACACAAGCTTTCTCCAACAGAGAGAGAGAGTCGGCCTAGAGAAGCAGGCCAACTATTCAGCAATCTTCTCAAGGTAATGGAGATTTTTTTTCTCTCTGCTCTTAAAAGGAGAGAGTGAAAAATGCTTATTTTCAAAGGAGTGAAAAAATAAATCAAATTGCTATCATTGTCAACCATCTTTTCATGCTCCCATTTTCTGGTAGGGGGGAGGAAATACAAATAGGTAGATTAAGTGCTATTTGGTGTATGTCTCCTCCTGCGCATCCCCCCCTTCCCTGAACCTTCAGTTCCCATACCCAGCATTGTGTTGAACCATCAGATCCAAGGTGGAGATGGACAGTGGAGAGAGCCATTTTAAAAAATCTTTTTATGTATATGCCATTACATCCTGCACCTGAAGGAGGCACTCTTCATCCCAGCAAACTGGAATGTGATCAAAAAAGACTCCTGCTCTGGCAAGCTGACAGCACTTATGCTGCCATCACCTTGGTGGATGCGCTATCCTTGTTGGCGCGCGCGTTTACTACAGCTTGTGCTGAAGTACAGGAGGATGATCATGGCTCGGGTCCCACTCAATCTCCCTGACAGCTGGAAAAACCTGCGGGTACGACAGGCCTTCCCAGTGGTCCCGGGGCCCTGTGCTTCTCCTGGACTTGGAGGAAAGAGCTGGCTGGCGTGCGCACTGAGAGTGGCTTGCAGGTCCGCTTCACTCAGGAAAACTGTGCTGCATAATTATGTAGCGTCTGGCTAATGCTAGCCCCGTAAAAGCTTTTAACCTCATCGCAGCCATGGGTGACATGGTACGGCAGAATGTCAGGTTTGTACAGGTGCATCTCTGTGTGTGTATGCTAGTTTAATGTTTATGTTAGAGTGTGTGCGTTTGTGTGTGTGTGTGTGTGTGTGTGTGTGTGGGTGCCTGCTTTTGTCTTTGATACGCTTGTGATTTAGTGCATAATTGTGAATTTAAGTAAGTGAGATGAGTGTGTGCTAGAAGAGGTCCATCTGCGCACACAAAACCCCAATTAATAAGCCTGCTGAGAAGGGCACTCTGTGGAGCGGAGGAGAGGAGGGCGGGAGGGAGGAGAGGGGAGGAGGAGGAAGGGGAGAGGAGCAGGATTTCAGGTGTTGTGGGGCAGATTTGCATCTTTTGGCAGTGGAGGGATTGGGGGTGGGGTGATCCTGTCCAAAACGAGGCCTTCTAGGTCCTGCATGAAGAGCGCTGTCAATCCTCCACTGCTTTTTGTTATTCAAGGTTCTAAAACACGGCAATGCTAAAACAAATTACTTCCCTTTAAATATAAAGATGCTACAGCTACTGTAACCACTGCCAAAAAAGATGACGCACTAAACATGCATATTTCTTGCCCGCTAAAACTGTTGCCTCTGATACCTTCCTCCACAGTTCTCTCCCTCTGCCTATTAGCCAATCCCAGGGCAGAATGGAAGGATATATTATTAAAAAAATACTCTCCCAAGCTGGCATGCAAAATGTATTATTAATCATGCCGGCCCACAGCAGGAAGATGGCATTGTTTTAATGGTCAATTCCAGAGCACAGTATCAGCCTCTCTAACACCCATAGAGCACCAGGATTCGGGTCAGCCAGCCTGTTTCCAGCTCCGGCCATCGCGCAGGGTAAGGAGGGGGTCCCTCATTATGTTTCATTATGTATTGTGGATTTTCACTTGTCTACAGTATCGACTGGAACTTTAATCGAAACGCCTGTGGTTTACTCCTCCACTACACCTGCATTTGACGTCACCCGAACAATACCTGCATTGTGTCTACCCAAAAACACTGATCGGTAGTCTTGAGGTTTCAGTGTTATTGGTGTAACACTCCTGTCTGGACTGACATGCTCCATGGACTTTGCAAACTTTGTTTTGTGTTTTTTGTTGTTAATCAGCTAGCCGTAGGCTTATGGATTTCCTGACACACACAATGAAGCTGGTTCAATGGTAGAAGTTGTGAAACCAGTGAAGGCACCTGCAGTTGAGCAGGCCCCAGTCTTCTCCTGGTGAATAAAACATCTGAGTGGGTCTTGTAGCAGTGGGCTCATGAATTGTGCAAAGCATGAGTTCGGGGTCTGATCTGGGGAACAGAGGGAGTGACCCATAGAACAGCAGGAGAATCATAACAAAAGAAAGAGCAAAGAGTGAAAGAGACAGAGATGAGCACTACACCTCCAAGTAGAGAAAGAGATGGAGATGGAGACTGGCACTCCACCTAGGAGAGAAGAGGGAAAGAGAGGGAGACGAGCACCCCCACCAGCTTCTCCAACCATGCCTATGGTTACCTCTGTGTGAATGACAGAGATAACATTCAACTATGCAAGCGTATTTGTGAATATGTTGCGTGTATGTGTGCAGCACTTGTTCTTGCATTTATTACAGCTTCATATGCATAAATTCTATAAAAGTGTCCATCCAATGTACATAATCCAATGTACATAGTATAAAATATGTCCCCATATGGCATCTGTGTGAATGATATGCTGCTATAATGTGTAGATAATGCATTTAGCATACCAGTGTGGTGTGAATTCATACTCCAAACAGATGCCTGTGTAATGAGCTCACCTGGTCTCCAGAGGGACATTGCTGTTCAGCACCCAGCTGTCCTGGAGCTGCACAGACTCGGGCGTGGTGGGGCCATCACCCGGGGCGGTGGCGGGGGCGTGGGTGGGGTTGCGGCGGCTGGTGAGGGTGTTGCGGTTGAGTGAGTTGGCAGAGGAGTGGTGGTGTGACAGCGTCTGGTGGTTGTGGGGCGGGGGCAGAGGCGGCCGCAGGGTGGACTGGCTGTGGTGGTTGGGAGGACCTGAAAGACACCAGAGAACACAGAGTGGCTTAGCGAGGTGTGCTGATGTTGCTACTGCCTTCTGCTGCTGGGTGAAGGATGATGCAGCGATCCTGTAGACTCAACAGACTCCAAAGACCTGTCCAAAATGGGAAACACACAGGTGCTCTTATTTCAATGTCAACCTGACAGCCAGTTGCATTTTAGGAAGGACAATGGCACCACCTACTTCAGTAGTTTGATAAACAGGGTAATTTTAAATACCAAAACAAGTGTGTCCTATCTGCTGCTAAACGGAACATGAGTCAGTATGTCTGTGGGTCTTATTCAGTTGCACACAGCAAACACATGAGTAGGAATGGCAGGATGTACAGTAAGGGCCGTTTGCGCTGTGCAACCTGGCAGCAGTCATGTGACAGCGTCCACTCTAGCTGTCCACAGAGGAACACATTTCACAACCAGGGAAACCTGAGATATTCCACGTATCATCCCAGGACAGAGGAGCCATCCATCCATAAACATGTGCAAATGTCTCCCTCATGTTTCTGGTCAGCACCTGATCATGTGCTTGAAAAAAGAAACCACCAAGAGGAAATAAGATAGAGTATTTGTAACTAACCGAGGAGCAGTGCTCATCCCATAATTCCATTTCCCTTGGATGAAGTGCACTATGCAATAAAGATGAGGTGCGGTGCCTCAACCCGTCTGTCAGAGAAACTAGCACAGAGCAACACACATGCACGCACACTTGCGCGCATACCCGTGCGCATACACACACACACACACACGAGCACACACAAACACACACGCATGCTAGCACGCACACACACACTGCAAACTCACACACACGTGGCCCCCCCTCCCTGTTTGTTGATCCGTGATAGCAGTGGAGGGCCATGCATCGCTGCCCGATTCACTGGCTCCACCAGTCAAAATGTCAGAAAATGGAACATGATGGAACATCATCAGAAAAAACAACAGTGGAACAGTGGCTGGGATTTACAGTACCCCTACAGTGATCTGCACAAAATGAGCGGACACGATTCCTCTTCTGCCTCTCCTCTGAAACACACTCACCACATAATGATCTACAGATTCAGCAGAATTGGCACACACACACTCACACACACACACAAAGCCCAGAGTACAGAATCAACAAGTCGAGTGGATAAAGAGGGAGCAAAAACACTCATTATTGCTAAACTCTGAGGGCCTGCTGTGCTGGCCAGGGTGTTTATTTGAGCATCCCCTGTGCCTGTAGCGCTGTGGCCTGAGGGCTATCTGTTGTGAGGTCCAGAGGCCACAGCGGTCCATACTGCAGACACATTGGACAGGCTACTGCAGGCCTTCTGAGCGCCGTCTGGTTTATACTGGTCAACCCACACACAATGTTCTAATACCACTCAGGACTCAGCACTCCGTAGAGGAGGGAACATTCAGCTCACACCTTCACAGATTTCCATCTCTACCCTGTCTGTCTGCTCTTGGCTAGCTGGCCTGACCCTAAACTAACCACTCCTCTTTGAGGTGTGATGTAAGGTTCATAGAAAGAACAGTTCGCTGTAAAATACATAACCGTCTTTCATCGCTCTTGTTTTAGGCTCCTATCTCTCTAAGCCATATCTATCTGCATTTCCCTCTCCCTCAGATTTTCACACCATTCACGCCTCATTTACAGTCCTCAATTTACTCGGCTCTTGCATTTTCTATTAACCCATACAATTTATCCTCTAATAACCAATGATGCTTCCCCCCAAGCAGTTATAGGATTCTTGGCTTGTTTTAAACCTGAATCATACTGCACCCTCTCTGTATTAATTGCACTTCACATTTTAATGTGCAATATTGAAACTTTATAGTGTGTGTCTTTTTTATTCTTGATTATGTTTGATATTGTATCTGTTATTGTAATTACTGTCTTACGCGCTGTAGGCCTCCGTGGGTAACCGCATATGCTAAATGACATGCTAACAGAAGGGCAGCTGCTTTCCCTACCAGTAATGAATACACAAAAAAACAAAGAAGACCCACCCCCTACTGTCAGTCAGCTAACTGACATGTCAGCCATTTCTCTGCTTTCCTCCATGATCTTCCCATTTTTACACTGCTGCATTTTCCATCCCTCTTTTCCTTCTCTGAGCTCTCACAGAGCTACCCTGTCAAGGTAAAATATGCAGAACATAGTCTTCATGGCTATTTTTCCAAAATCATTAAAAATTAATATAAATAATTACTGCTTCAAAATCCATTGAGCAGGTACAACAGTTTTTGGCATCAAAACATTGCTGACATTGTATTGGTTATATTTACCATGGCATGGAGAATATGTTTTATGTGAGACTTGCGGTATGTATTATGCATGATAGCATTAATCTTTGAGACATTTTAGGTTTTTTCTCCTCAGTTTGTTTCACTTGCCTTTGTTTCCTTTCTAAAGAGAACCCGATCTTTATTTCAGACAAAAACCGTCTCTCATCTCCCTCCTTTAAAAGGGAAGATGTAGAAGGAATGGCCGTCTCAAGCTTCACTCTGATGTTGGGAAACTGAAAGGACTTAATCCATGAAAGGATTCTCAACATGGGATCTTAGAAAAAACCGAAAATAAAAAAAGGAAACAAAAAACAAAACAAACAAACACAAAAACCATGCATGAGGTGAGTGGGGAGATGAAGGGGGTGTTTGAGAGTGGAAGGACCAGAGCTGGTTCTGATGGTCATGGTGTGTAATCTTGATGTACTGGAATGTGAAAATAGTGAGGGATCAAACCTGAGCTCTCCAAAACTTGGTTTGAAGGATGGGTGGGGGGTGCTGGGAGCCATGGGGAACTGCCGCCACAATGGGCCGTGGGCGCGAGGATTAAACCTGCGATGCGATGCACCTGTCAAGCACTTCTGCCCGTGCGACTGCGCCAACCCACGGCTCCACACAATGGCGCTCTGGCGCATTGTGCCGCTAATGTGCTCTGATGACCCTGCCATGGCTGGATCAAACGGCAGGCCGACGCTGCGCCAACGTCTCCCTGTGAACCGACTGCGAGGAAATGAGTCTGACAGCCATCGCCACATGCCCGCAGCTCTGCAGGGAGGCTTCTGCACCTCATGCTTTCAACAGCTTCCTCCCTCTCTCCCTCCCTCCCTCCTTCTCTCTCTCTCTCTCTCTCTCAATTTCTCCCGAACGCACACAAAGCCCCGCAGACAGCGGCGGCTGCAGCTCGAGAAGCTCTTTAAACGTGCGCAAATGACACACTGGGAACGGCCACTGCGTTTAGAGTGTTACACAATGCAGCCAGCATGCTGACACAAGAACAAGGGTACAGTGTGCCGTCTCGACACTCACAAGACTGTGAAAGTCACTCTAATACCCAGATTACAGCGGGTTGCAGCGACTCTACTGTACTGCGAATAATGGGTCCGACACAAAGGCCTCCCTCCCCTCTGAAATGATGCCGTCCTATCAAGGATAGAGACAGAGGGCTGATGACCCACATAGCCAGTTTTGTGATAAAACCATTACAAATGTTTTCCCATCTTTGGCACAGGACATTAATGGTCAGCCCAGGAATAGTGACCTGATTCCATGGCCCCAGGGGCCTATAGAGGAGACAGCTGTTCTTTAAGGATGAGATGGAGGAGAGATGTGCGGAGTCAACCCAGACAAACCTCCCTGAGCAAGAGAGATGCTACACAGCTGTCACTGCAGAAAGACCTTTCCCTAGAGGACACCAGCACACGCACACACGCGCGCACACACACACACAGACACACGCGCGCACACGCACACACACACACACACACACACACACACACACAAACACACACACACACACACACACACACACACACACACACACACACACACACACACACACACACACACACACACACACACACATCCCCAAGCACATGTGCATGTGCTAACAATGACATACTTATACATAAGTGCGCACACACATACACACACAGATTTAAGCAAACACAAACCACACAGATCAAACACCTGAAGATGCATACAAGCACAGTCACAATGCACTCACAAAGACAGACAGACAGAGAGACAGACACACACACACACACACACCCCAAACTCAAGTAAACATATGTCCATTACAAAATGCATAAAATGCACATATGCACAGTCTTTGAGTACCTCAGAGATGAATGAGTATCAGTGATGTTCCAATCAGGCCTCGCCAAATATTCAAAGGATTCTCCTGAAGGACTTTAATGAGTCCTCACAGAACCTTTAAAAAAATCTCAATTTAACAGATAAACACAAGAGGAGCCCTTCAATTTGCTATCACCTACAGTGTTCTGTAGAGGAACAATGATGAGGAAGTTAATTACTTTTCTGCCCACAGTCACTGTTAGCCTCAGTAATGAGCATGTAGCCAAAAAGTGTATGTCTACATCCTGTGTGGAATCACATATTCTCCAGCACCTTCTCTAGCACATGTCACCATATGCTTTGAAAATTCTAAAAACACTTTTAGTAGATCATTGACTTAACAATTATAACATACATTGCTAGATACTACAATTTTTCATAATAAAACTGAACAAAATGGTTATCTCTGTTCTTGAAAATTCTGTTATTTTTGTTCGGTGAAGATATAAGGAGGAGGAAAAGTCAGAAATCAAGCAGAGTTTTTTTTTTTTTTTGTAAAATCACTTCTCCTGTTTTCTGTGTCTAACTTACCATCTGAGATCAGGTCATTTCAAAAATGTCATATATTGAATATATCTTGGGGTTCCCTGTGAGAAACATCGCCAGATGTCATTCTAGATAGTCTGCAGCTTTCTAACTGCACAAAGGATAATAAAAGCTACAGCAATACAATTAAGATGCTTTATCTAAAGAATTTCCATCCTTTACATGGATTACTGAAGGCACTCTTAGAAGCCCCATAGATCTGATGACAAGAGATTCACAAGAAAAGTCTAATGTAGTCCTTTGGTGGTCCAATCATATCATCCACATTTAACATAAGGTGTTGTGATTACTTCCAACATGATACTTTTACTGATATGTTTTCCCATTCATTATGTGTCATCATAATTAAATCAACATAGGAGGGGTTCAGACATTCTTTTACAAAACAAGGCTAAAAAATAATTTCTTATCTATCCCTTCTCAAAGAAACATTTAATTCAACAAATTTGTTTTTATATATCACCGTATAATTATTTTCCTCAAATATCAACATTATACATCTTGCTAACACTACACTATATTAACATCATATTTCTACACAACAGTTGTGACATTATTATTATTATCATCGTCATCATTATTATTATACAGAGATTCATTTTATGGTACACATTCCCCTCTGTAAGTAGGGATACGTCTGGATCTATTTTTATAGGTCTGAATAATGCTGTCATACTCCTCTCAAATCCCATTTTAAACATCTGTCACATCATCAGCTCTTTGTGAGTCACTGGATGTGAAATAGCCGTGATGTCATTCTGTTTGTGATCCCCTCAACAACCCACCCCTCACCTTCACCAAAGTTATATTTTTTTGTTTTGTTTTGTTTTGGGAAAACTCTCCTTAATAATTCCAAACGTGCTTAAATGAATTGACGGCTTTCGTTTTTTGAATGACAGACAAATAGTTAGAATGGGAAACATTATGTAAATTAAAAGCTTTGGAATATTCTGTTTTACCCCCTACCCCAGCGCACATCCATTTCCATCTCCAAATAAAAAGACGCGTGTCTGCACAGACCATTCAGAAAAAAGCATGCACAATTAATATGGGGGATTATTATGGAACAATCCCTTCTCCCCAGTTTTTCCTGCCCGACAGAATATTCGCAGTGACGAAAGCAAGGGCCTTTATCTCCTGAGGAAAATTCTTTATTTTCTTTACAATTAACGGTCCTCATTCAAATCATTTTTGGTAATCAGTTTTTTCTTCAACATCTAAAGAAAAATATTTCACTCTCTCCAGCTGTCGTATGAATAACAACCAAAGAAAAATAAAAACAAAAACAAGAACTAAAGGAGAATAAAATGGCTAAAAGCAATTACAGTTCGGAGGCAATTCAGCGCGGGTTGTAAACGCTGTAAGACAGCTTTCCTGCTCGCTTTGTGGGCGCGTGCCGATGTTGAAATTACTGCGGCTCTGCGTAGCGGGATACCGGCCGAACGACACGAATTAAAATAAATTGTCAGACGCGAGCGGTGAGAACCTTGGGAAACAATAGAGGTAAAAGCATAAATGTCAATTTGGAATGATAAAAGATACAATCTAATCGTAATAGGAGAAGCCCCAAGACAACAGGAGGTAATAGAAATTGTGATTTTACCCGGACTCAGTCTGCTTAAAAATAAGTGAAATAGTGTAATTAGAAAACAGCCATTGAGCCCTTGCTTTTCTTTGCTTTCAGAGTGAAAATGATTAGTTTCTGTGCTGTGAAGTGGAGGATGCTATACAACACCCCTCTGTGGACTGACAGAGGACACTAGGGAATGGTAGGTTTCTGTGAGCCATCTCTCCATCTCTGATTTCTTTCATTCCTTTGTCAGTCGATGCCAGCCACTTTCCACTGGTGCATCACAGCCAAACATTACAATGCCCTATGATACAGCCAGTTGAAGCAGTTTCTCAGTCCACAACAATGCTCGTCTTCCACTTCACAAAGCAGCTCTGACCTCCTCTTTTAAACCACACAATATATCTGCAATGCACTCCCACTACACTATCCAGATGCAATGCATTCTGACTACAACACAGCTGCAGCCCAGTCTCTCTGTATGATAACACTGCGGCGCACTCTCACTGTACATAACTGCTGCACTCCAGCGTCTTATAAAGTGCACTACAGATCCAATGCATTGTCTCATTGAACCAGTTTTGCCCACAAAAGCATCATTGATTAGGACAATTTAAAATGTTTCTGTCACTGTTCTGTATTTTAGAATTTTTGTTGTGCAATTCATCGCCTGAGTTTGAACTAAAGGGCAGTCTGGGAGGAATATTTTCTCATGCCTGCCATAAAAACATGGGCACCAATTACAAATTCAGTCATTGAACAGCCTTTTAACGGAAAATCCTTTCCAACATGAACAGCTGGATAGTGGGCATCAAGTAATTTAAGGAATGAAAGACAGCCAAGGTTAACTTAAATTTGAGATGAGGAGTTAGCTGGAAACATCCAGACAGGTAAAATCTAATGTTTGGGATGTGCTTGCTGACTGCATCATACTTGGCCTCATACCTTTTTTTGAAACAGCCTCAGGGACCTTCCTTGTTCAAAATTCAATACCCAAAATGTTTTACTTTAAACAAATTGAGAACTAGAGTATGTGTTTTCAACTGCAATCTATTATTTTGGATTTTTTTTTGTACAGACAATAACTGATCAAATTAAGTTCCTGATGAAAAAATATGGCACAACAACCCTCATTAAAGCCAGATGGAACTAAAGCTATGAATACAATTTATGATATAACAGTGAGCATAATAATAATAATAATTGTCAGAAATTTGTAATAAATTGACATACATTAGGGTATGATGTTGCTGGTTTGATTATATTGATTATGACTAAAGTGGTACCTGTTTCTTAACTATATGAGAAAATTAATGCATATGACAGTTAGGAATCTTATTCTTCAAAGACCTTAAAGTGCTTCTACCCCTTTCACTGTAGCCATATCTGTAGTTAACAAACTGGAAACTGACCGCTAATGTAGCAGCAGTTTATGGTAGAACTCATGTACGCATGATTTGTCAGACATTCACTATAATAATATAGTTTCTGCATGTGGAAAACGCTCAAATAAAAAAATTAAAAGAAAAAAAATCACTACTTTGTCCTGGTGCTACTGACACTTTTTACAAACCAATGTCAAACTGTCACTGTACAGTGCACAAACACCACACACTGTTATCACTTCACAGAACAACTGGGAAAACCACAACATATATACACACACACCTGCACACACACAGACACAAGAGTATATACACATACACGCTTGTGCGCAGACACACAAGCCAGAAATACACAAATACTGTACACACAAGCATATCTCACATGCTCACTCTCACACACACATACACACACACACACACACACACAGAAGTGCATGTACAGACACACTCACTATAGATACTTAGCGGGGAGAGGCTAGGTCTAACACTGGCCACCATGACGGGGAAATATTCACAAACATACTCACATTGTGCTGTCTTCCGCATGAATGCCAAGGCTGCAGAGAGATGAGCGGAGTGTTAAAAGCACAGCAGAGAGCCCTGGGACCCGAGCACACAGCGCACACACCCAGGATCTGCTACAGGCCGACACAGGCACAACACACATGCACCTGGCACTGACACCCTACATTCACATAGCAGAGTGTACCGCACACAGGCACCCTGCAGTCACAAAGCACAGTGCACCGCGCACAGGCACCCTGTAGTCACATAGCACAGTGTACTGCACACAGGCACTCTGCAGTCACATAGCACAGTGTACTGCACACAGGCACCCTGCAGTTACATAGCACAGTGTACTGCACACAGGCACCCTGCAGTCACATAGCACAGCGTACCGCACACAGGCACCCTGCAGTCACATAGCACAGTGTACCGCACACAGGCACACTGCAGTCACATAGCACAGCGTACCGCACACAGGCGACCTGCAGTCACATAGCACAGTGTACCGCACACAGGCACCCTGCTGTCACATAGCACAGTGTACCGCACACAGGCACCCTGCAGTCACATAGCACAGTGTACTGCACACAGGCACCCTGCAGTCACATAGCACAGTGTACTGCACACAGGAAAAATGCATCCCCAGGCAGAGACTCAGGACAACCAAGGCGAATCTAGGAACCATGCGGCTGTACTCATCCCCAGGATTCCCACACTATGCAGTGTAAATGTTTTACACACCGAGCTCTGTTAGGCAGTAAATATTCACAGCACACAGCACCCAGCGGTGTGTATACATGGTGCAGAATTAAGGAGTGAATATGCATGTGGCAGTGTTAAGCAGTGAGTATAAACTGTAGAGTGTACAGCGGTGGGTATGCACGGTAGATTAATCTCACAGTCGCAAATGTGAGCCATGCTGCTGCTGCAGGGTAAACTAAAGGAAGAGGTGTGCTCTCAGGGCTCTGTGTGAATAAACTGCTTATTGATATTTCCATGGTTCACAGGAAAGGGGGGGCAATGGCTAATACAGCCTTTCAGCTCTTGGAAGTGGGACTTCGGATGGACAAGCTCCCACCCCATGCTCCCTCTCATCCTTTACTGCAGAGTGCTGATTGGGATTGGCTTAGGGATATATGGATAGCTTTTTTGTGTGAACTGCTTAAGACTGTCCTCTTGATCTTTTTTCTCAGAGACTTAATTAAAATTAAAGATTGCAATACTTCAGAAAAAATGCAGTGGCTGTGAGTGTGTGTGTGTGTGTGTGTATATGTGTGTGGAGTTGGGGGAATTTTAAATATTCACAGCACACCAAAGTCTCTGCCTTTGCTAGGCATCTTCCCTAATTAGTTAAGAAAAAAATCTGTTTGCAACTTAGCATGAAAAGGCTACCTCAACACAAAAACACACAAATACGGTAAATATATAATCAAAATAAACACACGTTTCAAAGGTTATCAAAAAACCGAAAAAGTGCCTTTGTTTCAAGTAGGCTGGTTCAACAAAAACAGTGATTAAACATTCATTACGTTACCAACTTCTGGTGATTTCCCTGGCAGCAGAAACGCAGCCTACGAAGACGCCAGAAATAGCTAAAACCCTGATGAATAATGAATAGACAGCAGCAGTAACAACAGCGCCGGAGAGCTGCGCTCTTTCCAGGAGCAGTCGGTGGACAGCCTGCGTCGAGCTTTCCGCGAGCGTTCACCGACACGCACCTGTGATGCGCCAGCTTTCCGAATGACGAGGAATATTGGACTTTCTCGATCTTTGGACAGTGTTTGTCAAACTGATGCGATCCTTCCCGTGTGTTTGTAACGGTCTACACCGGCTGAAACGGTGACCGATCGCATCTGTCTCTCAGTTCAATTTCGATTAAGATTTTAGGAGTAAGCTTATTATGCAATCTCCTTCCTGGGAACTATTTACAATGTAACAAAAATCATAAATTAACAATAAGTCGGTAAGAAAGAGGGTTGGGAGAAATTGTAGTGGTGATGACACGGTCCCAGCTATTCAGTGATATTCGGCGAAGTCAGTAGTTGAAATTTGTAATAAATTCATTTAATTTTCTAAAAACGGTGAGCTCTGCAGTCCTTCTCCACGAGCAGAGTGAACTGCAATTCCATGACGTGAATCTTCCAGGGTGCACCATGGCAGTGTCTGTGTGTGTGGGTAGGGGGTTTGCACCTGACGCACTCACACCGCTTAAAGTGGAAGCTATCCAAAAATCAAAATGACGCTAAGAGTAAATTAAAAATAAAGACGGATTTGTTGTTTTAATGTAAAAGGACAACTGAGAGCTCTAGTGCCACTTAGTATTTATTTCTGTGTTGCACTTTCACGGAATAAGAAGCACAACAGCAATAAATAACTAAAAAATCCAACAATGGTCTTCCACAAATCCTAGCATAGCTGGAATATGTATTCTTACAGGGTACAGAAATATATATGATATGAAAAATAAATATACACACATACATATTTAGTATGTACTGAGGTCTCAATGTATTGGCATCCTTAAGACAGATGATAAACAAAAAAGGCTGAACAAAATAAACAACACACTGAGCAATATTTTATCTTTAAACATGTGACAAATTTTTTTTCCCAAAACACAATACAGTTGTCCCGAAAAGTTTTTGCAACTTAATACTATTTTTTAACTAAAACCAGGTCTAAAAATGATCGGTTATAATACTCGGTGTTATCTTCCATGGCATGGATAATGACACTGACCCGTTTTAATATAATGTTTAATATGATTGGGGAACTAATTTTGTTTTAAACAAAGTAAACAAACAAATAAACAAAGTCAAAGCGTCCTGGCAGAGCCAACCATGTTTTTAGCCAAATTGCCCAGGTATTTAGTAGAGTTCATGTTGCCATTGATCTTGACAAGGGCGCCAGGACCAGCAGCAACAAAACTTCCCGAGAACATGATCAATGATCCACCACCATATTTTACGGCAGGAATATGTTTCATGTTGTTTGTAAACATTCATCTTCCAGTTCAATTGTGGTCTCACCAGAAGAAATGGTTCCAGTTGAAGTAACAATGGCATCTGGCTAGGTCTGGGTGCTTTTATTAGCCTGTTGCACTCAGTTAGGGCTTCTGTCACGGATAAGGATTTTTTATTTGGAGATTTGATAGCGTCAATATTATTTACCTCAATTTTAATTATTACCGTAACAGTGGTTAGTGGTTTATATAACACTTTCTAAGTGTTTTTGCAGACATCACCTGATTTGTGAAGGTCTGTAACCATTTGTCTCTTTTGATTGGTGAGTTCATTGCCTTTCCCCATGGTGATTTTACTTAATTTTAAAGCTTGTGAAGCAAGAAATCATGAAAAGCCACAATATTGATCTTTTAGACTGAGATTAATTGGTAGAATTCTATTTCCAAATTGACTTGATTTTATCTGATTTCAAATAATCTTTAGGGATTCATTTCGGCATCAATTTTATTTTCTATGTTTTGTAATATGTTGCCAATAATTTTGTTATTATTATTACATGTATATAGTACATTTTTTAAACAAATATGTATATATAAATGTACTATATATGTGTGTGTGTGTGTGTGTGTGTGTGTGTACCCGTGAGGACCATCTCTGCCTGCTCCTGTGAGCGTGTGGCTAGTGCACGATGGGCTAACAGTGCTGGACTGTATCCATGAGGACCATCTCTGCCTGCTCCTCGGTGCTGAAAGCACAACTTCACTATGACTAACGCTGAACGCATTTCCCTGGCCCTCAGGCTGAATTGTCTTTTCATCGTAATCACACATCAAAATATTTGTAATATGAATATCCATTGAGCATACTGCAATTATATCTCCTTGTGACAGCTCAGATATAATACATAAATACATGAATAAATTCTGAATAGATCCCCGATGAGTTTTAAATGCCATAGGAGTTCCAAGGGATTCCTTAGGAATTTTAAACATCTGCAGTCAGAGCTGCCATTATATCCCTCTGCTCAGCACAATACATAATAACAATGATAAACACAAAATAATAAGTAGTAGTGGTAGTATTGTTATTCATAAATTTCTTTAAAAAAATCACAATTATTTTATTATTATTGTGTCTTATAGATAAGTATTCAACATTTTCCACATTTTCTCCTGATATATTTACCACATACCAGACTCCTGTATAATAAATGGCGATATGCAGGCTATGCTGATGGCCCCACAGTCCATTGCTCCACACCTCCTGTCTTTAATCCTGTCTTTGTGCTGGAACTTTCTGCCTGAACGCCTTAGGTATGTGGGTTGAGCTCAATTTCCTGCAGTGTGTTTACCCAGCACCCCATCACAGGACAGAGTGTTAATAGACATTGAGTTACATACACACGCACACACACAAACATGCACGCACGCACGCATACACACACACACACGCATACACACATACACGCACACAAACATATGCACAAACATATACTTTTACACAAATACAAAAATACCTATACATTCATGCACACACACACACACACACACATACACACACTGCACCACAGAACTACCAGGGTTTGAGTGACTGGGTTTAACAGTTTGAAGAGTTTTTCATCTGCTTTCTCCTGAGGGCGAAATATTTTTTAAAAATGATGCATACAAGCAAAGCATTTCCCCATGTGCAACGTGTAAACAAAGTAGGAAGATGTAGCATACATTTGTGAAAACAACAAAGTTGCTTATTTTACATTCTTAAGTTTCTCAATGATCAAAATGCCAAGAAAGATGTCAGTAGAAATGTCTACAGAAAGCCACCACATTTTGCCACCAATGAAATAGCTATGGTTGATGGGGGCGGGGGGGCATGTGGATCAGAGAAGCTAGGGAAAACAGTAAACCCCCATGAGGAACAGCTTCACTTTCAATTACTGTGCACAGACCTTCCTTGGAGAGACTGAACTGATGCAGACTACAGTATATAAACAGTAATGCAATGAAAAAAAACTTAATACTTTGAAATTACATTCAAAACAGACATTTTATTGTGTATATCAATACTGCAGTAGCTGTGCAAAAATAATCCATCACTGAACGTGTTAACGTCCTTCGACTGAATAGTAATTAATCTCAATATTTTCCTGAACACAAAACAAATGACAATTTATGTATTTCAATAATTGCTTCGAATTAGAAATATTTTTAAATGTGCACAACCAGTATCCTTGAAATTATAAACAAAATGCAATGAATTACTTGCCATGTTAATGGTATAAATATGAACAATTATGCGAAGACTGTTAACTTGTAATACCACACATCCAATACTGAAGTATCCAAAGAAATTTTTTCTATCAAAACATAAAATTAGTTACCAAAAATACATATTTTGTAAGCAGTTAGCTACAAGACTAAGCAATAAGCCTTCAAAACTTTTTTCTGATGAGAGCATTTTAATTCATATTTTTCTCATTGTACTCATTGTGTTAGAATATGACCACATGCTGAGTTTGAGTTTCTCGTATGTCCATGCTCTACCTTTTCAGTATCACTACTACAATTCCCTCCATAGTTTAGACCATAGTCTTCCCCCCATATTTGCTATGCCATGAAAACACTTGTGTGAGCCTCTCTTTTAACGCAAGGTAAAACATTTATCTTTTCTTTCTTTAGTCATAATTATCCATCATAATAATACTAGAGCAAACAAATACTAATTATAACCATGAAAATAATTTCCTTAATGAATGCAGCATTTTGTAATTTTTGTTTTTGAAAAATGTTCAGCAGTTCCTTTCTTTGAAAATAAATCACCATTATATACAAATAAATCACCATAACAGAAATATAATACTGACCAGCCAGTTCCACTTGTTCAAAAATCTATAACAAAACAATATGTGTTATGCAGCTATATTATTATTATTATTAATAATAATAATAATAATAATAATAATAATAATAAAAATAAAGAATGGTGTGTGCTATGGCTGGAGTTGAAGGATGCAGCTCAGGGATGTCACACACAGGGAGATGCTGTAGTCAGAGCATCGCTATAAAACGGGAGTGAGGCAGAAAAGGCATGCCTGTTTCTCCCTCTCGCTGTCAGGCCCTGCTCCACAGCTGCGATGCCACTTTCTCTCACACACTCTTCCCTGGCACGTTCACCCACATTCTATACCACACATCACAGCAAGACAATGACATAAACACCCTGAAAAACAAAACATTGCAGATAATGGCAGAATAATACTGCTAAATGAGAGCCATGTCCCCTGTACACTGCAGCACAACAAAGTAAAAAAAAAAAAATGTGAATTTACGACCTGGATCCTTTCTGACAATGCAAATGAAGGCAAAGGTTTTGGGATAAACCCATTAGGTTAATATCTCACTCAGAGACGTGGCAATTTCCAATTACATTTCAATGTTTTTCTTCTTCTCCTCCTTTTTTGGGAACAATGACTGTGTCAGTGCTGGAGCTGGAGAGGGTGAATTCATTTACAGCGTGGTTACTCTTGGAATGATTGATGTCTCTCCACCAAACAGTAAACCAATTAGAGCCATGATGTAATGTCATTTTAAAAGGGTCATAATCATGTTGTTCTCGAACTCAGAACCCTGATCAGCTTTAATAAAGATTTATAGTGGATTAAAGGAGAAGTTAATGGTATTAACGAAAGATTGTATTCCACCAAAAATTGTATTATCTGTTTTTTCCTACATTTTTTACTAAATATATCTAACACTTACAGATTTAAATTCATGATGAGAGGAAGAGAGCTGAACTCAAAAATTCTATAATTACAAAAGACGGCGGTGCGCTCGTTCCACATGACAGCCTGTCTTTCCCTTCCTGTCTGATTGTATGGTTCCCTAGGTTTCAGTGGTTGACCTTTGTAATTAAAAGCTTCCAAGTATGTTCCTTCAGCCGTAATGGACCGCATCCTCAAATTGAGGACAGGAAATGAAGTGTAATGAATTTGGGAAATGACGTTCTTCAACAAGACGCTGAAATTGCTATCCTGCGCCTATCTCTGTCAGTCACCCGTTTGACAAAAACCTCATCGGGTGTGCTGATTTACTACAGAGCGCGGCTGTTCTGTACTAAATTCTACAGAAATCAGCCTGTGCTGCTGGAAGTTTCTTAAACGCCACTCGCTCTCGTTATTATTTATATGCTTCACATATGCCCTCAGGGTGGCTTGCATAGCTGTCATTCTACTTATCATTCAATTTATATACTATAACTGGCTATTTACAGAAGCAATTCCAGGCCAATAACATGTTCAAAAATATGACAGCAATGCCTCCTGTGGGATTCAAACCTGCATCCCTCTTTTTTAAAGCTCTAACTAGTGCATTGCAACACACCTTCCTTCCATCTCATGCCCTCTAAAATCCATTCGTTCACACATCCATCCACATGTATCAATCCCAAAGCACAGTTCTGATGCAGCCTGTAGAACAAGAGCCAGTGGCAGACCCCTCTCTCCTCACAGACATGGCAGGGAAAGAGAAGCAGAGCATCCCCTCCAAACACACAAATCATCTGTGGAAGGAAAGTCCCCTTAAGTGAGGTAGTGAAGAGAGCTCCCCTCATTCACTAAATCCAGAACTACAAACATAAAGCAGCCACTCAAAACCAAGAGCACGGTGCTCAGAAAAAAAGCACAGGCAAATGTGTCTCTGCCCTATTTACAAATAAAATATATTTTACAAATAATTTTATAATTATTTTTAAAATGAGTAAAGTAATAATCTAAAAAAATGTTACATTTTATTTTGAAAAAATTACGAGGACACATTAGCCATAAAGTTTGAAATCCAATATTTTATTGTAAAAAATCTACTGTAGAATTATTAATTCTGTTTCAAAAAATGTGTTTTTATAATTGTATGAACACAGAATCATCATCAGTCATCAACAACAATTTTGTTATATATAAATTAATATTCATTATAGTACCTCAATATCAGTTATTTTCTTCACATTGACTTTTTTATTTTTTTTTATTTTTGGTTTTTGAAAAAATCTAATCCATAGAAGGCAAGAATGATAACTCTGAATTGATATGCCAAAAATTGTACCACTGACAGAATGTCATTAAAAAAGCAACAGAACCAGAAACCAAAACCAGAACCACTCCAGGCACTGTTCAACTGCCTGTCTTCAATCCTTTGCTCTCTTTCTCCAAACACAAAAATAGCTGTGATACAGCGAGAAGTGTTTCGAGGCTGCTCACCCTTTTCTCAGGCAGAGCCGCTCACAGCAGTAGAGAGTTCATGCCGATCTTTCTCAAACAAACACATTACAGCAGATCAGCCAAGAAGGCCAGCATTTACAGCATAAAATCAAAAACACAAAAAAAATCCTCTTTCCACATATCCATCATATCTATTCTTAATAACGAGGAATAACCAAAACCAGTTTTATGAAGTTAAAATAATATTTTTATGATATTCTGTTACTGAACAATTCCATCAAATCATCTTATATACTGCTCCCTATTTCTTTCATTCTCCCTATTTTCAGTCTGTGTTTTCTGTAGTATTTTCAGCTGTACCACAGAGAAGATAGGAGCAGAGTGATGGCCAAAGACGGGCCAGTCTGTGTGTTTGAGTGTTTTGTGTGTATGAACGTGTGTGCGTTTGTGAGTGTCTCTATGAACATGTATGTTTATACTCTATGTACCAGTGTATGAAGGAATGTATGTGTTAGTGTGAGAATGTGTGTCCGTGTGTGTATATGAATGTGTGTGCATGTGTGTGTGTCTGTTTGTATGAATGTGCATGTGTGTATGCTGTGTGTGTATAAATGTGCATGTGTGTATGCATATGAATGTGTGTGCATGTGTGTGTGTCTGTGTGTATAAATGTGCATGTGTGTGTGAATATGTGTGTGTGAATATGAATGTGTGTGCATGTGTGTGTGTCTGTGTGTATGAATGTGCATGTGTGTATGCATATGAATGAGTGTTGTGTATAAATGTGCATGTGTGTGTGCATATGAATGTGTGTGTGTGTGTGTGTGTGTGTGTGTGTGTCTGTGTGAATGTGCATGTGTGTACGCATATGAGTGTGTGTGTTTGTGTAAGTGTGTGTGTATAATTTTGCATGTGGCTGACACAGAGAGGGAGTGACAGAGGGAGAGTGACCCAGCGAGAGGGGGCAAGGTGATCAGTCTTACCCGCGGCAGGGGGCTGGGGCGCAGGCCCGCAGGCTCGCAGCAGGTATGAGTTGGGGGAGAACTCGTCATCAGGATGGGGCTCCAGGACGGTGTGGGAGGAGCTGCTGTCAAGCAGGGGTACTTGGCACTCCCTCACGGCCGGGGAGCTGGGGTGGAGGGGGCCAGAGGGAGGAGGAGGGGCAGGGGGAGCAGGCTGGACGAAGGCGTGGGAGGGAGGGGGCGACCTGGGGAATGGACAGATAGAAGGAGGGAGCACACATGTTACATGTGGATGACATGACTCATGGGACAGCACACACACATACCTGTATACACACAAGAGATCTACAGCACAGACACACATACATGCGCACACACACATACACATCTACACACAGATGTGTATAAACATAAAGTCACATGCATGCACTGACACAGACACATATGCACACACGCACACACACACACAGTGTGTGAGAGGCACTACAGTATGTGTGAGGTGTGTGTGGATGTCAGAGGGGGTGAAATGACATCATGCGATGGCAGCCATGCGTGTGCTGCTTCTGGCCCCACAGGACTCAACCAGCTGTGAGCCAAAGTCCCTGCATCCTGCAGCTTTTACTATCCACTCTGACATTTACAATCACACAAGCTGTAAAACACTGCCATAAGTTAATATTTTACACTGTCTGACAGGTGCACACCGTGTGTAGGAGGCATGTGGGAGAGTGAAAGAGAGAGAGAGGACAAATAAGAGAAAAGAGGGATGTAAAGTGAGAGAGAGAGAGTAAAAGAGGAGAAGAGTTTGGGAGATGTAGAACCCATTTTTTTTGTCCAAGACTATGTAATTGCTCATGTTTGTCTCATAAACTGCACCAGTGATAGCAGACAAAACCAGCAGTAGGCAAGTGCAAGAAGACAGGGTGAGGGCGATGGGAGGGCCTGAAGCCAAAGACTGGACACACCAATATCAGAGTCATTGACTTGGGTCAGATGGACTGTCCCACTGAGTGTTCTCCAATAAAAAGGGCTGAAAAATGTCCCAAAATCTTTGCGTAAAGCATCACACACTTCCCTGCCTCTTCATGACAGGCACTGCAGCCATCACAGCGATTTTCTGAATAAAAAGCTGATGGTTTTGACCTGCTTTTGTGCCCTCATGCTTGCTCTTTGTCTCACAGAAGAGGAAAAATACCATTAAAATGTAAACTGAACACTGCAGAATAAATCAAAGGGCATTCATCTAGCTGACGTATCCTGATTTAATCACTGAATACACAACGATACATCCACAGCATCACATTATTTACTCAAATATGACATTACGGTACATAATACATTAAAATTAATTATGGGCAAAAGCACAAAAAGGTCAAGAGACATATTTGCATTACAGTATTCTTTTTGCTTATGAAATACAAATTAACCAGCCATATTCTGTAACATGAGCAGGACTCATTGGTGGAACCATGGTGAGTGACTTCAGAGATTAAGCAGATCTTTAACTTCCTCATCTCTAAACTCCAGCGGCACACAAACAGTCAAGGAGGCAGTAAAATATTGAAACACATTTCTCTCACTCATTTGGATCTGAATGGTGTGAGTCACAAACAACACTCTACCTTTAGAATCCATCTATAAAAACTGGGCTAATCTTGGACAGACTTGTAAGATGGAATCTTTTGGGAGATTTTGGTCTTCATATGAACCACAACAGCATTTTCCAATGTGCAAGGACAAACTTAAAGCAGAGATACCTTGAGAATAAAACCACTGATGCTTACACCATCCCTTCCACTCCCTCTTATTTATTACAATGAGCCAGTGGTGTTATGTGAGCAAGCAATGCAATGGAAATCAGTAGTTCGGAACAGTTATTGCCTAATAATGTGAAATAATGCCATACGCTATAATAATGCAAACTATCTGTATCATCACAACACTGTGACGATCAGAGATAACCATATGAGGTACTGGTTTGGAGCAAACGACTGCTGTTCCAATGACAACAACAATAGTGAGGAATGGACTACAAATTATGATATGATATAAAATGTTGAGATTTTAAAAAAAAAGAAAGAGGAAAAAAATCTATTTTACTGTCTTGTCTTTTTGATGTTGATTCCTGACCTCAGGCCTGAGAAGAAAAATGACAAAGCACTTTGAATTGTCAAAATCTCTGCTTAAATCAATGTGTGAATATTGTTAACTATACCCTCGAGAGGCAGGCTTACTCATCTCAAAAAATGAAATGTGAGTATGACACGTTTTTATATTCAGAGGTTGATCTTCCCAAGATGAAGACACTTGCTCGTGAGTGTTTGTGTGTGTGTGTATATGTGTGGGTAAAACAGATCTGTGAGAAGAACCCTACTCAGTGTAATCAGTAAAGAGACATGCTTAAAATAAGCTTAAACTATGCTTACTGAACTAGAGAAAAACAGAACAATGAAAAGCAAAGATTTGGTGAATGGACAGTGCCTTCCACACAGGCCCCTATAAGAACAGACAGGCAAATACAGTAAAAATTGAATTATTAGCCTGGGGGTTTAATTGCTTACAAAACAAGGAAGATCCAGTGACTGTTGGACACAGGTATATAAATAAAGGTAGTGTTTCCTGCTTACCAGTATACACTATTTACAGTCTAAAACTATTCATATTAAAATTACCAGTGCTGGCATAAGTGTTCAGTGATCCAATATAACATTTTAAGTTAGATGATCAATACTATAAAAAGACGAGGCATACTCTAAAATATTGTTAAAATACAGTCACTAGCCTCCAGGTAGCTGGCATTGATCTATGCATAGCAGTAGTGTTGCGATGAGGTAGATCACCACAGCCTGTGTATCTCACCCATTTCTGCTGTTACATCTGTGGAATATTTAGGAGCCTTTCTTTATTCTCCTCAGTTTGTAGAGTTGGTTTGGTTCTATTCATACTTATAGGACTGCTGCTTAATTTGTTTTCACTGAAATACTTTAGACATGATAGTTATTTAGCTGAGACTTTTATCCAAGGTGACTTACAATTGATTGGGCTAACCAAGGGAGCATCCCCCCAGGGAGCAGTGTGGGGTTGAGGGCCTTGCTCAAGGGCCCAACAGCAACGGTGTTCTTGCTGTGGCTGGACTGGGGCTTGAGCCACCAACCTCAAGGGTCCCATTCATGTACCTTAGCCACGAGACTCCAGGCTGCCCCCCTGCTTGATCTGCTTTGAATTCAATATCAAACTGTCATGCTAATACATAACCTATAATGTGTGTAAGCTAGCTAACTACTGTGCTGGGTTGTGCTGGCCTGGACTGTAGATGAACCATAAAGGGCCCTTATTAGAGACTACACATCTGAAACAAGCTCTATGGGAACTGAGAAAAGAGCAAAGACAAAAGAGTAGGAAAAGAAAGTGAGGAGGAGGAGATGATCAGATAGGTGAAGGTGAGCAGAATCAGGGGGGCAGATGGAGGAGGGGACAGAAAGAAAGAGGACAGGTGGGGAAGATAGAAGAGTGTAGCACCTTCAAACGAGGCCAGAGCAGTGTCACAGACTCACAATGTTATGAAAGGACAGGTTACAGTAGTTGCCTCATCCTGTCAGAGTGACAGGCTAAACCTTCTGGATATTATTTACAAAGTCCAGTGACATTATAATCAGGGTATTTGTGACACTGAGTCACAAGGGGTTGGGGGGTGATTAAATTTTTAAATCATGTTAATTACAAAAAAAAAGGAAAAATTGCATTAGATGACCAAAAGCAATTACGGGAAACTTAATCTCCTTTGCAATTAGGCTCAGGGGCATTTTTTAACCATTGTAATTTATTTTTGCTACATTTCTATAAAGGTCAGTATAAATTGCTTTGTGTTATTAGAACAAGGGGCTCAGTAGTGGTGGCACGTGTTCCTCTAGACAATTCCATCTTGTCCGTCCTTCCCAACTTTTCTGCTCTCCTGTAACTGATGAATGCTGGAGCCAGGTTGCACAGACCACAGATCTCACACTTGAAAGGGGCTCACCGGCTGTCTCTGTGAAGGCGCTACCCTACTGCGGGGGTCACTTCTGACTGGCTGTATGGGCTGACTGTGAGCCGTGAATGAGAGTCCCACTGAGATCATCAGATAAACAAGTCCCACAAAGCCTCAGCGCCGCATCTCTGGTCTGATTCACTGCTTCATAATGCACGGAGCAGCTCTCCCTCTCTGCCACATTGTGTGGAGTCATTATTCAAACGCTATTCAATGTGCTCATTCTCCATTGAGCTCTTTCACAAGTTAGCTCAACTCATCAACTGCCAGTCCCCTGTCAGACATGAGCTAACCTTGAATTTTGAATGGGGGGGGACTTATGCACAAACTGTACACACACTCACACACCTACAGCCACAGGTGTACATATACTCACACCTACAAGTAAATACAAATATCCACGCTTGCATGCACTCAAAATAATACACACAATGCACACGCGTATGCACAAATGTGCACCACAAGAATGCTTACACCCATATGAACATGCATACAACACTGCCAGTGGAAACAGGTGCTCCTGTTCACACACTGGTTAGGCTTTGTGAGTGCATCGGTCATCCATCTCATCCCCACATGCTGCCAAAGCGCAGTGACACGTCATCTCTTCTCATAAAGCCGCGTGCTCGTGGCGACAACACCATAGCCAACACAGCTATTACAGGCATGCTGCTTTCCTTCTGCAATGCACACTCGTCCATAACTAGTCGTAACCTGGAACATGACTTATCTTGACCAATCAGAGGAAAGCGTGCATTTTTGATGAGGATAACCGTGTCGTACCTTGGTGTCGGACTGACATTCTCTTTCGCTCTCTCGCAAACAGGTCTGGAGCGGGCTCGCTCCGGCGTGCGTATGGACGCAAATCTCTCTCCGTCCATCTGCCCGGTGAGGAAACGCGCGGCCGGAGAGGAGGGAGAGACAGCTGGAGCCCAGTCAGACGGAAAGTGACAAATTACCGCCGTAATGAGAGCAATTCATCATCCTGTGCACTCCTCCCCCTCTCTCTTATCGACTATTAACACACAACACCTTCCACACAACGGCAACACCTGCTGAGCACCGGGAGAAGGGGGGGCAGTCTGCGCCAAAGTGGGTGGAGAGGCGCCGGAAAATGACCAAGTGGAAAAGGCTCAGTGTCAATGCGAGAGGCGGAATGGAACGTCCGACGCACGGACATACTGCTACGCTTACTACCGCTGTTCTTACAGGTGCTTAGAGGAGGGGCAGAACCAAGGGTAATTTTGTACAAGTGGCTAAGTGAGGTTCTCCTGCCAACAAAGTGATTGAAGAAGAGATGTGGAGGACTTTGTTTACCTCATCGTTATTGTCTTCCTCCCAAAATTAGCTAGTGAGCAGCTAATGTAGCGTTTGTGGTTGCTGGCCCCCTACAGAGACCTGATGTCGGGCAGCGACCACAAAGGGAGTGCTGTTGGCGGCTCCAGTGCCACTGCTTTTGTTCCTGTGTGTTGCAATGATCAGCGACTCTTGGCAAACAACGCTAGTGCTAGTGGGCCGAGTTAAATCCACTCAGCTGTGAGCGACCTCTGCTCCCAAGCTCCATAATTAGGCAACATCCGCACTCTCCTCTCTTCCCGCACTTTCTGTTCCTTCATAATCAACATGGCTTGAGCTGATGTTAATAAAGGGAGAGAGAAATGAAATCACGAGCTTGTTTTAATTAAAAAGTTAGCATTTCTCAGCTTAAAAGAAATCATATCAGTCATATCAATTTCTTATCCTGTAACACTTTGATGTGAAACCTCGAGTCTCTCTTGCAGGCCCGTCTCCTCCTCTAGCCCACAGCCTTTCTCTCTCCAATCCTTAAAAATAACTCTTGATGTTTTGCTGCTCTGTATGTCTCCATGAAGCAGGAGAGTATATCATCTGTATGTCTTAGTGCAAGTACATTTTATACAAGGCATTACGCTTTAATAATTATGATTAAAGTACATACAGTACAAGTGTCATTACATTCGCCCTCAATGGAATAAAATAAAAGGAAAAGAAGATTAGAAACATAGAGAAAGAAATAGCCTCACACTCAAAAAACCCTTTTGTTTACAACATCTAGTCTACAGAGACCTAATATCCTGCCATGATGACAGGAGGCTTAAGAGTTACAGTCCCATTTTTTCCCCTGTAGTCTGGATCTTGGACCTGGTCCTGTTACGGTCCCACTGCAGTCTCTGGCATGTAAGACACACCAGCTACATGAGCCGCCTGTTTCTGCAGTCCTCAGTCCATGCATTTAACACTAAGGTATCTGCCATCTGTACCCTGTTATTGCTGTCTCTGCATCAGTCTGTTTTCACACCGCTATCCATATCATTAAACAAGAGGAAGAATATGCTCTTTGTGAATTCCCAACCTCAGATAACGAAAACATCCCTCAAAACTATGGTGCTGATCTGTTTACTCTTTAGGATATGGTGGGTCCAAGTACGCTCCAAAACATTTTGAAATTTTACACTAAAAAATATATTATTTTAGCATTTCTTATGAATATAAGAAATACTATGTTGTATGATCTCTGTTCTCCTGAAAAACAATGAATCTCATGATTTCTTATTACAGATAAAGCAGGAATTTCTGAGATGTGTTGCTTCTCATGACTGTGTTTTTAAGCATCTCCCATATTTCCAACACACAAGCTTATTTTATGTTTTTTCTTGTGGAAATGCTTATTTTTTGGAAAACAAAGACATAAATATAGGATAAAAAGTGTGCCACAAAAGGAACATTTTAAAATGAACTATGAAAATCCATTTTAAAAAGCCATTTAACCCCTTGAAATTTGCATCCAGATCTCCCTTATCTGTCCTCTATGGTGATGCTCTTCTCACAACCTACTTCTACTTCTACTCTCGTGCGCCAATAATGGACCTTTTCACTTACCCCCAATCGCACACCTCTGTTTGTGACAAAGCTGGGAGCCAATGATTTTTAAGACAATTAAAACCCAATGTCCCTGGCCTTGTCTCTCAAGTTTCCTGATTCACATTCACTCACAATAATTACTTTATTTCATCCCAAAGGCAGGTGTCAAGAAATCATCCTCTCTGAAACGCCCCCCTTTGATGACTGTGATAGGTGCTCTGAAACAGATTAGGATTCAGGCACATAGAGCTTGTTTTCACTCTCTGCGCCCACATCTCTGGCCCAGTACAGAGGAATTATTACCATATAAATTACATCCCTGTTGTTGTTGTGGTTTTGCTGATATTGTTATGGATTCCGCGCATTCCTTTATTGAAGAGAATCAGAACAAATCGCCCAGCCCCCGCCCCCCGCACTCAGAGATACACATCCTTTCAAGTTATTCATTAAACTTTTTTGGTGTCAACAACGGCAGCTAGAAACAGAGCCATGGTCGTTTTGTTTTTTTTCTGTCCCCCACCTGAGTGCTGGGAGATTTTTAATAAGATCCACGAGGTGTTCTGCTGTTCTGCCAGGGTCGGCTGCTGCTTTAATGCTGCAGGGTGAGGTGAGTTTTAGGGGCGTGTCTGGAGCTCATATGGAGGAAAATCTTGCAAGTGTTTTACTGAACCAATATTCAAAAGCATTTTCAGCATTCACAACTGACTGTCTCTGCTTTGTTTTTCAATTACCTGGGGGTTTACACAGGGAATGCATCCATACCATTCCTTTTGACCGGCTGCAAAGCATCTGTAACCCAACCCACATCACACCCAAATCCTCAAGCACAACTCATCTTATTCCTTCTGTCACTCAAAAAAAGAAACATCTTCCGTCAATCAATCACTGTTTATCTTTCCATCAGTTTCTCTAATCTCACCACTTGTTACAGTCAGACTCAAACATTTCGGTTATCACCAAGAAGTTTAGAGGGATCATTGTAAAGCCCCGAGCTCCTCATTTCAGCAGGCCCTCCCAGAAAAAAAAAAAAAAAAAAAAAAACATGCCGGCTATGTTGCTTTTATTCATTTGTGGCTCCCAATACAAAAGGCCACAAAAACAATAAAAGTGAGAGGCTTTAGGATCCCAGTGTGGCTCTGCACCATTGTTTGTTTTGAAAGTTTTGTGCAAAATCTTTTTAAAAGCAGCATTAGAAAGTAATGCCTCTGACAATGAGAGAATGCCAGATCAACCTTTGGCTGGGCCGAGGTTGTGCACATGCATGCAGAAACTCTCAGGATGCGCTCTCAGGTTACAGTTACAGCCTCTGTCACCACCCGAGCACCCTGGCCTTATTTATAGCTCTGTACAGATATAATAATCATGTTTGTACAGAACAGATATCATCTGCATATTTATGCAAAGCACCAAAATAATACAAACGCTTACTGACCTTGCAAATCTATTTAGGGCTGTATGTGTTTAACATCCCTGCTCTTGTATAATAAAATGGAAACACATGGAGATTATTATTATTTTTGTATTATTATTATTATTATATACAGCCTAATAACGGCGACAATAATAAAGTCCAGACTAAGAAAATTTGAAATGACTGAGATCAACGTTGGGTTAAGAGTGACATGGTTAATTTCGGCCAATTTTTTTGTGGAGCTGTGTCAGGCCGTCTGCCTGCTGATCTGAGATCAGCTTGCTACACAGGGAAGTGTATAACTACATTTTTTAATGCATTTTTTTAAATGCTTTTTTTAACAGTCCCTTGTGGTGCTGTCACCTGCTCAGCCGCTCTCTCTCAGTGTGCTAGCTTTCCCCAGCTAGCACAGATCTCTCCCTCCGGTGGAGCACCGCCCAGCAGAGAGGCAGTCTCTCAGACGCTGACTTGGCATTCAGTCGCATGGCAATGCCACCACACTAGGAGCAGCTTTCCTGGAATCAGCTGTTGGTATAGAATGTATAACACAAATGGCTAATTATACTCTGGGTTGCACTTCCTTTGAAGTTTACTGTTCTGTACGGTTGGCAATCTATTTTTATCCAAGTCGCAGAAGAAACAAAAATACTGTCCCATTTTTCTCTTTCCTTTCTTACATACACCCACTCCCTCTCTGTTTCTGCACCTCTCTCATTCCACAGCCCACACTCCCCCACTCAAACCCCCCACAACCACCACCAATCTGGAGTCTTGAGGACTTCTCACACTCTCAGAAGATCAAAGCTTAGAGAATTAGATTCTTCTCCACAGTGAAGATAGCAGCCCCGCCCCCTCCCAACTACATTCCTCCTCTCGAATCACAAATATTTCCCTTTGTTTGTGATTTTTTTCCTCCCAGAAACCTGCTTGTCAAAGCACTTGCTTCTCTCCTCTCCTCTTTCTCTCTCCCTCCATTGTTCTTGGGCTTGCTCCCTCCTCCCGACGTTCCAAGGGACCTGATCGCTTTACCCTGGAACGGTGCTTCCCCCCTCTGACTCTGACAGCAGAAGGTGATAATCCAAAGATGAGGGATTACCAAATTAAAGTGATGCCTTTGAAGTGGGAGACAGATTCAGTCACAGACACACCGTATTGCTCTGTGTTTTTGATGCATGTTTCAAAAGTTGTACATTTGTGAGTCACTGGCCTCTAAGCGTCTGTCCTATCAGCAGCTGCACAGTTTTCTTATCTGCTTATTTATTAACCGATCCTTTTCACTCCTGGCATTTATTTATTTTTTTTTTTAATTAAAATCCCATTGTACACACCAACCCTGTTCAGATTGGTCACATCTTGCTTTGGGTGAGGCTGACATCTGATCCTGCATGTGGACCTCATTCTTTCACTCATAAATTAGATCCCCCCTTCACCTGCAGCACCTGCCACACACATACACACATGCTGCACAGACACACACACATGCACACAAACACATTTGCAAGCACACTCACATCCACGCATACACATACAAACAGCTTTTATGTAATGTATGAGTTGCTCAAATAAGAGTAAATCAAAGTAAATTAACTGAAACTTTACTTTTTCCAGATATAGTCTGAACTTGTCAGGTGGAAGTGGCTATTTTGGATGGTTATCCCGTCCTTTGATTGGCCCATGGGGGCTGTGTGCGCGGCGAGTGGTAGAGCAGAGGTTCAGATGCTGACCACCTGGCTCGCGGCTGCCAGCTGCATGTGTCGCCGGGCGGGTCCCTGGGGACGGGAGTGCGGGGTCATTAGTAAGGGGCGTGGCACGGGCTGACACACCACTGCAGTGAGGCTCCAGCCTCCAGGCAGAGCTCAGAGAGCCACACTGAGGCAAACGCAGTTCTGCTTTGCATCATCTGACCCCGAGGAGACAACCAGCCCGCCAGAGCTGTTCTGCACTGCTCCCCTGCAGACCCCGGGTGTGTGTAAATACCCTGACGCAACTCTGCACACACAGGCAGCGACACAAACAGAGTGCTGTGTGCACACACACACACGTGCTCACACACACACACACACACACACACACACACACACACACACACACACACATACATACATACATACATACTTACACACACAAACACACACACAACACACCACACATACAACACACATGCAACATAACCACATACAGACCATACTCCACAAGAGCAAGCACACCACATACTAATATACGTATACACATTCACAAACGCACATTGCACAGATATAGACACATTAGTACATTAGGAGCTGCACATACATGCACACACCCATAAACACAAACACATGCACAATAGAGCTGACACACACACACACACACTAACAAATACATAGTCACTGCTGCATTTCGCACACATGTGTGCACGCTCATACAAACATAATGTGTTATGTGACACTTGGAAAATTTACCAGCAAACTCTCTATTGAATATGTGTCAATTTCAATACAAGATGGAGTATTAATTGAGTCCTTTCAGAATTTCAATTTGAGTTTCCTTACATTTTCTCCATAACAGCATTAAAAAGAAGCCACAGCAGTGTGAAATATTTTCAAATATTGTCTGTTTTTGTTCCTTTTGAAAAGGGTGTGTATGCCATTCAGATGAAGGAAAGTCAGCACCTTTTAAGATTAGAGTTGCAAATGAGATTTTTAATTACTGCATGACCCGGGGTACATTAGCGATGTATTAATGAGCGTCATTAACCCAGTGGTAACTAATCCCCTGTCCTGATTAACTACATGTGATTGGTGTGCGCAAAACCATTCAGGCACTGCTAATGCTACCCCTTTTTGAGCAAAACTGTTAAGGCACTAATCACAAAATCCTTCTGTGTGCACAGCTAAATGGTTCAGCTGCTGTTCAGGTTGTCATCCTGTGTGCATATCTATAAGCTACATAGAATGTACAAGACTTCTTCCATGTTCCAAACTGCCGGCCATTCCTTTACCCAGCCCATGCGATGAAAATCGCCATGCCGACTTTGATTATGCCCTGATTGGGAGCATGATCTGGCTGAGGCTCCTCCCATCCCTCTGGCTCTTCCAAACAAACCAAAACCTCTTCTCTGACCTCTTCCTCAACCGACAACAAACATGGCACCTTTCATCCCTCTTTACCTAGAGACATGACCAAAAATCAATACATCCCACTACACGTTGGGTCTTCTGAGCACCTATCATTTAACAACGGAAAGCTGCAGCAGTGGCCTGACCTCGCACAACCACCACTGTTGCTAGTGGCTACAGTGACGAGTCAGACACAGAGAATAAGAGCCTCTGTTTGCTGCCACTGAGTACTGCTGCTACACTTTAGAATGTACATCGCAAAACCCTCACCAAGTAACGGAGTATAATTACCAAATTAAGTCTCAGCGGTTTCTTTGTCATTTTCACACAGCTTTTTAAAACCTCATCATAAAACAATCCTTTTAAACTTTTATTGTATTTCAGTGTATCTGATGTGAAGGCAATGGACATTAGCTTTCCCACAGAAGCCACATTAATGGGTGAGCAGACGAGAAAAGCTCCACCTACATCCCTAGCCTAATAACACATATCCAATGCACCCACCTCATAAACATGCATTGTGCTTAGCAATTACAGTGATTGATGTTATGGATTTCATGCGGTG
Source organism: Albula goreensis (assembly GCA_022829145.1). NCBI lineage: Eukaryota > Metazoa > Chordata > Actinopteri > Albuliformes > Albulidae > Albula > Albula goreensis. Next base: position 17,733,970 of record CM040746.1, on the reverse strand, counting down.
AGTGGACTGCAGATATGAGTATTTCTTATAGGGACGTGCACACTGTCATGCTATTGTTTCCCAGGTAACGGCCCATTTGCCCACTTTTACCCAAACTGCCCTTCTAAGGGTTTGGGTAGCTGGGATTAGCCACACTAGTACATCATTGCTGAAGTTAGCCCTTTTTGGTTGAGCCACTGCCCCTCCGAACATCTGTGCACGTCACTGATTTGTTAAGTATGAGGACAATGCTCTAGGGACACAAACTAAATTAATTAGCACTATTTTTGGTACATGGACTATAAAAAATAAATTAAAATACATAGTTTGTTCTAACATGACTTTTGAACAGCCTGCCTGTCAAGGAATTGAGAATGGTCATCATAAAACTGACAGTGGATCATCGTCAGTCAATAAAGGAGGCAATCATCCAATACCAACCCGCTGATATGTGACAGGCTGAAGGTCCTGTCAGTCATACAAAGACATTCAATCAACTTAAATGATTTTCCTGATCCCTGCCTGGAAACTTCAGCTCTGACACAGGTTTGCTACATCATCTAACCACCATATTTGATTTTACGAATCCACGGTTAAAGTAAAGAGCTACCCCTAGTGTAAATACATGGCATTGATTCGTCCCCATATCTTACAGCACTTTAGTAGAACAGCTTTAGCGGCTCGCTATTGTACGGCGCTTTCATCGGTTTCTATTCCTAAGTTCACTTACATTCTTCCTCAAGCACTGTCACGGTTATTTTTTTCACTAAGCGTTGTTGCGCTCCACAGAAATGTCCTCAAATGGTGAGTACAAAATGAAAAATCTGTCCATCTTGTTAGCAGGAAGTAAGTTTCATTTCAGAATAGTGCTAACCATATAATTAAAATCAGTATAAATCAACTATTTTTATAACAATTATCCATTTTGTTAAAATACATCACATGATCTATTTATTTAAAAATATTTTTGAGATCATATTTCATTGTTTTTGACATCAATATGATTATCAATAGCTTTTAAGAAGTGGTCTAATTTTGACATATAATTTTAGGTATCACAGGTTTCTTATTATTTGGTAATTTATGGAAAAATATGCATTTTAGTTATTTGTATAAACCTACAAAAAACATTAAAAAATCTAAATTTTATGACTATAACAACTATTATAGTGATATAAAATAAATTACATTTATGCCATTGAAAATGTGCTACAATAACCGAGAACAAATATATTAGTAAAAATCAATAATATCAACATGAAACAACAACATAATACAATTACTTCCGCTAATAATTTTGCATGGATACACTACAACAATGTTGGCACTATATGTGAAATTCCAAGAGCAACATGCATGTACGATTCCATTTGAGTGAAGATGTGATAAGAATACCACAGAGAACACAGCAGACATCATACAGACTACAGTATGAACTTTGAATGTTGTCTCAGTGTTTCCAGTAATAATCAATGTCTTACAGCTTCTTTTTAACAATTCTGTTTGCTGCAACACAGACTGCAGAAAGAGTTTATTTTAAACAATATAAAGCTGGTGTTTATAATCAATCCCCAATGTAATTATTACCGTTGATATTATTGTTGTATTATTGTATTGCTATCATTGGTCTTCTTCTTCTTCTTATTATTATTACCATGCACTGTTTCATGTAAAATGATTATACATGTTAGGTAAAACATTGATAATGCAAACATCATCTGAACTATAGCCACAAAACCAGATTGTTTCATACAGATGGCTGTGCAGAGACAATATTCACTACAGGGAGACAAATGAAAACCATTCAGTCTCTGCATTTGACACAAGCAGACCTTTATCACACTCTGTGACTGCAGCCTATACATCTTCTATGCACACATGCACACAATGATTGCTCAGCAAACATGTATGTGCACGCTGTCCTTTAGAAGTGCAAACCTGACCAATATTATTCTCAAGTACACTGAAGAGACCTTAGTAAATATGATCATTCAAACATCTACACATCCTACTTGCCTTCTCACTGCTGTATGACCCTGATGCCTGCATCACATATGGTAGTAACTTCCATGGAATGACAGTGCTCATTAATGCATAGTCAATACTAGAATATTCTCTGACAGACCTGCAGCCTAAGTGAATCTATGCAGCCTACCTGCTCAGCTCACCTCTGCTGAGCACCAGGTGTGCCAGGTGTCACACAGACAGTTTCACAGCCCAAGGCACAGCCATCAAACTGCCCACTGTTAGAATCATTCATTCACAAATCTTCCATTTCGACCGAACTGGCAAATGCACTACAACTTGTGCCACTTTTGCATGCATTAAAACATCAAACTGACAAATCCACAGCTGCGTTGCGACAACACCTGTTTAAATGGTTGGATCTACAGCTCTTTTAAAAAGAGCCCCGCACACATGTCTATGTCACCGCTGTGTGGAGGTACAACTGCTCTAAAAGGGAGTGCGTCTGCATCCTGGCTGCTGGGATTCACAGCAGTTTGAAACACCAGCACGTGCAGATCTATGCTGAGGAAAAGCATGGTTCTGTTGCGAGACAGTGCATGGTGAGACTTGGGTAAAGTCCTGGCTGTGCTGTCAGAGTCATGCGGGCTGACGTCTTACCTTTCCTCGTCTCCATGCTGCGCACTCACTGAAAGCTCCCAGCTACTTCATTTTGCCTCGTCCATGTGAGCTTAGCATCCCACAGGATTCCAGATTCACACACACACACACACATGTGGGCTCTCCTCTTCTCACCCCCCCTTACTCTCACACAAACAGCCCTGTGGCCTGGCTGCCCTCCTCTCCCCAGTCACACCTGCAGCTCCCTCTGTCCTCAGCTTGGGTTCTAAGGGATAAAGAGGAGGGAAATAAGCAGAGGCTCACAGCTCAGAGAGAGGGAGAGACGCAGACTCACAACAGCACGAGAGAGAGAGGTAGGCGCTTTAAGTGTGTGCCGCTGCTCCCTCCCCTCTGCCTCACTCAGCCTCAGTGGGGTTAAGCTCCACGGCTGGGCTGCCATTAGCCAGAAATCTCTGAAGGACGAAACAGACGCTTTTATCTGTGTTGTGAGCAGGCCAGTCACATCGTGTTTGTAATGTCTCCCTATGCACCCAAGGCTTTTAAAGACCTGCTCTGTTTCTCTCTCTTTCTCGCTCTCTGTCTGTCTCTCCTCCGCCTCTCTCTCATACAGTCCTCAGTCATACTCCCTCACTTTGCACACTCTCATAGGTGGCAGCCTATGAGATGAGCTAATCAATGTGTTCCTGTAAAACTTCTGTAGGCAGAGAGCTGACTCACTGCACAGATTCAGAAAGAATTACTTAAGTAGTTAATATGACTCTCCAGTTCCAGTTCCTGCTTCCATGTCACAGCAAAATTACGTAAACGTTACAAAAGAAAAATCCACTCTCAGTTGTCTCTCTACCCAGAGTCTCTTCTAAAAGAGTTGAGTGTATTTACTGTTCTGGTTAATGACCAAACATCTCTGAAATTGCTTGTCTGTTTTCTGAAATCACAATGCTGTGAATGTTGTGTTATTTCATTTTCAGGGGGAGGGAGAGCAAGCAAAGCTGTTGCTCATTTCTGTTTTCTGGTAAAACTCATTTCAGGCTGCAACAGGATATTTCCAGGCACTTTCTGTGTCAGTGTGTGTGTGTGTGTGTGTGCGCGCGCATGTGTGTGTGATGAGAAGGTAGCACTGTAACTATAATTTGTGTTATGGTCCTTTTCTATTTGTCTTAGTCTTTTTGTGCCAGAAGTGCAGAAGGAAGATGGAGTATCTAAGAGAGAAAGTTGATAAGAACTCCCTTGGGGGCGGAATTTCTGTTCTATGAGTTCCGTTCAGCCAAAAAAGAAATCAACGGAGATCCATGAAAACCAACTTTTCCTTCTCACAATCTCACTCTCCTCGTTTCCTTCTTTTTCCGACACAAGGTGCATACAGTACCCAGCTGCAGGAAATAGAGACAGTAATATGTCCAATTATGGCACTGTGCGCTGGATGTTATCTAATTAGCTTTAATTCAGAAACAAACTGTTTCTTCTTGAATAGTCACATACTGGCCCAGCTGTATTTACTGTGCAGCAATATGTTGATTGCTTTAAAGTATCTCATTATTGCAGAATGACACACTACAAAGAACAAATGGTTCCCATGCAACGGCATCCATCCTTGTTAACCATGGAAGGCCTGTGCTGCCAGCTCCAGCACAAAGAGTCCCTGCATCCTGAAACGCGGCCTGGGTGGAACACTTGTATTCTTTGAGCAAAGGAGGAGAGGAACGACAGGAGGACAAGAGGGGAAAAATGAAGAGAAAGTGGGAAAAGAGGGGAGAATGTAAGGAATGAATATGAGATCCTATACAATATCCACATTTATTTTATTTCTGGATGCAATTAAAATGCACTGTAATTAGATTTTAGCACATATAGATGTTGATTGTTTGAATCTTCAGCGACCCTCACCCTTGCCAGATAGAGGAAAAATAAACTGTCTGAAGTGAATCCACATTGCTGAACTAGCTGGAAATGACTTATAGGAACAGAAGTCTGGTGGTGTTTTTATTTGAAATGCCTAACTGTTTTTTTTTCTTTTGAAAGAATATTTCTTAGATAATGTGAAAAAGGACACAGATGAGCAAACTTCTCAATTTCCTATTCCTGGCACTGAGTTTTATGCAATCACAATCCCGACACGAGACCAACCAAGTGTTTAATCTGCACAAGTTTTCATTCATTCATCTACTTTCATTGTGAGCAACAACAAAACTACCACGCTGTGGGGAATATATGTTATTCTTTCACCCACCTTTGAACTTGATTCTCACATCTTGATCTTCACATGCACAATTTATGGCCATTAAGGTTATTTTCCATTTTAAAATCTTACATAAATTAAACAACTGGATACTTTACATTTATTTCCAATTACTAACTCAGGTTGCATTTAGGTCCCTCTTTTAAATGTCCACTCATGGATACAGCTCTTCAGCTCTGGCTTGGATATGCAAGTATAGTACCTTATTTATTTATTTTTTGACACAAAAACAACTTGTCCTTCACTCTCCGATGGTAGCAGAGAAAGCTAGCTAAACACATCCCAGAATCCCATGCTCCAGCATGGGTGAGCTGAAACAATGGCAGCTGATCCGAGTGAGGGCAACCCTACTGTCTTTGCAGGAACCTGACTGTGCTGGAGCTCTGGATATGGTTCTCACATCTGCTGCACTCTTTAATGGGCACTGTGACAACCGTTCCCTCACAAAGCCAGATACATTCCTACTTCTGGGACAATGACAGTGAGGAGAGATGCCACAACAGAGAGTGGGCAGCGCTTGAGACGGGCAGAGTAGGTAGAGGCCAGATCATCTGCTGAATGCCTACTTTACTTTGTTCTGCTCACCACTAGATGATCATTAGGAAGGGTTCTGTCTGTCCCATAGTCATCAAGGCAAATAAAAAAGAAGGGCTATTTCATAGCTAAGCCTACAGGACAATACCTACATTGCTTTTTGGACAAGTGAACTCAAAACACACATGCACACACATACGCGAACGTGCTCTCTCTCACACACACACACACACACACACACACACACACACACACACACACACACACACACACACACACACACACACACACACACACACACACACACACACACACACACACAAAAAAGCACATAAATGAGCTCATGCATGCATTGAAATAGAAATCTCTAGAGGTGAGACTTCCTTGCAAGGACTTGCTTTGACTTGTAAATCTCATGAGTGCCCACTGAAAGTGGGGGTGTCAGCATTTTGCCCTCCTGCGGGTGAGTCAGCTCATGATCCAGGGAAGGGGAGTCAGAGTTCTCTGCTCCTCTCCCAATGGCCAGACCGTCACGCTCTTTCACTCTCAACTGCTGTTGGGTCACACCTGCAGCAGGGCAACAAACAACCTTGCCCAAATAAAAACAATGACGCACCAGCATGCACACCTACACCAACACACAAAAACATGCAAACAAAAAGACTCATGAGAACGAACATAGACCTAAACACACATGGACACGCACATACACACATACACACACACACACACACACACACACACACACACACACACACACACACACACACACACACACACACACACACACACACACACACACACACACACTGCTGATTCAGATTCAGCAACCGCATGCCTTGCTGCACGGGACAGAGAGGTTTGTTGGTCAGAAAGGGGTCATTAGAAAAATCTGTCTGGATGGGTGAGTCAGGGACTCACATTTCCCTGTGAGTCTTAGGACCCTGGTACGTTAGCAAGCCTTACTGAGTCATGCCATCTTAGCCAACATTACTGAGATGACAGCTAACATAAAGCAGTGGAAAAAATACAGAGATTGTTGCTAAGCATTTATTAAAGCAGTCATGAAATAACTTCTCTTTGTCCCATTAGCAAACCCTCTCAGAACAGTGTGCACAAACATACACACACATCCCTCTGAGCTGATCTATGTGGGAAGGCATCTTTCTGATGTCCATATGTACACATCCACTCCATCATTTGTTCACTCACATTAACTCGCTCTCTCTCATCATCAGTCACTTACTTGGGAAGCACAATGTTGAAATTATTGTAATTGTACAAGTGAGATCAATCTATATTTTATTTCATATTTCATGCCATATTTCACTCACTCACTCACTCACTCACTCACTCACTCACTCACTCACTCACTCACTCACTCACTCACTCACTCACTCACTCACTCACTCACTCACTCACTCACTCACTCACTCACTCACTCACTCACGGTTAGCAAAGTAAGTATCCCAGTATTTCAGACAGCCATAGTGGAGAACAGAGAGAAACACACAGGTGTGAAGAAAGGCTGTTTCCACTGGTGGCTGCTTGTTTTCAGTCTGAAAAAAATCAGATAGCAATGCAATCACAATCAGTTAGTGCCTACACTCATGTGTGTACACTCAATCTCCCCTCCATGGGGAACCAAGCATAAAATTGTTCTGGACATAATGATGCCAGAGGGAATTTTTTTTTCATTTACATTTTTAATGCAAAATCATTTGAAAAGAAATTTCAAATACTTTACACTGTATACAATTAGGAAAGGGTATATTAGTATGACTATTTGTCTTTTTGGGCCTGGACACTCAGGCCTACTTATTCTACTCAAGTGTGAATAAGTCTAATATACTTCTGCACAAAGAGATTTCACCAGTCCACAAACTACTAATCTTTTTCACAATGAGGATACTTGACTTCTTCTGAGTCCAATAAATTTCACACACAACAGTCAAGCCTCTTTAGTAAAGTTGCATAAAAATAAAACTATTTTTATATCTTGAATATTTCTGTATGTTTACCAAAAATAAACAGAGTACATTATGGTCACGGCCTTCAAGTTTGTTTGACAGAATCGCTTTCTCCAGTAGGAGCCCTGTCTCCATGGACGCAGCGACTGGAACCACGTCGTTTCTGTGCTAATTAACCTCTCAGGGGTTCAATGGAAATTAAAAGTTTAATTAATAAAGTAAACAATGCGAGTACTCTGCTGCTTTCTCTAATGCTTTTCCTGAGTGTCCCCACCCCCCCATCACCCACTTTATCGCACTCCAGGTGACTGCAGACAGATGGAGGGATGGACAGACTGCAAGACTTCATCATGTGTCACCACTGTCCTAGAAATCCATTCTGTCTGTGGTGTAACAGCATAAAAAAACAGGGGGACCGACCCCCTACCAGCTGTCTCAAAGAACTGTCACTCAAGGTTAAGATGGCAAGCAGCCTGATTCTCTCCCTCGGCTCTGTTTGGTGGTTTTGTCCTCCACAGTGCCCCCTGCTGTTTCCTGCGGTTGTGGCATCACTGCCCTGGCCTTGTGCTCTCAGCTCACTCATTTGCACAGCTGCCTGATGCAGTAGCCGTTTGTGCCCTTCCCGCCAACCAAAATCTCAGTTCTGCCCATTTTATTACTTATTTTTCCAACACACGGCAGCTGCATTTCCAAAAGAAAAAGGCACAGCTAGAGGAACAGAGACAAAAGATGGAAGGAATAAAGACAGCTATTTAAAAATTATTTACATATGTATGTGATTTGTTCACATTTGCAAGAAATCCATTACTTAGTCATTTTTTTCAACATTGTTCTCTGGTTCTAAAGCCTTTTTGCTGTTGATGTCGTTATTTTCTTGGCCGTTTTTTCTGTTGATGTTCGTTCACATTTTGCTTACATGTTCCCTTTATTCTGAGAGCACTAATTTCTCTCCCAGCCCCCCTGCTGTGACAAACAAACTTCCTTGCTGTGAACTATTCCCTATTCATGAGTAGCATATTTTTTAAATAGACTATTTTGACACTTCTGGACCCAATTTAATTTCCTACCTACTGTTTTAATACACTACTTAATAATAATAATGCAATTTTTCATAATGAGCAGACATTCAGTTCCACAGGCACTTTGGACCTCCAGCAACTTTTCCCAGGTTAGCTTACTCAGACCTGGTGGTTCTATCCCATATACTTTTGCAGCAGACATGCAAATAACACAACAATACAGTTTGTTCACAGCCCCAAATCAACTGGGCATTCCTGTGCAATATGTTTCCTAACGTCATAAGAGTACTTTCATCTTATGTTAGGAACCGCATTTCACGTCTATCTTCAGTTCATGACAGTTATTTTAGAGAAATATTTATGAATGATTTTTATGATGTTAATACTGATAAGAGGCAATAAGCAATAAAAAGGAATCTATCAAAAGAGACACTGCTGAAGCAGTCTAGCTAAGCTCTTATGGATGTGCATGTGGCTCGAGAACTTACACCTGCAACTGAAAATCTACAAGTGCTCCCCTCACACACCAGGAGAGGGTTTCTGTGCAGCTGGCAGTAGCTGATGCTCACCCTGCCCCGCACTGGCTTTGCCTCTGTCTGGCATCATGAGAAGCTTCACCTGCCCGATGGAGCCCGGGTGTCACAGAGACTTTTTCATTTTCTCGCTCACTTCCAGCATTGTGTTTGAAAGCCGGGGGCCTGCTTTCTCTCCATAAAGTAGCTGTCCCTCTTCATTAAATTTCAATTAGCAGTGGAGGACCTTCAGAGGCCGAGCCACTGATTCATGCCTTCCCATCTGGAATTAGTGAAAACAGACGGACAGATAGTCTTCCCTAAGTCACTCAGGCGGATGGCGTTCCTCTTAGCTTAATAAAGGCAAGGAGAAAAAGAGGGAGGCGAAATAGCACTGGGGATCAGCTGGCCCTGGGGGAAATGTGTGTGTGTGTGTGTGTGTGCATTCACGCACATGTTGTTCCAGATTCATCACTATGGATGTGTGAGTCTTTCCCTCTGCCCGTCATGCTTTTAAAGTGATTAGAGATTACAGCGTCACGTCTGCAGAGATGTTATGAACTGCTGACCCTGCAACAGGCAAAAAAGCTGTGGAGCGCCATAAACTTTTCCCAAATCAACAGAAACAGTGTCTGCCACGGGCAACATTCATACATGGACAACTGGCACTCACAAGTGTGATACACACACAGACACACACATATATACACACATTCAAACACACATACACATGCACGCAAACACACATGCGCACGTGCACACACACACACACACACACACACACACTCCTATTATACCAAGCCGCTGAAATCCTGTGTGACCCCTCTATTGGCTCTGCATGCTTTGACAGTGCTGATCAGTGTCCTGTCCACATTATTACTGTGATCAGTTCTCTTCCCTGAAGCTACTCATGCAGTCTTGCAACTCGTAAAAAGCAAAAGGTAAGAGCCTAAAGTCTTTTCCTTTCAACTGTCACCCAGAGAGGACTGCCTTCACTGTTTAACAGAGCCTCGCAGTTCTTACACACTGTTTTCTGGAGGAAGAGCTCCATTTTATCTCATTATCTGGGAACCCGGCAGCTCTGTGTCTGACGAGCCCACACCGCTAGTCTCCATTTGCTGGAGCATGAAGAGAGAGACCCCCTCTCTACCCTCCCCACTCTGCTCCCGTGTGTGACGCGGTTGTCCCTGTAATTTTCTGTACTCACTCTGAGCTCCAGCACAGCTCACAGACTGCAGTGTCTTAGAGAGAAGAGCCTTGTCCTGACCACTGATAGGGACAGATGGTAAGGCTTGTTCAGTAGACAAACTACATTCACAGCACTGGTTAAGCAAAGTGACGGAACAATTATTATTATTATAAAACATTATTTTCTCCCTTTTCACACCAGAAAAGGAGAATATCATGATTCTCTGTTGTGCAAAAATAGTTACATTTCACATTTACTGACAGTACTAAATATAAACACAAGCTAAAAACAAACACTCAATAACTTTTCTTTTTTCTTATTCTTTGTATTTGAGAATATCTGGCCCAAATAATATCAAAGTGAACAGTATTCTGTTTATGATCACCTGCTAAATTGCCTTTTTTCTTTTCCATCTCTCTTTTCTGTTCTCCCTCATTTCCCATCTCTTTACTCCAATTAATTGTTTTGTACTCAATTTGCCTTTCATGTTTTCAGGAGAAAATGAAAGGGAACTCTGGGTGGGTTGCCCCAGAAGTGTACAGAGATGAGTTCTGCAGCAGTGACGTTCTGGGACTGAGAGCTGTTCCATCGCTGTGGGAACAGTCTAAGTGATGGAATCTCGGGAATGATCAGGAAGTCGCCGCTGAAGCACACTGGAGAGAATCGGATTACTCCCGCCTCCCCGCCCGAGTCCGGCCCTGAAATAATCCCATTATGGCAATATTACAGGCTGCTAAGCATCCTTTTTCTGCAGCAATTACAAACCTTTCGAGACGTTAAAGGGCCATTTCTTCGCAGCTTGTCCCATCCATCAACTATTTAGCTTCAAAGTGAGAGAATTTTTTCCCCCCGTTGTTGTTTTATACTGTCTGCCTCGTGAAAATTGTTATTGTGGGATTTCCCGTCTCCAGATCCAATTATAATTGAATGAATAAATATTGAACAGATCTTTTACGTCAAGCCTCTTAAAATGGCACTACGGCACTTTCCATCTTGCGTGCTTGCATGTTCCCGGCGCACCCCTATCGCAGTGAGAAGCAGCCATTTTCAGACAGAGTGATAAATATTTCACCCTCAGCTTTACCGATGTGTCCCTCTTAGAGAGCAGCTCTGGATTCAGATTCTGTGCTAATGCCCACTCTCTTAGTTTAGCAGTCATAGTGGGTTCCCAGGCCTCAGTACTGCTTCTGATGTGTGCATGCTGCAGGCCAATCCCATCAACGCAAACAATAGAAAAAAACTTATCCAGGAGATGAAGGGATCCTACTGTACAAACGGTCTGATTAAATTCTATATTAAATGGAGAGAATGACCCCTACATTACACTTGAATCCCTTTAGCAAACTACATCTCTGCACTGGGCTGTGAGGAGGAGGAAGCAGTTAAGCTTAAGATACAGTACAGCTGTGTGAAGCTTTCTGTGCAAAATGATACTGTTTTGTTCAGTATCAAGAGGTAGTCTGAGCTTTGTGGGCAACAGAACACAGGTCATCTCTGCACCGCAAGACAGAGTTTGCTTATGTGTTATTGGACACACTTTTCTGTCCAAAAAAGAGAGGACTGGTTTATGCTGGTGCTGAAATAGTCTGTTTAGCTCAGCATGCAGCAGAGAGCTGTTTTTTCCTCCTGTAATGTGGGCCAGTGTTGTGGTACTCTGGGAGCCAGTGGTTCATAGTGCTGGGAGCCAGCTTTGTGCTATGTGACATTGAGAGGTGCAGGCTGAAGCGCTGATGAGATGAGAAGTGATATGCCCTCGCCAACTGTGGCAGTTTAATTAAAACCTGGAGCCACCGAGAGTCACGCAGCCTCGTTAGAGAGAGAGAGAGAGAGCGAGAGAGAGAGACCACCACTTCTACAAGGCATTGTCAACCCCTGATTAAATAAATAAATAAAAATAAATAAACATTTAAAGAGAGTAAGAGCACAGGGCTAGGTCACAGGGCTGTCAGTGATGCTGGAGGAGACCGAGAGGGACGCCATGGAAACGGCATAACACAGCACTTGATTTACTCCCTTGTATCCTGTTGCTGGCTAGAGAACGCTAATGAGGGCTTGTAAGAGGGCTTGTTAGTGAGCAACAAAACTGAGGAGGTGATGTCACCTCTCCTGGATGGGGGAAATGAACATAAATCTGCCACAAACAGGAATTAACAAAGAGTGGGGTGGGCTTTGGTAATATAGAGCTTTGTAGGTCACTGCAGAGTATGGGTTGTGTTTGGGGTATATAGAGGTCTATGTGACACTGCAGAGTATGGGTTGTGTTTGGGGTATATGGAGGTCTATGTGACACTGCAGAGTATGTGACACTGTGACACTGCAGAGTATGGGTTGTGTTTGGGGTATATAGAGGTCTATGTTGTGTTTGGGGTACTACTGCAGAGTATGGGTTGTGTTTGGGGTATATGGAGGTCTATGTGACACTGCAGGTTGTGTTTGGGTAGTATATGGGTTGTGTTTGTTTGGGTATATAGAGGTCTATGTGACACTGCAGAGTATGGGTTGTGTTTTGGGGTATATCTATGTGACACTGTGTTTGGGGTTGTGTTTGGGGTATATGGAGGTCTATGTGACACTGCAGAGTATGGGTTGTGTTTGGGGTATATAGAGGTCTATGTGACACTGCAGAGTATGGGTTGTGTTTGGGGTATATAGAGGTCTATGTGACACTGCAGAGTATGGGTTGTGTTTGGGGTATATAGGGTGACACTAGAGTATGGGTTGTGTTTGGGGTCTATGTGACACTGCAGAGTATGGGTTGTGTTTGGGGTATATAGGGTTGTGTTTGGGGTTTGGGGTATATGGAGGTCTATGTGACACTGCAGAGTATGGGTTGTGTTTGGGGTATATGGAGGTCTATGTGACACTGCAGAGTATGGGTTGTGTTTGGGGTATATAGAGGTCTATGTGACACTGCAGAGTATGGGTTGTGTTTGGGGTATATGGAGGTCTATGTGACACTGCAGAGTATGGGTTGTGTTTGGGGTATATGGAGGTCTATGTGACACTGCAGAGTATGGGTTGTGTTTGGGGTATATAGAGGTCTATGTGACACTGCAGAGTATGGGTTGTGTTTGGGGTATATGGAGGTCTATGTGACACTGCAGAGTATGGGTTGTGTTTGGGGTATATAGAGGTCTATGTGACACTGCAGAGTATGGGTTGTGTTTGGGGTATATGGAGGTCTATGTGACACTGGAGTATGGGTTGTGTTTGGGGTATATGGAGGTCTATGTGCTATGTGACACTGCAGAGTATGGGTTGTGTTTGGGGTATATAGAGGTCTATGTGACACTGCAGAGTATGGGTTGTGTTTGGGGTATATAGAGGTCTATGTGACACTGCAGAGTATGGGTTGTGTTTGGGGTATATAGAGGTCTATGTGACACTGCAGAGTATGGGTTGTGTTTGGGGTATATAGAGGTCTATGTGTGCGTGTATGTGTGAGCTATGATCAGAGTGTGAGGGGACAGTCCTTTCAAGGTCGTGATGGTACTGAAGGAGGAAGCACGTTAGAGAAGAGGTCAATTCTATGGCTGGCAACACAGGGGGATCCAAAGTCCCTGTGGTTTATGGTGGTGAATATGGAGGATCTACAGGTGGACTGTGACAGATTCCATCATGGGCTGGAGGGGTGTGCCCCATGCTGACCTGCCTCTGGGGAATCAAGTGTGGGCTCTCCCAGGGCACAGGGAGCTACAGGCGGCAGGGCACAAACTCCACTCACCTCAGTGGAAACATGGCAGATGCTCACCCAGCATGGAGGACTGCATAACACACACACCCAAAACACACACACCACCATCCCCATCCCGACTCCAGCATTGTTCTGTCAAACTCAGGAGGGAAATTATCCTCACTAAAGAGTAAGAAACTTCACGGCCTCACCAGCTCCTCTCAGACAGGGCCACAAACTGTTTATAAATTTACTGTGCGCCTGGAACAGGTTCAGCTCCAAATTCCCATTTGCAATTTGCACGGTCAAACCGATTGACACCATTTGGCAACCTGATCTTACCCACACCTACTTACTACACCCCTCACTGACAAATTCATCCTCCCCCTCATAACAAACAGCGACATGGAGCATGAAAGGCTGAGAGGTGCTTTTGAACACAAGAGAACTACCACATAAATATGCCTAGAAATTGTGTTAAAAATATGAACAGCAACTGAAAGCAGATGGGATATCGGATAGGAGCACAATTTTCCTAATGTTTATCAGGCTCTTTCAGACACTGTAGGTTTTCAATTAAGTTTAACCGCTGGATTTCTGGGAGAGAAAAGCATTTGTTTACAAAAAAAGAAAAAGAATAAAAGGAAAATATGCTGTCGACTGCTGCTTTATTCCAGATTTTACTGACTGAAACCAGCAGTCTCTTCCGCCCGCCACCTCCCTCTGTGAATTGTCACTACAGACAAAGAAATGACCAGGTGTGTGTTCTGCAGACGAAAAATAATGCAGTATGATGGTTTTTAATCTCCTCCATTCAAATGATCCTTTCATGCTCTGTTATCAAAAAATCATTTTTTAAATGGCAGTTGTATAAAAAAATACATGCTAAAGCAAATTCAATCTATTTTACGACCTTTGCTTGAGCTGTTCCTTTTTTGCACTTAATAAATATGTCCATTTTGGCTTTCCTCATTCTGTTTGTGGGAAGGGGGAAGATTGCCTGTCAGTCCATCAGGGAGAAGCAGATGGACTCCTCCATCAGCCCCTGGTCTGCGTGTCACCATCACCGATCTGCCATCAAAACCCTCATCATACCCATCAACCTCTCCACCCATGAGAGAGGGGGCGGGAGAGCCTCAATGTAGGGAAGGACAGAGTGGGAGAGATGGATCAAGAGATAGCGGGCGAGAGGGATAGAAGAAGAAAGACGGAGATGGGGGAGGGGAGAGAGAGGGGGGTTTGTGACTGACTCGAGAGGAAGGCAATGAGACAATAGAAGAAGAGTGACAGGAGATTTCAATTAGTGCACAAAGAAAACTGTGAATAAATGCTAGGGCCTGATAAGAAAGGTGACCTATTGATTGCCTTTGTCAACGAAAAAGGAAGATGGGATAGGTGGTGGGGGAAAGAGCAGGAATGCCAGGAAGGGGGAGATCCCATTTCGGGGGGAGACAGACGGGGCAAGCCTGGCTCTCACGCCAAGGGACCACAGCTCCATTCTATCACTCCTTCATTTTCCATACTCTTCTCTTTGTTTGTATTCTCTTCATTTACAGTCTCCTAAAGACAGAAGTGTGACGACATGCTATGTATGCCTCCCCTTCAGCATATGGTTCACAATTAAACAGGGGAACACTTGCTATCTACAACATCAGATGAACTCCACTGTACAGCTGTATGGCTCTTTCATCACACCAATTACTGCAGTGATACTATAGCAGTAACCTTTTAGAAGGCATATTCTTTTTATCGGTATTTGTGGTGAGAAATGTGTGTTCAGTAGCATGCTGGTTCTTATGTCTGCTTTATTAATGTGAGCCACAGAGAGCGGCGCGGTGCCCCTCTGTGAATTTAGTGCTGTTAGGGTCTGTTTGCAAGTCCAAGTTAAAAGGAACAACATTCCATACTGCTCTTTAATTAATTTTGCAGCATGTTTCCCCAGTGCAGTAATGCAACATCAAAGCCATTATATAACAAGCATATTTCAGACTATGTCCATTCACTGCTAGTGTTATTCTGTACTTTTTAAGTTTGAATGGAGCACTAGCTGAAGCTGTACCAACTACACTAATGTTGAATGCGTCATGCTCCCCCAGTCAAATGAACTGGTGTTCCGGTGGGACAGGGGGAAGGACGAGGAGGACGTCCGGATACCTGTGAGCTCGGCTTGCATGTGTCATTGCTGAAGCTGCAGGTCTCCAGCCCGGTTCGGGACCGCGGATGAAACGGGCCTCCAGCAGCAGGGGGACAGGGTGAATGAGGGGATTTTCTGTGGCAGGGCCGCCCTGCTCCACATTAGGCGATCTTCACCCCGGCGTCGGAGCACTTTAACTAAGAAGCAGACAGGATCCAGTGCTGCCACATTAGGCCTGTCCACATCTGCTCAGCCACGCTTTTCACGAGGGCACGATGATTGCTTTTCACATGGCCGCCTCCCTCCCTCTCCCTCTCTCTCTCTCAATCTCTCTCCAAGCTGCCACTTCAAGTGGCCAGGGCTTGGGAGCAATGAGAAAACAGCATGGCTTTTGAAGAAGATCGTTTGCTCGTCTCCCAGCGCCCAGTCTCCACACATTATTTTTTAAATCTTCGCATACAGCGGAAAAATCAATTCAGTGGTCTGAAAGAGGATTCCATTCATGACCTGGCATTATATTCCAGCTTGGTTGACTGTGAGTTTTGTTATTATACTATTATATCATGGCTTGGTTAAATATTCAATTCTGATTGGTTGAGAGGGTATTCATTATTTTTCCAGAACCTGCATGGAGACACAACATAATACACCACTATGAAGCTGTTCCAGCAAGAGTGGACTTAGTGCCATTCCAAATCGATATGCAAGCCGTTCAACTTTCTATTTAAAAATTACCATTCAATTCACAACTGAAACCAATGGTAATAAGTAACAACAACAACACAGACCTACAACAATTTGTTTAAATTGTATGTGAGTGTTTGAATTTATCTTTTTGCTAATAGCCATGGTAGAAGCAGAAGAAACCTCCCTGGGATGTGCAGTTATACAGCAGTAAACTACTTCAGGGACGGTTAATGGCTTTTAGACTGTATTCGTCAATGTTTGTTTCATTTGATACACAGAATTACACTGAACAGAACTGCACTGAAAGCTGGAATATTCAGTTTCTCACCTTCAAGGAGACTGGGTTCACTGAGAGGGAAGAAAATTCCTAGCTGCTGTACGCTTCACTCAGATAGCTGCTTCTGCAATCTGGTTGTTCTCCCTCTTTCATTTCTATTCACATACACACATATGTAAGTTGCTACCCACCACACTGTGCTGTAGGTAAGGCTTAGGTTTGTGCATAGTTGGGGTTATAGTGCTGGTGTGGTTGGTAAGAGGACTAAATCAGTTCAGAATGAAGCACACTGTTACAGGGACAAGTGCTGCACTAGTTTGGCTCTGGGTCTTCAGCGTTTACCTCTGAACAATTTCAGACAGAATGCTGGTGTTTCAAACTCGCTCTTGAACAGAAGGAGGTGAGAATTCACACCTTTTGCTCACTTTTCTGTGTGTGAATTCGAGCCTCACTCCTGTTTCTCTCCTCTTCTCACACATCTCTATTCTCTCCATCAGTTTGCTTTCTCTTTCAGCCATTTCACATTAAAGAGCTGCAAGCTTCTGATCTGGACCTGAGTCCAGGTGTTCTCTGTGGTCTCCAGAAGACCAGGCACTACACAACACAAATAAACTAATTTCTACCAAAGGTAGCTGCTCTTCTATCAATCCGTTACCAGAAGGGTCAGACCATGGACTGTGAAACACCTCAACATGGCTTATTTTATAACTCTTTAATATATTCAAACATCCTTTAAAGCACAAACATACACCCACATATACAGACACACACAAAATACAAATGTATTCACATATGTATGTGTTCATATGCACACGCAAACACATGCATACTGACATACAGTACATTCACATACACATACACACACACAAACACACAAACTAAACACAGACACAAACACATGCAAACCAATGCACAAGTGAGGGAACAAGACTACACTCCTCTGTTCCTGCCTTATCCATTTTTTAATGCACATAATCAAATAATAAATAATGGCGTAACCTTTGTGTGATGGATTCGGCGCGTGTCCTGATGCCGGCAATAAAGGACCCTGTTATGGATGCTCCAGCGTAGGCCCTTAATGAATTATTGAGAGAGTGTTTGGTATTCACCAAGGAAGGCTGAGGGGTGGATCCGCGTCTCCCTCACTCTCCCTCCTCTATCTGCAGAGGCAGGCCGGCTTCTCGGCTCACGATAACAGAAACTGCGCTGTCCTCCCAGCCTGTCCTTGATCCATCTGTGGCCTTCTTCCAGATCAATCACTCACATGGGGGGACAATGACACCTGTCACAATCCAGTCAGGCCTCAGGATCATTTACATGTGCAGTAGATCATTCTCATGAGTCGGCTCCACTTTGTCTGAGCCCAGTTGCTTTTTGGTGGCTCTGCCTTTTCGCTTATGTTTTGATTAAGTCCAGAAATCTGTATGCTAGCAATCAACAGGTGATGACAATTTTAAACCCCCATCTGTACTAGGAGAAAAGGTGGGTGGAGCTTGGGAAAGAAGTGAATGTCTTTCAAGGTGGGTGAGTGATAGAGTGGGTTTTAGGTCTTGGGTTGATGCTTATTAATGGGTGGGAAAGATGGGAGGGGGTAGGTTATGGGGAAACAGGACTCAGTTGCTGTCATACTGCAGATGTTGTTTTGGTGAAATGATGTTCAGAGCCCCCTGCTGGTGAGAAATAGCTCCTGCACCAGTCACACGAAGATGGGGAGAAATGGCGCAAAAACAAAGAGCCAAAATCAGATGACAAATGACATGCTATTTCTGCGGCAAGATTTATGTACTGTCAACATTAGAGAGAATCCAATTATTCCATTTTTTTGGGGAGGTATAAACTGCATGCCTGCCAGAGAGCAAGGACACAAGATTCGGAAAACATCCCATTTTCCCAATTTTCTGAGGGAAGAGAAAGAGCTGGGCAGATTGATTTGACAACACTGTGGCTCCTGGTGGATTTAATTGTGTGCACCTTTGGTTTTAAATGCTTGATAAATTATACATGAGACACAGGAAGACAATACCTATTTACTGTTATAACAAAAAAACATATTTTCTTCGCCTGAAAAAAAAACATCTGGAGGCAAACACAGTTTTTTCCACATCCACAAGCCAGGGAAGGTAAATGTGATTCTAATGCATTCAAAATTGTATTAGGAGACTAAATAATAAAAACATGTTTAAATTAATGAGCATCTCCCTGGTGCGGAGCAGTTGAATCAGATGCACTTGATGAGGTGATAAATGAGTCCCCGGAACAGACCCCGGGTATGAGATACCACCTAGCCAACACTAGCCGTCTATCTGAGGGCCTGCCACCAGCCACTGCTAATTGTGATTAATTATTTCTGAGGGAATGATATGGCATTTGCATTTGTGTCTGAAAATGCCAAATATAGTGAAGGAGGAAGGGGCTGAGAGACAGAGGGAGAGAGGGAGAGACACAGAGAGACCCTCAAAAACAAAAATGTAATGGTAAAATCTAACACTGGGCTATGTTCCACAAAATGCACCTGTATCTTCTGTAATTAGCACACAGCATTATATAAATATTTTTGAATCGATGTTCATTTTCCTGAGTAAATAAATGAATATCCTACAGGCAGCATTAACAAAGTAAGACTCACAGAAGTAGAGGATGGCAGCCATGGTTTGTCTTTTTGCCTGGAAGGGGGGAGGGGGTTTGACAACATTTGAACTAACTGTGAGGTTATTTAGTTAGATAGGGCCTGCAGCATTTTTCATTCAAATGCATTCCCTTTTCCAAATTATAATTCTCGGTCTTCACTTCATCTTTCAGGAAAATGGCCTGAATACTAAGCTCAATGCCAGGGAAACACAAAAGGAAAAGAGAATGTTGTTTTCTAAAGCAGAAAAGTGAAAGTGGGAAGCAGGGTGGAGGTGACTGAGTGGAAACTGAGAGGAACGTGCTGTTTCTTTTTCCCTGTCATTCCATCACACACCAGGTTACTGACACCGGTCAGAACTCAGAGAGATAACCCTCTTTTTGATGGCGAGTTCTGCAGCTGGTTATGGAGAGATGTTTCTGTACAGGCTGAACTGAGAAGGGGGATTTTTGTGGTGGATTTCTGACTGTGTGTTTTAATTTACTGCACAAATTAAAAAGAGGTGCACACTAATGAGTGTTTTTCATGAAGAGCTGATGCATGCTGCAGTTATAGCTCTTTGATGTTGATCTGTCCAGTCTTTTAATTGGAACTGTGTGTCTATGAAAGAGAGAGATGCCTTGAGCCATCTTTTCATGTGCAAATGCACACTCACACACCCACACACACTCACACTCAGTTCAGATACACACCCTCACACACACACCCTCACACACACACACACACACACACACACACACACACACACACACACACACACACACACACACACACACACACACACACACACCTACCTACACAAAACAACACACATCACAACACATCAGCCTGTGGGTTATATCTGCCATAAAGAGTGCTAAATTATTTTAAGAAAATGCTTTCCAAATGTGACAAACTGTACTGACTAATGATCAATTGGGAAAGAAATGGAGCAAATGCTGTGAATGAAAATCTGTCATGATACATCCAATTCTCGCAGAAAAAAAGAACAGAGAATATAAATGAGAAAATATTTCAGGTAGTGTGGGACAGTGCTGGCTCTTCGCTCCCCTTCATTTTTATAATGAATAAAAGCAAAAAGAAGCAAAGGCCACCGCTTCCCCCTGGACGGCACAGGACGTCCAATATTAATGCCCTCTCTCTCTGTGAGCACACTCAAGCATGAAATGCAGGCAGGCGCTCCACTCCCAGGCACCCAGACTCATCCTCTCTGTAAGTTTGGTTAACTCTTTCTTCCTCTCCCTTTCTGCATCCTTCTATCCACTTCTCTCTCTCTTGCGCTCTCTCTCTCTCAGACATGCACACACCCACACACTAGCACTGACCACAAGATGGACTGGATGAATCGATATTCGTCCCGTCCGCAAGCGTCCATCTATCTCAATTCATCTCTCCAGAGGACAGAGAGAGCTGTGACTGAGCGGCTATGATCCCTGGGGCGAGGGATGGGGAAGAAAGTAAGATAGCACAGAACTCCCTGCTGCCTGAGTCCACAAAAACTCACTGGACTCTATTACTTTTTACCATTTGCCAAACAACTAGTGCTAAGAGACTGAGGCGTTAAGAGCCTGCAAAATGGGTCAAGCTATCTTGCATCATCTGTAATTCACCAATGATTGTGTTTGGCTGTGGAAAGCAATATCTTCAGATTGGTTCATTTGAGCCTGTGATTGGCAGCTCCATCCATTAGGTAGTTTGCAAAGCATCATTCTCATCACTCTCAAAGCATCACGTCAATCTTTCATTGCAACAAACAACTCAAAGGTGATTTTGTGTGGCAGCCAGGGTTTTTGTATTGAGGCTAGGTAAATTTACCTTCAATAACAAACAATAATTTATGTATCTATCATTTACCCTGTATTATAATGTTGATATTTCTGCATGCATTGGATTACTTTTCCACGGAGTGATTGGAGTGATCTGAGACACGCTCTTGTGCCAGGCATGAGTTTTAGA
Organism: Albula goreensis; assembly: GCA_022829145.1. Lineage (NCBI taxonomy): Eukaryota > Metazoa > Chordata > Actinopteri > Albuliformes > Albulidae > Albula > Albula goreensis. The sequence continues at coordinate 17,712,592 of CM040746.1, read as the reverse complement.
GAGTGCACGTGTATGTGCACACAAGTGTATGGAATGCATGATGTATGCCGTCAAACATTAATAAGCAGCTGTGGGTGATATTTCACACCGTCTGCTGCCTTCCATAACCTTAGCTTTCTGGCAGAAAGCAAGTTCGCCAGAGTTAAACTGCTCTGCTCTGCAGCGAACACTTCGTTTTCCACTTGGCTCACAACAAAGGTCAATTTTTTGCTGGGCCACTGGGCAGTCTGAGAGCCAGAATTTATTGATTTTACTCCACTTTTTATAGAGGCTATTCCTGAAGGAGGATAAAAAAGGCTGCCTGAATCAGACTGTTGGTGATAGGGGAGCAAGCCCTGTATCTCTCTCTGTGTATCACCTACTGTATCTCACTCATTCCCCCAACCCCCACAACACCCTCCCCATCCATACATTCAACACAGTTTTTCCAGGACCTTTATCTTTTTTGGAAAGAGGATGGTGGGGAAAAAGAAACCTTGAATCGCCAGTGGAGCGAGTGAAGGAGGTGCAGCATCAGTCCAGGGTGCAGGAAGTGACATCAGAACCTTGGAGAAAGGTAAGGTGAAGCATTGGGTGGGTGTGGAGGGGGGTCAGTCTGGACAGATGGTGTTTACAATGTCATGCATTGTGTTGAATCACTCCCAAATTTGCCATTGCTGTTCCTAATATCACAGTGAGAATACACTCATATTTCACCACCCTGCTGTTGGAGAAATACAGAGGAAAAAAACAGAAAGAGAGGAAGAGAGAGAGAGGGAGAGAGAGATGGAGAACTGGGCCAGTTGTTTTTTTATGGTCTCTAGTTATGTAGGTCAGTTTTATACTCTAGAGGGAGGAATTTGTAAATCTGACATAATAACGTATTTAGCCCCTGGTGACGCTTCAGAGGGATTTCTGCTTTTCGTTTTATTTTGCTGATATAACAGCGCGTGCAATATCTCGCTGACTGCACACCGTTAGAGATAATAACAGATGTAATTCTCCAAAACCTTCTGCCTCAGAAAACTCTCTCCTTCCAACACGTGCGCTGGATTCACCCTCGCTCACACATGCATGACCGCATTCATGCACACATACACACGCAACACACACACATGCTCAGAACACCATCGATCAAACAGCAGCTACACAACAGAATTTACAAGTCTGTACCACAATTAGGATTTTTGATGTAAGATAGGATGTTAAAACATCAGAAAAACAATCAACAGAAAAAAAAACAAAGGCATAAAATATATTTTCTATTTGAGACCACACAAAACTCACACACACAGCATGAGAGAGACCACATGCAGATAGCAAACATGTAGAAACGTGCATAGAGAAGAGAGACCATGGAGAGAGACCACATGCAGATAGAAAACATGCATAGAGGATAATCTGAAATGGATATGTTCTCTTAAAATGATTTTATCTTAAAAATCTCTTTTCTAACTTCTCCCCTCTCCTCCCTCTCTTCTTGTAGTTAGCAGGACAGTGACTGAACAGAACGTATATGCATCAGAAGCACCTAATGTGCTCAGCATTGGTTGTGCTTTGTGCACTTCAAGCCTCTCCCCAGGAAAGACTGCCACCCTGGGGGTGTTTGTGCATACTGCCACATCAAATGCATGGAAGCATCCCCTCACACAGACACATACACACATACACATACAGAGCCCCAACCAATGCATGCACACAAATGGAAGAGTGTAGCAGAATCTACACTCATACACGTGTATGCAGGCAGCTCCTTCCTGCCTGCACTGTGCTTGAAAAGCTTGAGGAGCCGTGTTTCCGGAGGACAGCCAGGGAGGCAGCACCGGGGTATGGACAGGAGCGAAGAAGGTCATATGGCTATAGCAGGGAAACCTGGAGCAGACAGGTTTCTAGAATACTCCACCGTTCAGAGAGATCCTGCACTCTCTCAGCTCAAACAACCCCTCACCACACAATCATTAACCATCAATTTCTATCTCCCAGCTATCAGAGGAAGCTTCATGAAGATGCACAGTGAACCAAAGCCTTCCAGGTGCTTTGGCTTATGAGATTTGTATGTGAAATTCATTACACCGATGCCAAGGTTATTCGTGAGGTGCTGCACCTCATGCATGGGCCTCAGAACAAACACTGTGTCAGCATGGAGCTCAGTTTGACTGTACTGTCCGACCCAACCCTACACAACTGAAATGATTCCACATTTACATTTAAACAACTAACACCTTCATTTTCTTGTGCAAAAAAACACAGCTGACTGCAGATTAATTTTGTAAGTTAATCATTAATTTACAGCAACACAACAGCCCTCACACAATCCTTGTTTACTGATGAGCTGAAACCTTTCACACACCACAGAATTTAAAAATGTGCTGGCTTCTGGACAAACAAAAATACACCTGAATTTAAGTCTAGCCAAATACAAGTGTCTGGAGCATCTGGTTATTTATTCATTTTGCTTTAAATGTATTCATATTCCACAAGCTTACATATCACAGTGTTTTACTTTGCTGTAATATCAAGGAAAATGCCACGATGTATGTGACAGATGAAGAATGAATGTACGAGATACAAATGCAAATTAACTGTCCATTCCAAATGCTAATATTTTAGAATTGTTGGAGCAAATGAATCATCATCCATGTACACTTTGGTTGGAGAGAGCAAGTTTGTATGCAAATACTTAGCAATATATTAAAATGGACAAATGGAAAATGGATGGCTATAACGTCCTAAAGGGGCCTGGATTCACTTGCCCTCGCGTGTGGCACCCACCTGTTCTGACATGCAAGCACAGATGAGTGCTTCGCTGAAGGATCTCTGACAGCAGTCCCAAAAGAATAAGTATGCAGCACTAAAACAAGGACATCAGTGGAAAGGGGAGATGATGAAGACAGCACTAAAAGCTAAGTGGACAGGAAAAAAAGCCAAATGCATGAGCGAAAAGCAAGAGAGTGGGGAAGGTGGCTCAACGCAGTAATACATGTGACTCAGCCTGGTCGCATCAGGAGATGAGAAACTGAACACACTGGAAACTTTCTCACCTGATCAGACTGGCCGCTGTCTGAAGGCGGGAGACAAAGCCCAGCCCACTCATTTACTGCTCATTCGTAACCATGGCGCACACACACACACACACACACACACGCATGCCCGCACACCTACTCACATATACACAGACACACACACGCCCACACACCTCTAACAGCACATTCCTAGCAAAAACAGGCAGCATCACAACGATATAATCGCAGGAAAAAAATCATGGAAAAGTAAAGCCCCTGTATTCAGAATAATTCATTATATGCAAAACCCAAGGCAAGACATCTACATATTCCTGTCAAAGACACATTGCATTATGTCATTGAGACCTGCACTGAACAACCCCCCCCCCCACACACAACCACCAAACTGTGGCCTGTAAATTAGTCCTTGTTTTCAGTCAGTGCTTGAGCACTGAGCTTGAAAACATGCCCAGGGACCAATATATCTGACCATTATGGAGGCTCCTCTCAAAGGAGCAGGGAATAGGTCCACTCAGACTGAGACACAGGACCCGTCTGCTCATGGAAGACTGATACAGATTCTTTACAGATACTTTACCTAGTCTTATTAAACCCTTTCAAATCCCCTGGATGTAGCTTGCCATTTTAAAAAAACAACATGATAATGATATTATGTCTCTTAGTGTTGTGTTTTGCTTACAGCATAGGGCAACCCAGTTCCTCAGAATGACATGACCTAAAAAAACATTTTACATTGTTATGTGGGACGCAGTCTGCAAATGGGAGATTTGACAAAAACATGGGTTTAAAAGCATGTTGTTAATGTTTCAATATTCTGCCAGACAAAAATAAGAGAAAGATGAAAAAAGACATTAAACTTTTACTCTGGTCACAATCATGTGTGCAGGCAGCAGCTTTGGGTTGTTGGTGATGTTCGTTCAAACTGACTAGATAAGCAATTTATGTACTGGTATAAAAAACTGTAGATTAAATAATAAATACAATAAAATGGAAATGAAAGCATGGAAGGCCACCCCTTCCTTCTTGGTCTAATCTACCAACTCAACATCTGAGTCATTATGGTGCTGCTCTTATGTTACGGCATCATGTGACAGAACGGATCTGGGTCAACACGAAGGACAAGCTGCTACAAAAGGGGATGGCCCCTGGGTTCACTGCTGGAGGATCAGGGGAGATTACTGATGACAAAGTTTCTTCTTTGCTAGGCTGTTGGAAGGCCTCGGTTTCACCTGAATAATAACAAAGATAATTATTTGTGTTCCGACACTTACAATATTCCCACTGAACACGTGCTATGACAAGCTGATTGTCAGGATTACACAAGATAAAAACCTCCTTCTGTATGCTGTTTATCCATTAGACAGCAATCTGCTATAATGCATTGTGCTAGTCGATCCTGATTTTCCATTTCCCCATTACAAACAATTGTCTGTGAGGAAAATGCTTCAATATATTTGATGCTTCTCAGCAAACTGCGTCTCAACAACTGCATTATAATAAGAGAGCTCTGTCTGTCATGTTCCAAAACTTTTCAACATGCTGTAAGTGGTTTCTCATACATTGAACATGTCCTTGAATTGCTAGCTTGAATAATATTCCACTGAACCAACAATTTCCTGCAAATTGACAAGTTGTTGTGGGTATTGTAAGTGGTATAGATAGCTAATGGTTAAACTAATGGCTGTCATGTTTGTCTCCTGTTGTTCTCTTTATTTAAACAAGTGGGATCTCCTGGTTAAAGCAAACTCAAATTAAATGCAGTGATAGTTTCTTCACAAATTATGAATGGATTCTTCATGTTAATTCCTAATTCACATTTTATGAGTACCAGTAAAATCCTCGTTGCTTAAATTTTCTAATTGTGTTTAAATGTTTTTTTTTTTTTTTTTGCTTTGTGAAGTATCCTGGTTGAATCAGAAGATATGATGACATGTTACATCGAATGACACAGATTGGTCACTTCAGGAGTGGAAGGATTCCAGCAAAGGAGTAGTTTTTAAAAATAGTTCAGATTTTTTTTGCCTATTTGTATTGTAAGGGACAAATGTTTTGAGTTCAGGAACAGACCTTAAAAATGAGGACAATTATATGATCAGCAATTGATGTGAAAAGTAGGGTGAAGTAATTTTACATTCACATTTAATTTAGACAGTTCAAATAGTAAAGCAAAAGAAGCAGCAGGTGTGGCAATTGTATACTATTTTCACACACAGAACTAAATTTCAAAAAATTTCAAAAAATTTCTTTTAAATTAAGTTGTATGAGAAAATCGAATATAAATCAAAATATTATTTTAATGAAAAGACAATTAACACTTTTGTTTGCAAATATGAAAAAAATCATATCTAGATAGAGCTCCACATTGAAATGTTTTTTTTTTAAATATCTCAGCATAAGGGATAATTTTGACAACAGGAAAATGGGCAAAAATTAATCAACCTTGGTTAAAAGGCTCAATCTTTTTCATTGAACACATAAAGGAGGAATGTAATTTTAAAATATTACAATATTATACACATGACCCTGATTTATTTTGTCAATTTTAATTTTACCTTTATTTAATCATGTAAATCGACTAAGGACTCAGTTATTTCAGTAGTGATTACTTGGGCTATCAAAGTGGCAAAGGACTGTAAGGACTATATGGCCAACAGGACGCAGGGGACAATGCTTAGGGGGGCTGCTTAGAGGATGCTCATAGCCTCCATTTAATGTCTCACCTGATGGATGGTACCTTCAGCAGCACAATGCCACATTACTATGCTGCAGTACTGGAATTGTATTTGAATTCTACTCACATTGGAATTCTATTTGAGGGCATATTCAGGTGGCCCACCAACACTCCTTCCAGCTGTTTTCCCAGGAGAACTCCCGTCCAAATGCTCCCACAGACCTGCTTAACTTCAATTTACTTAAATGGGTTATGTTCTGTTGGTCTGGCCACATTTTATCATTTGAAGAGTGTGTGCACATTTCTCCCTAAAGAAAATAATTTATAGAGTGGTACTTGGACATTATTTTTAAATATGGTTAATGAATTTGTTTTACTTGTAATCCTCTTTCATAAACTCCAAAATGGGCCATCGCGCACACCCAGTTTATAATGACCAATATTTTTTTAAAATGACAATTTCTCTGTTTTATGTATAAATAGGAAACAAATGCACTGTAAATGTTTTGCATTTACATAAGCCTGTTTTAAATTATTACTGAATATTGTAAACATAAGAAAATGTACATAGCATTTGTTTTGAATATTTAATAATTGTTGTATAACATGAAGCAATATGAACTACATATTTCATAAAATTATTTTCTTTTTGGGAAAACATGTTTAAATATTTAGTTCCTTAAAATTAAAATTTAAACCTTTTTTAAAACACAGAAATATGTAATACAAACATTTAGCTAAAAATTTTAAAGAATATGTTAAAATAACATATTTAACATATAACACTTGGTTGCCTGATTGACAAGCCAAGTCAAATAATCAGAATGATTCAACTGCTTCATTGTGAATTTTTCATTCAATATTGTATTTTTCATTTCATAAACAATTCATTATTTATAAGAGTCTTCATTTATCGGGTGAAAATTAAGGTGGCAATTTGTAAAAAAAAAAAAAAAAAAACAAAACAAATCCTGGGGTTAAAGAAACTTGGATTTTCTATATGGGTTAAAATATCTGACAAACCATCTACCAATGTTACAATGTTATACGGGTTTATTAGAAGGTGGATCACAGAAGAGGTATTCATTCATGAAGAGGGCTCTAGTCAGCAAAAATGTTGTAATTCCTGTTTTAAATGAATGCAATTGCTAATATCTAAACATATATATTACTTCCACTATAAACCTAAGGGCTATAAACCCCTCCACTATAAACCCGAAGGTTTCACCACACACCCACAAACTATTTTAAATACACACTCATTAACTCAGATCTAAACATGGGCATCACCTACACTTCAAACCAACTGATTACCTCTGGGCCATACCATACCATTCTGTACTACAATGCTCTCACTGAAGTCTAAATACATGCTTACTCAAAGCAAGCACACATTTCCTCTTTTACAAGAACATACAATTATGTACACTTAAAAAAAGAAAATTACCTATGTTTATTCAACAAGCATATAATCAGGGCTCTACGCAGATTGTGAAGGACATCACCCTTTGATTCTACTGTGCCCCAGACCCAAAACAGCAGCTTTGTTTTGAGATATCCAAAAAACAAACAGGAAAGAGGATGTCAAAACAGTTTAGCCTCCCTTAGATCAATATTCTATTTACATGCTGTCTCAGACGCCTGGTTCGTCTATCTCATTTCTCGCTTGACCCAAATGGAGAGGGCAAATCAAACTCCTTCAAACAAGCCGTTTTTCATGTACTCAAAAAAGAGCCCTTTGATTTGTTTAATTTCATGCATTATTTATTTATTTATTTATTTCCATTGGAGTAAAAAGTTCTGCAACCTTGAAATTGTGAGCTAAGATTGATTTTGCAAAGCCTCAAACTTATGAGGTAAAAAAACACACAATTTAAGCTTAAACACCTGTCTAGTTTCAGGGCTACCTTTGTTAGGTATCACTGGTTTGTTCATTTCAGATCAATGTTGAAAGTTTTCTCCCGTAGCAATTGCCTCTAATTGAGATTCCTGACAAAGAGAGCACCTTCTCTGATCCTGTCACGTTCATTTCCTGCCTCTGTCTCCGGCGAGAATTTAAATTACGCCTGCCTTCATTCTGCCAGGCCTCAGAGGCAGATAATGGCATGAAGAGTGTGGAACGCGCTCCATTTGTGACTGAGAAGCAAATCACACAACAGAAGTTTACACCTTTGATTTGCAGCAAAACTTACTTCTCAAAAATAGTTTTTTGTTTGTGCAACTGACAGAGGACACGAAAGGACACCAGGCATGAGGAGGAATCTCCCGGCGGACTTCAGTCTGCGTTTTGACATTGAACCGACCGGGCAGCTGAGATTCTCACTTAAGTGTTTACAGACAAAATTTAAAATCAATGACAAGCCACAACATTTCCTCTATGTGCGGGACAGCCCAGGAAACGGAACTCATAGCTCTGAATATCACTGCATGTCATTCCTAACACAGTGGCTGTAGGAAAGATTCATGAGGCATGTCTAGATTGTGCAGTGCTTTCCATAACACTGGGCAAATTTCTGGTACACCCAGGTTTAGTACATATGGATCCAAGTTTTTTTTTTTACTAACCTTATTAATGCTGATCTCTTTTTACTTTAGCCACGAAGATTTCAGTGCCCTTGGTAACCCATCTGTGCAGATACTCTTTGTCACTCGTCAACCCCTTTTGTCCGTAGTAACCAATATGCGTCCAGAGGAGCTCTTGTGTCCATGGTAACCCTCCTGAATACAATTACAAAGCCCTCCTGGGTACTCTTATGCATAGACCTTGTGCATCCATGCTTACCCTATGAATGTCAGCTAACCTTTGGTCTCTTTGCTGACACTTCCTGTGTTATGGAGCTTCCTGCTTGGATGACATGATTTTTGGTCTGGATCTCCACACTCAGCTAGTCCATTTATCCCTAAAGAAATGTGTCATGCCATGGCATGGTTAACTAGCTTGCCCCTGTCCCATTGACACTCATGACCGTTCCTGTTCTCCCTGCCCAGTCTGAGCACCAGACTGTGAAACAACCTCCTTCACTCAATCCATGAGCTAACTAGGTCTGTCTAAGAAACAAACTCCCTCATTGTGAAACAGAAATCCAATGCACATTGAAAGGAGAGCATGCTTTGATCTCTCTGTCCCCAGTTGATGCTGTTTCATGCATTGGATGTACATGTTTAAAATTCTCCACAATGACACTGAAATCTATACAGAAATCATATTCCACCATTACCATTTCCTGTGCACTTAGCAGTTTTTAAATAGATAGGAACACTGTTTTTTCCTAACAGTGAGGAGACTGAAGCATTTCTCTCTGTGTTCTCTTTCACTCTGGCTCTTGCTGAAGGTACAGAAGTCAGTTTAGGAAGTCAGTGGAGAGTTAGAGCACAGTGATGCTGTCAAAGAAATTGTGAAACCACAGCATAAGAGGGCATTAGACGGAAAGAAGGAATAAAGGGGCAGGGTTCTTAAAAGAGCATTCACTTTCATCTGACTTTGTGAAACGGCTACAGTGTAGTGGATGTTCAGGACGGGCTTGAGAGAGATAGACTCCCCTCGTCTCTCCACTTTTCCCTTTCACTCTCCTCGCTTCAGGGGGTGGAACATCCATCCTGCACTTTCATGATAAAGTCAGAAAGAGGCCTTTTGAAGATTGACAATGGCCCAAACTGCTGTTGTCCACAAGCACAGAGCTTGTGCAGAACATATGAGAAGGTTTCCCACCATACAGTAGATATTCCATGAGAGACCCCCCTCAAGTCACAGAGCAACTTCCTCCTGTGGATTCTTCAAAAACACTTTGCCTCCAAAAATAAGACAAATAGAACACCAGATAAATAAATAATAAAAGTGAATCTCAAGAGGGCCAGTTCTCCAGTGGAAGGGCGAACTCCGTTTCTCGTCCCTCTCTCTCTCATTCCAACACGATGCATTTTGGATTGCGAACAGTCACACGGCCAACAGCCCGGTCCACCAGGGACCTGCTTCAAACAGATTTGCAAATGACTGCAGTGGGTTTTGCTTCACATATACCATGCTCCTCTCTTCAACCCCACTTATTTTATCTATCTATTCATCCATTTACAGTGCTGCCATGGAAACTTTCCTCAACCCTCCCCAGTCCCACATTCGGACTCTCAGGGGGATATCCTGCAAATGAACTGGACGATGAAGACAATGCTGAGCTGTTGATGATGAAGATATTAATGAGTATCAGTTCATCTAGGATCGAGTAGTAGCAAGTGTGTGTGTCTGTGTGTGTGTGGGCACATGTGCGCATGTGTGTTTGGAGTCTGGCTATGGCATCAATTGGGAAACTCATCAGAGCAAAATTGTACTCACTGTAGAATGAAGATCACAGCTGTTTGGGGGTGAACTTCTCTCCCACAACCATGACCCAAACTCCTGATCCCCCACCCTCAGCTGAGCCTTCGTCACCCCTATCCCCGCAACCCTGCCACAGCCTTCTAGGGGCAGTTAGGGGACTGTGGTGTGCAGCATGGCTAAGGTAATTATTGCCATTTACTCTGCCCCTGTGGATGCGACCCTGAGACAGCACAAAGCAGACAACGCTCATGCAAAATGAGTAAAGAGACAGGAAAAAAAACAACAAATCAGATTCTTAGACAAATATTTGGGATTCATTAAGCATGAAGAGTCCCCAGCTGACAAGACTGCACTAAACCTGGATTAGACCTGAACAATTAATGTCTATGGCTGGAAAAATATTCCTCCTCTTTGATCTTATCATGGATTACAGCGATCCTATCTCCAGGTCCCCCAGGGATAAACCTCTTTGACTTGCCTTTGGAATAGGAGGGAGAACAAAGAGGAGAAATGCCCCCTCTGTGTGCCCATTCACTAACCAGCGTGGGGTAGGCTTTGCTGGTCAGAATTGGGCGCGTGTTGGCAGCCATGGGGTGCCAGCAGAGAGGATGGGAAATGGCTTGGAATCTGGGGCTAGGACACAAAAAAAGGCTGTAATCCTGGAAATTCCTATCTCGCCCCATGCTGCCTCCGTGGATAAGCCCCGTGCTCGTCTGCCCACCCCCCACATGCACACCCACAGCCCATGCAGCTTAATGCCACGTGCCACACCACCACTCCATTGTCTTTCAAAGACACCTTTTTGGTGAGGAGGGGGTTGGGTTGACATGGAAACGCTACATGAATTGACATCTCCCTCCTCTGAAACACGATTTAAAAAAAGCCATATTTCAACACTGCATGGCAGCCAGTCATCTGAGAGGTGTGCACATATCCTTTGCTCAAAGGAATGGAAGAATAGGCGCAAGACAAAAATATGATTTACAGTGAAAATGGCACTGGCTTTTGCACTGGATTTGTTAAACACCTGTTGTGTGTGAATCCATTACCCGAAAATGCGTGGGAGCCTGGCAGTGGCGCTGGTGTTTCGGATGCTCCACTTCAATTTGTGCCACTGCGGGAGGTCTCTATCAATCAAATTTCTGTGTTGTTCGGTAAAACATCAAGATCCTCCACCTGGTGTCGCTCTTTGGAAAGACTGCCCCTGACAGCTTCCAGCTCTGGGCATGGAGTCCAGCAACAGGCCGTAACCAGAGAAACCCGCTCCAACTGCCTTACTCACTCACAATCTCACCATCTCGCCTGTGCACTCACTCACTCACTCACTCACTCACTCACTCTCACTCACTCACTCACTCACTCACTCACTCACTCACTCACTCACCACTCACCCACCCACTCACTCACTCACTCACTCACTCACTCACTCACTCCCTACAACACTGAGGAGAAAATACCTTATGCAGGCACTGAAAATGAGATTGATAAACTGCAGGCTTGGATATGTAAAAAGAAGGAAATAATCAGCAAAGGGGAGGTAGAGGAGGAGAACAGGGGAAGACAGACGAGAAATGGGGTAGGGACAGGCAAAGGGAGATGAAGACAGAGATAAAAAGAAGAGGAGGGGAGGAGAGACAAGAGAGCAGGTAGGGCAAACGCTGTGGGCAGAAGACCTGGTGCCCACAGACCAGGGACAAGAGAAAATGTATCTCTGAATGACCCTCTGATTACACCGCCACTCTCCTGTGTCATTCAGGTGCTTGGAAAAATCACAACACAAGCCAGAGAGTAAAAGACGGCTTTAAGAGTAAATTACAGAGTAGTCTGTGCACTTAGTGGCCAATCACAGAAGGGGGAAGGTGTGAACAACACAGAGGAGGAGAGCTGCGGTGGAGTGGAACGGCAGGAAGAGAGCAGCATGACCCCACAATCCCTCTAGCATCTCTCATCACAACCTTGGCTCCACGGCCGAACCATCGAGATACCAGGCCGCACCTTTATGGTCTCATTGATTCATAGCCAATACCATCTACATCAATGAATGACACCACAAACAGGGCCTTACAACACCTGCTACTGCCACTGCATGACAACAAAGAGCTCTAATAAGAGACAGGTAGATATTAGAGACGACAATACCAGAGCAGCAGGCACAGAATGTTATCTCCTGAATCCAACATGCAAGACAAGCTCAGGGCACTTGTCTATGATTGGCTAACAGGTACCACATTGTGTGTCTGGACCAATAAAGCACAAGTGCGCCAAGTGTCAGCCAAAATTAGCAAATGATGAGAGTCTGCATGTACTTGGCTGTGAATGACCAACCAATGACGACAGCCTTGTACTGGCTGTTAGGACTGCTTTTTCATCATCTATCTACGGGATGCCAATCAAGTAAAATTTCCAATTCGCCGTCTCCTCAGTTATTAACAATTATTCTATATCCTGCCATTTCATAAATTTCAATTAAGCAGTGGCCGACTGCTGCCAATCAACGAGGCAGTGAAAGAAATGTGATTTAATTGAAATGATGAGATCGAAAGGGATAATTGTGAGCCATTGAGCATGAGGCAGATTTCAGAGCTGAACTGGTCGGCACCCTGTGGATAGTGTTTTAATAGGAAAAAGCACAACTTGGGAATTTCTCCAATGTGTGGCAGAGATGGTCACGGTGCTGGGTGCTGGGTGCTGGGTGCTGGGTGCTGGGGGAGGAGCTGCTGGATTCGGTGAGGTGGGCATCAGCCAGGCTCCAGCTCTGGGCTTGTATTCCCCCAGCACCCACTTGCGGGTCCCTTGTCTCTGAGCCGTCAATCAGAACAATAAGAATAATGGATTGGAAGGCTGGGGAAGCAGGGGTTTAATGAGACAGAGGGAGACAGATTCATTCCCATCGACTGCGCTCTCTCCCGATCGATGGCCAGGCCTGGGGTGTAGTGTCTGCAGCTGCAGCTTACTGCAGAGTGCAGGTGATTTCAGATCTCCCTACCACACACACACACACACACACACACACACACACACACACACACACACACACACACACACACACACACACACACACACACACACACACACACACACACCAGTGAAAATACCTGCTCAAATTTAACCAGACACACCTTACCTTCACATGCTCAGCATCACAGTCAAACTGTCATGTGCATGTGTAAACTCAGAAGGGCACAGTATCTGTCACCTCTCCAACACACTGAGCACAGTGAGGATGGATGAAACTGCTTTAAAAAGCTTTGCTACCCTTCCTTCAGACGGAGTCACCTCTGGATGCAGAGATTTACATTCTATTTGCATGTGTCATTCTGTGCATGTCCTCTCTCCTTCTCTCTCCCTCCCTTCCTCTCTCTCAACCTTGCTCTCTCTCGCGCTCAGCGGGAGAAGGGACGATTTGGGAGAAGTCATGAAGCCTACCTGTGGGGATTATCCAGTATTACACCCTTAATCCTCCTGTCCATGTCCTTATAGAGACTGAATATTTAAATGATAGCAGAGAGCTGGCTCCGGTGCTGATAACACATTGAGTCCACCATGCATGGCACAGACACAGAGCTTGTCTCCAGCACTCCACTGCTCTTCTGCGCCCAGACGCCTCTGTGCTGTGCCTGTGTGCAGTATTTAATCTGCTGTGAGAGAACAGTCACAGATCTCAGATGGGCCGGCTGGACTGTCCTTGCTGGAGGCGGAGTGCACCACACCTCACCAGGAACGATACAACATCTGTTCACAGGTGCAGGGAGATTAGTGACATCACTGTGAGGGGCGGGGACACAAGGACATGGACACACACACAGCTGACACACAGGGGCACACACACATGCGCATGCACACACGCGCACACGCATGCACACAAACACGCATGCACGCACACACACTCCCACCCACTCACACACACGCACACACACATGCGCGCACACGCAGTCACACACAGAGGAGCGTCAGCAGGGTGTCTCCTCATGTCTGTTCGCTTGAGGAACACTGATCAGTATCTTCTGTCTGTGGCAATGGCTGTGGGCGAGACTTGATGAGTGGGAAGACAGTTGGTGACTCTTTGGGAATGGGCTGGTGTCTGAGTGTGTGGGCGAGTCATGGCTCGGTAGGTGAGACACGATGGGGTGAGTGTGTGTGTGTGTGTGTGTGTGTGTGTGTGTGTGTGTGTGTGTGTGTGTGTGTATGTATGGTAACTGTGGGGCCTTGCAGCCTTTCAGTATGTGCAGAGCATGCAGGCAGTGAACGATCAGTTCCTTCAGAGATCAACAGCAGCTCTGAGCTTCAGCGCTCCCCATTGATCTGTTTGAAATTCAAAGCTCTTCCATTGACAAACTTTAAACTCCTGGTCAATGATGGGGTCACCCATGCCCACACACGCACATGCATGCACACACACAGACACACACATGCATGCAGATGCACTCACACACACACACACACACACACACACACACACACACACACACACACACACACACACACACACACACACACACACACACACACAGATCTGAGCAGACCAGCCCCTCTAATGTTTCATTTAAACAAAAAAACAGGAGAGCACTCCTCCATCATTATACAAGGCCTATATGAGGAGCCCACCCAGGCGCAGAGAAACTTGAGCAGACTGGGATATCAGCATTGGGACTGAATTCCATCCAAATCCATGAGGAAAATGCTAGAACAGATCAAGAAGATGGAGACATTGGTCTCCTTTGACTGTAAATACATGTGCAGTGCAGTATAATTTTGCAGTATACCGTGAGAGTTGCAGGTTTGAAACCTGTGTGGCACACTCTTGCTGTACCCTCAAGAATGGTGCTGTCTATAAAACATAGGCAGTGGAAGTCACCCTGGATACAAGCTCCCGCTAAAAATATTAATAATGTAATGAGCACTGACGATGTTAGTGAATATCTACGAGCACACCTGTTAATATCTACGCACAGTGGGTGTATTAGAGCGCAGCGTTGAGAGAATTGCCTGTGAACAGGGCTGATCCCAGATCAATACCAATCCAGGGACTGTGTTCGGAATGCTGATGCGAGTGCACAGGGAATTCAGCACTCTCCTGGCATGGCTTCAGCACCCGCCCCCGCCCCCTTCAGCGGAGCTCACGCCAGGTATTACTGTGAGTGCTGGTGCTTTCACAGAAACCCCTCACAGAGCCCAGTCACAGCTCACAATACAAACCAATTATCCCGACTGTATGGGGGCTGAATATGACATAACTTTTGTTGGCTGAGATGGTGATGGATCAAAAAAAACTGAAA
This sequence comes from Albula goreensis, assembly GCA_022829145.1. Classification (NCBI taxonomy): domain Eukaryota; kingdom Metazoa; phylum Chordata; class Actinopteri; order Albuliformes; family Albulidae; genus Albula; species Albula goreensis. Next base: position 17,697,331 of record CM040746.1, on the reverse strand, counting down.
GACCTAGAAAATCCACAAGTACAGTGTCCGAAAATGGGTTGCTTGCACACACACACATACAGATGCACACCGGTGTGTACACCCGCATACATGTACACACACACACACGCACGCACACATACACACATATGAAAAACACAAAACACACACACATTTTAGGTACTATTAGTTGCTAAAAACGTGACCCAATTTAATGAACTAAATCACAACAAAACATGGAGTTCATTAGTCCATTGTGGATAATGAAAATGCCTCTTCTTAGTTATGGCTGACAATATATACATACATTAAATACAGCAGGGCCAGAGTTGGCAGATTACATGTAATGCTAATATTACAAATACTACTACTACTATAGCTATCACTTCACATTTACTGATCACTTACAGGATTTCTCTCTCTCTCTGCTTACTCTCACAGCTGTTCTGCTGGAGTCTTGGAGCTTGTGTGCGTGTGTGTATGTCAGATTGTGTTTTTTGTGTGTGTTTGTGTGTGTGTACATGTGAGAGACGAATGTGCTCCATGGCCTGGGTGACGTTCTCGTGGTGATCAGGAGTGATGGATGGGGAAGGCAGGCTGTGCACGCTGGCCCCCAGTTTAGTGGGGTCCATTTGTCATGGCCGCCACAACACCACTTCTCACGCATGGTTCGTGGGTTGGGGGGGCTCTGGGCAGTACGCCTGCATCATCCATCAGGCAAGGTCATGCCACACCTACCCAACACCCCCCTCCAGGACAACAACCTGCACCTGGGCACAAAGGTGGAAAACCCTGCCTTCAGAAACTAAAAGTATTACCACATATCTGTTTCATCCATGCAATAAACAAATACATGGAAGTGCTTTTACTTACCTTCTAAACAAGAGTTTTCCACCTCTGCCTGGGTAATGGTCCAAGCATTGTTATTGCAAATTTCTGCCCTTGAGCCTTTATCTGCTCTTGCATAAAACTGCATGAGCTGGCTTCAAAGGCAGTCCTAGACAGAAGCAATCTACCAGGAACGGTTTCTGCATTCACACATTTCATCCCCACCCAGACGCCTGCTCCTTCCTGGGGTTGAAACACACCTCAAAGACTCCAGTCCAATTTGCTGTGTTGTTGGTAAATGTCAGACTGTGATTCAGTGAAAATCAAACGCATGTAAAAGCGCGGGCCTGTCGTGGAGGTAACGAGGGGGGGAAGCGGCCAGAAAGGGGGCCGGCCAGGAGAGTGTTCAGCCGCACATCATTTTCACCTGAGCTTTCGGCTGTACCTGTATTCTCACCTGAGCCCAGACAGGGTCATTACTTCAGCACATCCCCCAGGCTTGCTACCGACAGCTGATGCTCACCCATCCTCTCCTGCTCATTATCAGAGTGTCTCAAACCGATGTGCATTTTAACACACAGGCAGCTTCACTGCTAACATCAGCCTGCTACTCCACATGTACAGGGCCTGGAGAGAGGGGAGGATTGGGAATGGAGAGAGGGAGAGAGACAGGGAAAGGGTGCATATGTGTGTCTTGGGGGGGTTGTAAATTCAGTCTCTATACTCTAAATCTTTAGTACGTTTTTTGAAAGAAAAATGATTTAAAATGGTTTTAAAAAAAAGCTTATTTCAACAGATTTTCTCTAATTATACAAATATTTTTGTTGACAAGTGATGAAATTTCTATCAGAGGAAGGAAAAACAGATCCAGTCATGGTGTCATTTGGCATACTGTAACCCAAATTACAGAGTTTCTGATATGATTTTATTTATGACTGCTACTACTACTAATAATAATAATAATCATCATCATCATAATAATACTCTGTTTTAATGTTCCATCCTATTTTATTAACATTATTGATAAGGCATTTATATACGACTTATTATACTTTTTATTTTGGTATTTCTAAAAATACCACTTTTTAATTTAAACTTGAATTAGGAGGACAGAGCTAAAAGAATAGTCAGGACAAACAGAAACACAGCTTGGGTCCAGCATTTCTTTTTCAGATTGGGAGAAGCTGCCAGTCCTCTAGGGAAGGTGAGAGTGAAAAGCGTGTTACTGACAGCCCCACACATAGCTGTCTGCCACAACCTGAGGGACAGTGACTGACTGAAGCAATTATGGGCTTTTTTCCAGGCAAACTTTTCCTATTATGTGTAAATGATTCAATTGCATGGGCTAGATACATCTCATTTTTCTGTCTTTCTTCTTACTGTTAATTTCAGTAGAAGGGGGAGAGAGGGAGCATCGGAGACAGAAGTAAAGGACAGAGAGTGAGATGGAGATTGGGAGACGTGATCGGTGGCAGGGAGGACGTGATCAGTGGTACGCAGTGCACATGGAAACGCCACATGCAAATGAAACGGCTGAGCGGGCAGCCAGGGAATGGAAGCGAGAAACTGGAGGGGAGCCCGCCACACTCGGCCAGACTAAATTACCACAGAGAAAATTAATACATCCATCCGTCCATATGAACATGACAAATCAATGGTAACATATGAATATAGAACATAAATAAATGCACAGCCATATCCAAAAGGCATGAAACTTTATAACGAGGAAGGATGGGAAAATGAGCACATACTGTGTGATAATTTTATATTTAACCGATGAGGCAGTCCATCAGACTAGAGAATCAGCACAGTCATCAGTGTATTTGTCAGCTCTGCCAATAAGATGGCCTATTGGAGGATGGCCCTTGATGTGTAGGCTCCCTTTGTTTCAGTTAAAGTGAAACGCACATACTCACTGCAAACACATATATGCATACGTGCACAATCAATGCTAGCAAATCACCTGGACCTGCAGAGATGGGGTCTTGCCGGTTCAAATCCTTGCACTTTGCAGCTGTGCCCTTCGGGAAAGCCCTGTGAGCAGACAGCTGGTAGCTGCGGTTCCTGGTTGAGAGAGACCCACATGAGCCACCGGGTCTCCCTAAGCCTGAACAGTACTGGGATCTGGTACAGTATATGTGCATACAGCACACACAACATGGACTGAGTGGGTACTTTGCTTTATTTTGGTTGTTATAAGAACAAACACTTGCCTGTGAAGGAAGGTTCCTGTCTACCTGTCTGTTTGTCTGTCTGTTAAAGATGAGAAGCCTGGGTCTAAGCATGCATTTCTCCTTTGCAAAAGGCAGAAGAGCAGCAGCTGGAAACAGCACCGTTCCCTATGCTGCTGTGGAGTCCTCCCCTGCTCCACAACGCAAAGTGGAACTTAAGTCCAAATCATGTTTCCTGCTCAAACCCAAAAGGCTGTTTTCCGATGGCCTGGCAGACCTCTGAAATAGAAGCGGTCAAACAGGGAGCGATGATAAATGCTGTGAGAAATCACTCCTCCAGTGTGACTGACGCCATGGAATGGCAGAGAGGCCAATGCAGACCGCGCCGAGAGACTCCACTCGCACGAGAAACTCAGCCATCATGACATTAGAGGAAATTCAACAAGCCAACAAATCATCAAAGTGTCCCAGAAAAGCATTAAACTCTAAATTCATGATGCAGTACAAAACACAATGATCCTCTAGAACGCTGTCATTGCGTTAGTGTGAGAGAACTGGAAAAGCAATCAAATAACCTGGACTTTTCTCAGTATTCAATCAGTCTTTCATGGTCATGGCTTTCATCTCTCCAAAAATCAACTTTGTGAGGGTTATCGCATTTTTGACCACCACATCCATTCAGTAAGAGGCCATTGACAGCTGTACTTAATTTTGTAGTGTGTCTGCCTGACACTGATCCAAACTGCTTTTAGATCGGGTGGGGTGGGGGGGGGGTTATTCTCCATCCTAGAGCCCCTCTGCACTGATGGGAGACTGGTAAGACAGTCTGATTATAGCACAGACGCCCCTCGGTCTCAGCCGACACCCCAGGAGGGGACGCGGAGGGCTGAGTTCATCCCATGCTGACCTTGTGAGAGGACAACGGCAGGAAAAAAAGGCTGAAATTCATAATGTGCCTCTCTGGCACAGAAAAGCAATGCTTTCACAGTGATTGAGCATGCCCTGCCCTTGCAAATGAGCTGCAGAAACAAATGAATACGTTGGAGGGTGAATTCCATCTTCTGAATGAAATTCCAAACCCCAGTGTGAGATTTTAACCTATCCTACAGCAGCTACGATCACATCATAACTGCAAGAGCCTGGAAAATATGTATGCTGGATTTAAACAAATGTGTAAGAATAACCTAAAAATATTATGAAAATGACAAAAATTCCACCACCACAGGAGAGAGAGTTGACAGACTGTCAAATTCCTGGAGGGCAAAAACCAATTTTGAAGTAATGTCAGTACTTATCAAAAAATAAGTCTAATGTACAGAATGCAACAGCTCAACCATGCTACTGTACAGGACCAAACAAATATTTTCCAAAACATTGTGCAATCATTTATTTATGATAAAAGCTGCTTTAATCCTAAAATATGAGAAAGCTATTACCAGATTGTACAACCTCTGTCAAATGTCAACCAGTTCCATTCTCTAAACCCTGTACTGTTGTATGGTGTACACTACCATCAGCATCCAGCAGGGGGGACTAGTGCCTGGCTCAGAGTGAAAAGATACTTGGCTTGTGGCTTGTGTTTCATGCAGTCATACAGAAAGACTGGAGAAATACAAACTGACTGCATAAAAATACATAAAGTGGAAATAACTCTTACAAGTATTTCTAATTTTATACTTCAAATACAGTAAAGTGTTAGTGAATTTGTACACATAATGTTACAATGAGCTTTCAGCCCAGTGCCAAATGTTCTGGTTATTTCACTGCATTGTGAGCAAATGCTGTAGGACAGACAAACATGAGACATTAATATAACCCCAGTTGCACAATTATTATTCCTTCCCTCTCCTCACTGTATTTCTCACAGTGATTGGTGGCTTCTGTTACCTGGCGAGCAAACCTGAGCCGTTCTCCTATTGGCTTTTTTGCCAGATGAGAGGTGATTTGTGCTCTCCTCTCATTGGCCATTAGCTGAAAGCCTGATTCTGCCACTTTCCCCCTTCCCCCAGCCACAGTTAGTTTGTAGGTGTTGTTTACCCCTGGCCTGAGGCAGCCCTGTGATCCATATCCCAGGGCCTACTGTATCACTCAGTGCTGGTTCGCTAAGTCCACCACTCTCTTAATAATGAGACACAGGTAAGCATGTGTGTGTCTCTGGCTCGCTCTCCGGTACCTTCTCTTTATCAACAGTTACTCATCCTGTGTCTGCATTGTGCACTAAGCCAGCACTGAAGAGAAAAATTACAGTTACACTTTGGACCTTATAAATGATAAATCATCACCTATTTCAAACAATAATGGAATATCTTCCCCTTCTTTAATTCCCTTCTCCTCTAATGAGATGCTAATGAGGAGCCCTGGGCTGCAGGGTTAATGGAATCCATATTTTCAATTAAAATCTCTCTCTGTCAAATCCACCAAGGATGCAGGAGTGACTGTAATCGGGTTGCGTCGTCACAAAGGGGTCCTGCCGATCGCAGTAAACAGCTGCGATTAATGTGTTATCCCCGCCCCCGCTATTTTAAATGTCAGGTGACTGCCTCGGTCACGAGGGGTTTAAAAAGCAGTACATGCTCCCCTAACGGCAGGCGGACCCTCTGCCCAACCCAAATGACCTTGCCAACAGTGGAACAAAACCCCGCAGGCCGGGTCCTTCTTCCTCTTACATCACATATTGCATTATCCTTTTGCTCAGCAGACGGATAATGTGATATTGGGTGACTTGAATGAAGGGGATACACCTTCCGTGTTCTTTAATCCACTTAGAGAGGGGGATCTCAGTCGCGGTGGCTGTGCTGGAGTGCGTGGCTCTAGGGTACGCTCGCGGTGGACACTCGCGTGGGATTCGATCCTGCATCCCCACCCTCTCCCCCGAGTCTGCTGATCTTAACTCTTCACAGCCACCTTTTCCGTTTCTAGCCAGACATCTTCTCCCTGCAATCTGCCTTGTAGGTTAGGGGTTCTGAACAAGGCTCCTTGCAGCTCTGATTTTAAGAGCTTATGAGATCGGGTTTGCCGCCTGTTCTCCTCTCCCCCTGTCTTTTTTGCCCTCTGCTGGGTGACCTGTGGAAAGAGCTCTGCTCTCTGGAAAAGATGACACGTACACCTGTCCGACCTGACCCCCGCCACCCCAACGTGGCTGCAGCTGGCAGAGCGGGGTCTGGGGGTGGGAGGCCACGTGCCTATGCTGGGAATGCTGTCCTCTTTTCTGGGCTGAGATGAGCTTTGCCTCATACACTTTCACAGGGCACTGCCAAGGGCTGGACCTGTACAATCAGCAGCTCCTTACAATGAAGAGTTGCCTGGCCAGGCCTTCACAAGCACAAATGTTTGTGTGTGTGTGTGTGTGTGTGTGTGTGTGCGCGCATTAATGTTCTTGTTTGTTTTTTGGTTTTATGTGTAAATTTGTGAGAATGTTTTGGTATGAAAATATATATAATGTGTGTTTTGAATATAAGTATGTGTGTTTTTATTGTGTATATGGATATTGATGTGTGTGTGTGCGTGCATATGTGTGTATTGTGTGTATGTGTACCTGTGTGTGTGCATATGTGCATGAGAGTGTATTTGGGTTTGAAAGTGTTTAACAGTGTGAAAGCAGGTGTATGCATGACTAAGGATGTATGGGCATAAGAGTGTGTGTGTCTGAACATATGTGCCGGTGGGATAAGGTGCGTGTATCCGTGCATAAGAGTCTGCTATCCTCCTGAAGACAGCGTTCGGAAGAAAGGGGAAATAAAGTGGGCACAATGAGGTGCCCTTCCTGCCCTTGCCTGCGTCTGCTGAATAGCTAATGACTGGCCGGCCTCACAGAAATATGAAAGGGATTTATTGGGATGAGGCTGCGAATGAGGGTGGGAGTGACAGCCGGACTGAGCCCCTTTCATTTCATGTCATTTCTCCTCTTTATTTCAGCCCCGGGTCCCTGTGGGTTTAACTCCTCTGCCTCTGTCCACACTGAGTTAATGGATGCACACAGCACTGAGAATAAGGATGAGGAGAGAAACAAAGAATGTGTGCATGTGTCTGAATATTTGAGAGGGAGAGAGACATTATTTGAGATACACCAGGGCTGAACTAAACAAATGGTCTGGTTTAATATGGATTTTCAATATCACCTACCGTAGCAATTTGCTATTGTAATGTGGTGGCTTGCGGTCCATACTGCCTCTCACTAATGCACCATCTGGGACTCTTGTACCGTGGTGTGTGTCACTGCCGATGTGGTGGCTGTTCCCCCTGTTACACAGCCTGTCCTCACACTTCTCCCCCACCCCCCAGCCTACGACCTTCTCCCTGCTCCCACACGGCAAGTATCCCCCACAATGCCGCAGTCACTCCCAGCACCCCGAGGTTAAGCGCTGCCTTCTAATTCCGGATAAATCAATGTCAGTATCCACGCTCCGCTCTTATAGCGCCTGTAATCGAGCAGCCTTCCCAACATGCTGTCCATGCAGGTAAAGTAGGGCGGGGGTATTCTGTTCAAGAAAACAACAAATAATTCCCTCACTTCTTTTGTGTTTATGTCACCAAGCGACAGGCCCAATAGACAAATCAAAAATAATCAACGTCACACGTGATATTGTTTTTCTAAACACGAGACAATCCAGAAAAAAAAAATGACAATGATGATAACATTCAGTGATGACGGACATAATGCTTCTGCCAAAATAATAATAATAATGACAATAATAATAATAATAACAATTGTAGTACATGTATTACTGTGCTGTACAGAGCTTTTCTGAGCATTGAAAACGGACATCAGTTCTGACCTCCTGCTTCACAGACAGACCTCTGCTCCTGTCACTGCTCTCACGCCCCTAACACAAGTGCTCCAGAGTCACAGAGAAAGAGAAGGGGCTACACCGACTGCACACAGCTAACATACACGTGCCCATCCTCAGGAGGAGTGAGGCAAGGGGAAATGCAGATTTGTGCCATTGTTCCTACACAGGTGACACTGCTCATTGGGCACCTTCACTTAAGAACACTGGGGCACATGACTGGTTATAGTCTTCGGACAGGTGAGTGCAATGCTTTTCCAGAATGAATAAAATAGTGCCTTTTGCTGACCAGTCCACAAACAATGTGTTTACCCATTCACCATGAAATTGTACATGCGTTGTCTAACAAACTCATTGAAAGGGATTAGCAATTTAAATCGCAGCTATGGAAATAGTCATCTATAGGTGGATTTAGAAATCACTGGGTTGAGAAAAGCAGGGCTCTGCACATCTGTCTTAAGCTGTCAGCATGCTGTCAGAGTTGGAGTCATTACTGTCAATCAAGATCAATTTCAAATGCCTCTGTTAACCTGAGGCAGTGCTCTATGATCACATGCATACACGCTATACATTATGAGAGACGCACACTGAATTATCCTCACTGATCACTGTTTCTATGCACAGCTGAGTCTTCATTGTCTTGAGTTTTTTTGTTGTTGCCAATAATCTCTTCAAACAAGGTCCTTGAAGAGCTCCCCCTCGCCCGCCAAAGATGCACACACCCACGCACATGCACGCACAAACACAAGAGTGCACTCTCTCTGTCAGTCTCCAGACGCTTTGCGCCGCTCCTCCTCGCGGGGAGCGGGAGGCGAGCCTGAGCCTTACCTGGCTGGTGAGAGAGCGTCTTCTCTCTGCCGCTGCCTGTGTGATGCATCGCTCTCCTGCGACTGGCCGTGTTGGCCGCACGCTCGGGGTTCGCCAGACGCAATCCTTCAGTGGGGCACACGAGCTGGGTGGGGGGCCGCGAAGGGGGGCGGGGGGAGCCGGGGGCCAGGGGGCGGGATGCCGCCGCAGAGAACCGTGGACGCACAAAAAAAAGGGGGACGGAGAGAAGTGGGGGCACAGAACGGTGAGCCCCTCTGCTGCGCTCTTCCAGTCAAGTTCAAGTAAATCAGGAGCGCTTTTGTTCTGACCCTTCTATTCTCCTCCTTTCGCCTTTAGTCCGTAGCCGAGGGGGTGAACCGGGATTGAGGAGGGGGGGCAGGGGTGGTTGGGGGAAAAGAGAGAGAGGGGGTGAAAGAGGAGAAGAAGAGAGCAGAAGAAAAGGGGGGATAGATGCTGGGAATGAAAGAGATCCTTTCAGCTTCTTGCGGAGAGTGGAGAGAGGAGGAGAGCTGGTTTCTCCATCTCTCATCTGCACATGGCTGGTGCTCTGAGGAGAGCCTGTACACTCTGACTACAGCCGCACCGAGATGGGAGAGAGAGAGAGAGAGAGGGGAGGAGGGAGGGGGGAGAGAGGGGAGGAGAGAGAGAGTGAGGGAGCGAGAGAGAGAGAGAGAGGGATGGATGGAGGAAACACCATCTGAATGTGACAAGGCGTGTTCATCAAAGAGAGAGGAGGGGGAGTGAGCGGGAGGAAGAAGAGAATGCCGCTACTGAAGCAAATATGTAAAATGTCAGGTTTAAATCCAGATTTACAGCTTTTATGCGTCCAGTCATAAGGGCAGATTAACACTTTCATTTTGCAAGGGCAAAAAAACCTGCTAAATGAAAATAATAAACAGCTAATCATTTCTCTTTACAAAGATAACACGGGAATTTGTCAGATATTTTTTTTTCTCCCAGGCGGTGAACAAATATGGAAAAAGTGAATCAGAGGGCAATGAAAACAGAGACTAAATGACATCAATCTCATCTATTCCCTATGAAAGGAGGAATACCAGAGGTGAATCCCATCTGTGGCTTCTGCTCTTTTTATGATAACCTCACAGTGGGGCAAATGTCTCCTTCCAGACCCAGTGCATTACTGCACCCAGCCATCACACCATGCTGTCCGGCTGTGGGACAGCCAAGTCATTCTGAAGCTCAGTTACACAGAGCTGAGCCGAAAAAAAAAATATTTGGCTCTGTGCAGCTGGATAATTTGGGCTATTCTGAAGCCCAGTTAGACATAATTCAGCATTTAGAGTATACCGAAAACAGTTACACTAAATCCTAAGCTATTCTGAAGCCCATTAAGAAACAAGTATCCAGTGTTTAGGCTATACTAAAGCTCAGTAAGAGAAAAACGCAGTAAGCCCAGTAAGAAAAAAAGTATTAAGACTATGCGAAAGCCAGGCCATAGTGCCCCAGGGCTTAGGTTATGTCAAAGCCCAGTTAGGCAAACCCAGTTTTTAGGCTATTCATAAGGGTGAACCCAACGGTCCCTCCGACAGTTTTGTGCCCACTGGAGGGCCAGACTCCAAGTGACCACATGGAGAATGATGTCACCTCTGTGGGGACCATATCCTGCACCCGCCCCCCAAAGTTCTGGACGAGGCTCTGGCCTATATTTAACAGGAGTGTCCAGAGGGCCACACCCGGAGCTAGCTGCACGCTTTTGCTATATTTATCAGACTAACAGAGATGGTCTCTCTGTCACTGCAGAGTGCCCTTGTGTCTCTCTCTACTCTTACTGCATGGCCATTTAGCTCCTGTACATAGAGTGCCGAGAGTCCAATTACACACTTTCAAAGACGCTATTGCTTTTTTATCCCGAGATCAAATTCAGAGATGATATGGCAATGTGAAGTGCATATGATAGCTATTTGGGCCATTCAATCTCCCAGTTTTACAGTTAGTCCTTAAAACATTAACAACAAACTTAAGAAAGTGTGATTTCTGGCACAGTGTGCAAAACATTACAGATGAATATAGAGCCAAACAGACCCATACACATTTTGCAACAACAATAATAGAAGCAACACTTACAGTTAGCATTTATATAATGTCTATATTATATTACCTACACATAGCAGTCAAAGTTTGAGGGCAAACCTACAACTGAGTATGCCCCCTAATAAAATATAACACTAATAAACTGGGTCAGTGTTTGCTCTGCTTTTTTGATTTATGGACTATTGAAGGGAAAAATGCTTGCCAACAATAATCCAACTTTAAATACCATACAGAAGAAACACTAAAAAAAAAAAAAAATGCACAAAACAAATTTTTAACAAAAAGCAAATGCTTAATTCATAATTTCAAACCCACAGATGGAATTACAATCAGTTATGTTTATCACTACATACATCAAGGGATAACAGATTTTTTAAATACAGCCATGAACATTTCTTTTGAATTCTGATGAAAGATTTAGCACTAATTCATAATTCCCTAAATGGAGCTGTTAACATTTAGTGGTGATCTGAAAGACCCTCAGTAAAACCTCAGTATAGGTCCCACGCTTTAAATGATTCTGGCCCCTTTACCAGGTTAGTAGCATAAATGCAGAGTGTGCTTTCAATGCAACAGTACAGACATGCAATTCATTTAGATACTCACTTCAAGGTAAAAGAATAAACTTGATGTTTATTCTTTTACCTAGAAGTGAGTATCTAAATGAGTTATTTTCTGCCAAGAAAATTGGCTATCCATCTAATTCTGTGCTCTTGTGGTAAGATCATATGTTGGAAAGATTATCGATGAGCCTAAATACAGAATATCTGAACTCCTCGGTTCAATCAGCTGCCATAATAGTATATATCCTGCTGCAGCACATCTCACTGAACATTCATTCTCATCCTTTAAATACATCAGAATTTATAAATATGAACTTATCTAGAAGGGGAGGTGTTTTAAATAATGCATTGCTGATACGTGTTTTAGAGTTACTGCAAGAATACTCTTTTGCCAAAAAGCATGAATATTGACTTTGATTTGAAACTACTCTAATGAATCAACCGATGTTGTTCAGATACATTACGAACTATGAATTGTGCATACATTTGTGCTTAGATGTTGACATAATATTCTGGGCACAACTGAAAAAAAATAATCTGTTTATTTTTAATTGTATGAAAACTAAATAAAGAGAATTTATTAATAACCCAAAACGGTCCAGTAAATGCATTTTGAAATGTTTGGGAATATGAAAGGTTAGAAGCTTTATAATTATTTATGTCTTTCTTAACAGTATAAATGCGGCACTGGAAATCATCACTGTTCGCACATTTGGTGCTAATTGCTACTGGGAGATTAAACTGCAGTGGCAACAACATCCATACTCTTATTAAAGCATGTAAAACCAAAACATTGGTAATTCTTTTTATCAAATAAAATGCAAAGTTCCTTTTCTTCTGTACTGAATTTCACCACATTTTTTACCCTGTGCCAGCGTGCATTATGGGTAGGTGGATCTGGACACATGGTGTCAGAGTCCGTACGGATAAAATAGCACAAAACGTGCCCTTGGTGCCTCCCCCTGGGTTACTGTCCTGCTCTGTCAGTTTCTGTCAATCCACCTCCTACTCTGCAAATCTGCCATGACAGTGTTTTCCCCATCTGAGCCACCATTTTACTTTGAGACGATAGGAACCGTTAACGGGAGTGAGCGAAGGGTGCCCGTTGCCCTGAACATACACTGGTGAGACGGAGGGATGGAAAACAGGATGGAAAGGAAGAATGGTTGAAAGGATTCCATAAAGACAGAGATGAGGCAGGGTGTGAGCAGATGGCTAAACGGGGAAATGGCAGAATGCAGAGTTCCGGACTGTAATGGCACAATCGTCGGCACTGATGTAGATTGACTCGAGAAGAAAGGTTGAAGCTGCTTACTCAACAAGACATTTCACTCCATGCATCTTTTTTCATTAAACCCTTCTCTCTCTTTCGTGCTGTATTGGACTGGGGAACAGTGGCACTGGGGAGGGGAGGGTGAGGTGCGGGAGGAGGGCAGGAATAGGTGAGGGGGACCCCTGGGTTGAGAATGGTCATTTGTCTTCCAGTGAAAGCTTAAGAATAGACTGGTTAACCTTTAGGGGAATGCCCCCTGAGACCCGACAGGGAGAAAAAGGGAAGAAAATATCGGCAGGAAAAAACACCCTCAAGAAAATGGCTTATGGATGTAAACAGGCCCTCGTACAGACTGCTGTGGCAGCCATGTTGGTCTCACGTGGTAAGCATCTGGGTCACAGACAGGGAGTGTCTGAGAGAGGTGTGCTATTTAATGGAGCTTATTCACAACACCTGATTTCACATACAGCTCACCACATCAGCTAAAGAGCTTTAGACATGGCAAAGAGTGAGGATGCTGTGTGTTAGTGATGAAGAACCGTAACCTCGTGTTCATGTGCATCTACACATCCCCCTAAAGGCAATTACTCCTTCCCCCAACCAACTGCCAACAAAGTCTAGGAGATGGGCTAATCGCTATGTGGAGGCCGGAGGCAGCCATCACTCCCTGAGAGACAGACCATGCCTGTCACTCCATCACCCAGGCCCCCTGGGGAGTGGGGGTTTGCAGCAACTGAAAGGGACAGCCAATCAGGCAAGAGCTCTCAGAGAAGTCAGTCCGCCATAATTACATTAGTGATAAACTCCACCACTTACAGCAGGCATGCAAACAAGCATTTATATTCATCTAGAGCCGAGCCTCTTTTCGCCTGCAGTCCTTCAATTTACATCCTTCAACTTAAGCAGGAGGAGTGCAAGCACACATGTTCCTGTCCTGGCAGTCCACCACTGGCCAACCCTTCCTTCACTATGCATTCATGAGCCCTGACCGGAATACTACCTACCAGCCAATTGCTCAACACATTTCTCAATGTCCTGTTATTGACCTAAAAGTCCTGCTGAGTACGACCCAGGAAATCACTGAAACCATACAGCTCTTCTAGGTCACTGCAGGCATCCCCATAATATGTGTCAGGACATATGAAATCAATTAAAAAAATACACTGTGACATACAATACCATGTATTTACCTATTCATTTACTTATGTATTTATATATGCATACAGCGACTGCATTGAATTCTTATTATTGCACGATTTTGGTGGTTTGCCAACAAAAAACAAACAAAATAAGAAGAAGAATTCTTGTTGCATTCTGTGATTGGTTGAAGGATGTACTAGGGGAAACACGAGAGTGGTTCAAAAATCCTCTGCTCCATCCGTGCTTATCCAGAATTAACATTAAGCAGCACTAAACTTTTATTTTAACTACAAAAATGTTGCTGTGAAAATTTCTCATTTTTTAAAAATCATTAAGTACTATCAAAAGCTAAAAAAGATGGTAGGGAAAGATCAAAAAAAAAACTGCAAGATTCTAGTAAAACGTGCGCAGGCTGCTGTAGACACTGAGGTTGCGAATGTGAGCCTAAAAACCTGAGTCATTTCTGTACTGATGTCAGTCAGCCAATAGGTGAAAAGTTGACCCCATGACACATTTTGAAGGACAACCCCCCCAATTGGCGTAATGAATAAGAAATGCATTAATAACTGTATAAAGAAATGTAAAAACAAATGTATTTTTTGAGTCATTGATTTATATATATTTATGTTTTATTTTGGCAGCTTTGGTCCTCTATAATAAACAGCCTGATAAAAAGGAAAAAGATTATTTCGTACTTAAAAAAGGAGAAAGCTTAGATAGCCCTACTACAGGAAATCCATCTAATGAAGAGCATCGCAAACTTAAACAAGGCTGGGTTGGAAATGTCTTTTATTCCTCAAACATCTCCCAAAGCAGAGCAGTGTAGCTATTCTGGTTCATAAAACGTGCCTTTTTCTGTAGATGAAATTTACTCTGATTTGGAGGGCAGATATATTTTAATTATTGGTTTTCTATATGGTGAACACAATGTTGGGATCCATACGCTCTCCAAATGTTTTTTCTGAATATTCCTTTGCTGAGACTTATCTCTTTCCTGTACATGTTTCTCAGTTATTGGTGGGGATTCCAACTGTGTGCTAGATCCACGTATAGATCAAAAACCTCCCACTTATAATGTATCAAAGATAACTAAAGTGATGCAGAAAGTATGTAGGGATCTTAGTCTGTTTGATACCTAGAGAGCAGTTCATCCTAGAGAGAAAGACTTTACATTCTTTTCAGCACATCATAAATCATTTTCTAGGATTGATTACTTTTTGATATCTCAATTGGCCCAGGAAAGAATGAATTTATGTGATATTGGTATAGTTAGTATTTCAGATCATTCTCATGTTAATATTAACTTTTGACGTCCATATAGAGGTTCTGTTAATCAGAACTTATATCTCATATGTTTCTGCTAAGAAGAAGAAGGCTACTCTAAGAAAGCAATTCTAGAAAATGAGCTAAAAAGCATACCCTCTAGAAACATCCTTAAAAACCTACATGATGCTAGTTTAGCTCTAGACCAATTACTATGCAAGGAGGCTAAAACCTCAATTTTTTTCACCATGCATAAATTGTATGAATCAGGCAATAAGCCTGCTAGACTGCTTGCTAGACTGGTAAAAAAAAAAAAAAACCTGCAAATTTATTTACTTCATTAAGAGATGGTTCAGGTACAGATCATGAAACTACTCAAGATATTAACAGAGAAGTTATTACAGTTGTCTATATAGTTTGGATTCAAAAAAAAATCTCATTGTACGCAGGACTTTTTGGATAGGATTCCCCTTCCTAAGGCAGGCAGAGTTGCACTATCACTAAAAGTTGAATATCACTAAAAGAGACGGGCTGGAAGTGATAAGGTCTCTTATCACTTATCTCATAGGGCCCCACGTCCTGATGGTTTTTGCTCAGAATTTTATAAGAAATGTAGCATTGTTATTGTGGAACCACTATGTTTCTGGAGTCCTTTGAGCTGGGTCACCTCCCTATGTCATTCAATCAGGGTCATATCTCTTTTATTTTAAAGAAAAACAAGCCTACAGAGGAATGCTCTTCATATAGAACAATATCTCTCATTAACTTGGATAGCAAGATAAGATTCTCTCCAAGATATTGGCTAAAAGGTTGGAGAAATTATTACCAGACCTTATCAAAATACTGTAGATCAAACTGGTTTTATTCTGAAACATCAGAGGCCTTCTAAGCATAGTGCAGTAGTTATATCATTTGATGCAGAGAAGGCTTTTGACTACCTATTTAGAGTTGGGTTTGACTACCTGTTTAAAGTTCTTCATTGTTTTGGTTTAGCGGAAGAATTTCTTCAATGGATACAAGTTATCTACCATGCACCACATGCCTCGGCTCTTACTCTTACTTTTGGTATGCACTCCGCCCATTTCATCTGGGGCGAGGGACCAGGTAAAGCTGCCCCTTATCCCCTTAATTTTTTCTGCTAGCATTTGAAGCGCTGACAGAGACTGTCTGAACATATCCAAGTATAGAGGGTATTACAGCTGCCCATGCTACTCATAAAATAGGCCTTCATGCAGATGATATTATATTTTTTATATCTAACCCTGAATCTTCCACACCTGTTCTTGTTGATCAAGTAAATTTATTTGGTTCTTTTTCTGGGTATAAAGTAAATTATAACAAATCAGAAGTCATGCCACTCGGTAAATTGATGGAGACTGCTATATTAAAAGAATGCCCTTTTAGCTGGTCAAAGGATGAATTTGCTTATCTTAGCGTTTGTGTTTCTCCTAAACCTCAAAACTTACACAAATTGAATCTTGTACCAATTTTACAGACAGTTAAACACGATCTTGATAGATGGATGGACCTACCTATCTCATGGTTTGGAAGGATTTATCTTATTAAAATGAATATTTTGCCAAGTCTTTCCATTACAAATGTTCCCTATATATTAAAAGATTAAAATACCGAAACTACAGCTACCGTATTCTAGGGGAGGAGTTGCTTTGCCTAACTTACTATAGTACAACTGGGCCTGTCATACTAAAAATCTGAATGGATTTGTGACGATTCCTGTTCTACATGGATTGGTCTAGATTCATGGCATGCTGCACCTTATTCTATTATGAGTATACTTACAGGGGATAAAAAAGAAACATCACTGGTAATAAAACACAATCTTATCCTTGGGAATACATTCAAGGTATGGAGAGATATTTTTTACTTCTTCATTTATACCTCTTATAAAGAACAGAGCATTCCCTGCAGGCTTGAATCATAGTTGTTTTCTTCTTTGGTATAAAAAAGGAGTATGTTTTATATCTGATCTATTTGATGAAAATGGCTTGTTAACTTTCCAACAAATTTAGTCGAAGTTGAATACCCCAAATTTACATTTTCCCAGCTACCTCCAGGTTAGGCATTTCATAAAAACAAAAGTAACCTTTCCATCTGGGATGCCAGTTCAAACTGCTGTTGATGTTTTTTTGTGTCGACCATCCTAATAATTGTATCTACTCTAATTCAATTAAAAATACCAGTGCAGTGATTTAAGCCTGGAGGAGTGGCCTATGTGGCAATCCGGACCTTGAATCCTGGGAGAATGCTCTATTAGACTCTGGTAACATTCTTGTTTGTAAGAGAGCCAGAGAAATTCAGTAAAAAACAATTTTGTGTTTCCACCGATCACCAGTGACTTGCAATAAGATAAACCAAAAGTTTTCTGCAATATGCCCAAAATGTAAAATGGCACATTTATTTTGGACATGACCTTTAATTTGAACTTTTTGGGCTAAAATAAGGAGTGAAATAGAGCATATTTTGGGTAGAGGTTGTAGAAAATCCCTGTTTTTTTTCTTTTTGGGATGACAGATGATGTCAGGGGTCTGGTTTCCAAGCACGTCACCCTTGTTAAAAAATGTTTGTGGCTCGGAAATGCATCCTGTTTAATTGGTTCAAAGACACTCCTCCAACTACAGATCAGTGGTATTGTGAAATTTTTAAGATTCTCCATTTACAGATTAAGCACTCAGATCAGGGAGGATACTGCCTCTTCCCAGCAGGTCTGGGGTCTCTTTATCTCATCTCTACCCCAACACCTTGGGAAGGTACTAGATATTTAAGTCTCTGGCTCACCCCCACCCCCTTTTCTATTTTTTATCATATTATCAATGTCCTATGGTAAACTTTTAACATTCCATTACATTATTAATTATATTTGATATCATTGTGGTTCTCTGCAGAATGACCAATCTTATAGTAACAATTTCATAGGAGTACTATAAGATTCTAAGGTGTTATAGTGATATTTAGTATATCATAATAGTTATAGAATAATAGTTATTGTTTATGACAACTTTGTGGTCTTCTGCAGCCCATCACCAAATGGGGTCACAACTGTGTATAATTATCACTCCATTCTACCTTATAATTATGTACACACATATGTAATGTTTGTTGTAGTGTTGTTATAGGAGGTGTCGTTGTCTTGTATTGTGATCTGTGGTTATGGTGCCTGTCTTGCTTTGATACTACAGTTTTTTTTTATTGTAATGTTATCATTTGTCTTTAATAAAAAAATAATAAAAAAAGAATGTACATTATTTGTGTATATATACCCCAATGAAGTAATCCCAGCCAAGAGGCTTTATCACTGTTCCAAATTAATACTTCAGCTTTGTTATCACATATCAGAGCAGTAGATTTGTCTTCAGTTCTGTCTAGCGCTGACAGTTACCATAGCAACAAGTTATACCACTTGATTAATAAAGGCAGCAGTTAACGTTACACCTGTATATAAAAAACAATGTTTGTATATGGATTTCTTAGTTGCAACAATGCTCAAATGTTTGTGGTTAGGGGTGTAGTATTTATTCAGTTTGGAAATATTAACATACAGTAATTAGCATTGGCAACATGCCAACTGGTTGCCATAGCTCTTCAAAAAGTCACGTAATCTCTGAATGTTGTATCTGTCAAATTTCTTATTTTTATGAAATCACATAGTGAGTTCTGTTTTCAGGTTTAAAACTATAGTTTAGTATATGTCTATATGTTTATAAATTACATTCTTGGATGTCTTGCCACTCAATATTTTGGTAGTAAAACCAGAAAAAATACCATCAGTGTGAAGATGTCAGTGCAAAGGCTCTTGACACATATCATGCTACGATCAAAGGCCCTGACTGAGGACTTACTGAAAGTTGTGGATTCCTATCAGTCTGGAATGGGTTACAAAGTTATTTTTCTGGAGAACTTGATGTGACTTGATGTCCCACTATGACTGTGAGAGTGCGGTGTGGGGGAGGAGTGGGGTGGTGGGGGGTGGGGGTTGGGTGGGATGTATGAGGCTCGAGGGAGGCAAGGGATTGCACGTACCAATCCAAACCAGTCAGAGCCATGCTGTCCAAATGGAGAGTTTATGACAGTAGTAAATCATCTTCCATCTGCCAAAATCTCTCCAAAGGCAGGCATAAAATCACAAAGAAGTCTCAAAGAACAGGAGAAAAAAACCCTGGGCAACAGTCAGTACTCATGACTCCATCATCAGCAAGATACAGGGCAAAGCTGGGATTCCTGGGAACACTTGTTTCAATTTTGCAAAAAACACCTGGATGATCCCACAGTATGCTGGAAAATGGTCTATGGACAGATGAGTCAAGAGCATGACAGTTTTTCTCTGCTATGACAAAAACTGCATTTCACAGTAAGCACTTCATTACACCCATTAAGGATGGTGAACATGGTATCATAATTTGGGGATGCTTTGCTACATCAGAACCTGGATGACTTGTTATCATTGAAAGAACCATGAATTCTGTTCTATGATCTACAGGATAATGTGAAACTATCCAATTGTGATTTGAAGATGAATCACAGCAAGGGGCTACACAGTGACTGCACAAAGGAGTCACATGTTTGATTCTGCTGTTGAATTTTACATCAGTTGACTATGACTATGAGCCTTTAGCAATGGATCTTTAGCAAGTGGCTTTGTTGGCTAGGTTTACAGCCAGGACGAAAACATGCTAGTTGGCCGCACTCTGCCACATGTTGTCAGAGTGAGATATTAATACTTCTCTCCTGCAGTGATGTGAGGGCTGTAATATGAATAGTCAGTGGCGTACGATACACCTTATGCAGGTAGAGCTGGAGAAAATACACAATACTGGATAACTGGTAATTCCTAGTTATGGGGATAGTGAAGTTTGCAGTTGCTCATAGTACTGTACTGCTAGCAGTACTTGTACAAGGCCAGATAGAGCTTGTAATCCTAATGCAACAGAATAATGATCCAGCGTCAGTCAGTCACTGCCTCTTCTCCCCTCCTCTCTGTCATCTGTTCCCTCTTTTACTGAAGCCTGTGTGCGCGGTGGGGTGGGCGGAGATCACAGATACCTGAGCCGCGTGGAAGCTGGCCCCACTTCAGACGCACTAAGCTACTGACACCGAGCTGATGGATGCTAACTGAAGGGTCTATTTAAGTGTGTGCCTATGAGTGTGTGCGAGTGCAAGCGCATGAGTGTGCGAGTCTCTGCAGGCGTGTGGAGAACTTGTCTCAACTCTTCAGTGCCCGTGTTAAGTATGTTAAGTATGAGTTTGATCAAAGAGATGCGTGAATCCTGCCCCCTTGGCCGGTGCTAAGCACAAGACAGATGGAGTTTGAGAGGGTAAAAACCCTGTTGCACCCTCATGCCAAGCACCAGGTGGCCATGAGAGAGGGCAAGCCGGGTAGGGGCACATAAGTCAAAAGGCACAGACGGTGAATGTCTGAATTTCAGTCGAGCAGCTTTCCTTTTCAAACCAGTACTGTATAGCATTTAGTAGTAGACAAAAAGACAGAAAGCATGCTTTATGAACTTGGTTTTTGATGGTAGGTATGTCCACAATCCTGTTTTGACACTGAGCTGGGAGTTGGGAATTAGAACACATTAAGGGTACCCACTAGATTAGGCATCCTTCAGCATGAGTTCCCTTAGAGTACCACTGCCCAGCTATAACCCCAATCAACCAGCTTGTGTTTTAAAGACAACGTCACCCTGGTCCCAAAAACCAGCAGCATGACTGAGCTTCCAGTTTTGAACTTTGCCCAAGCCATGGTGCTGTCATCACCATTCATAAGGTTTGCTCAGCTGCTCAAGAGGAGACAGGGAAGGGAAGGTTTCCCCCTCTACCCCCTCTGTCTCCCTCTACTTGTCTGCCAGAGCAAGCCTTAGTAATGTCACGTAGACATTGGCATAGTTGTCACATCTAGCCATCCTGGGAGTTATTAATCGCTGATGATTAGATATTCGTTAATTAGTATCAGTGGCATGAAAAAGTAAGGGAAAGAATTTGTATGACTTCAGCAGTCAGCCTGGGGTGAACCCGGCTGAACTGAGGTGATTAAGAGAAAGGGACGCTTCTCTGAATTAAACAGATCCTGCTCTGTGGAATTATGATACAGCTTTTAGAGGGAAGTGCATACTGAAATGAGAGTCCTGCAATATTACACACAAAAGGGTTCATGGGTGCATGCAAGCAAGCATGCACATACACATAAATGTACCCCTGATTTTAACATCACCAGTGGGTTGATCAAGTCTTAGTGCCAATGGTGACACTTAGTGACACTGACCCACATGTTCAGATGTTATTGGTCAGATGGTGTTGCGTATCTGAAACTTCACGCATAGCAACAATGCCATTTTGGATTGGGAGGACCTGATGTGCGTCGATACATCTGTGGATGCAGACTGAATTAAAGTGTTCCTGTTCACTCGGCTCCATCGGAAAGCCCATCAGAGGCTCTGAAATCGAGATGCCTGCCATGGTGATCTCCAGGTGAAAAGGCGGTTCATTCCCTTCATACAGGGACATTCATAGATGCAGGTACGCACACATTCGCACACACACATATACAAAATATCTCATACACGTGCACACACAAAAGACTCCGGCTCCTCTGCATTTATGCATTCCTTCTTGAATACTTTAAGGAAAGTTGCTCCAGATTGAGTCACTAGCAGCCAAGAGCACCAGGTGTTCTTTAATGACTATCACTCAGGAAACCCTAGAGGGAGAGAATCGGAATGAATCTAGACATAACCAATTGAAAAAGAAATCCTGAGAGGCTGGGATGAATCTGCACATTGCCGATCAAATTGGAAACCTGGAGGGATACGATCTGGATGAATCTGGGTGACATCAGCAATCAATCTGGGGTGTATTAGCTGACTGCACCACTAAAATGCAAGAAGTGTCTGTGCAAACTGGGAGTGAGGCCATCTTCCGTTAAGTGCAGAAAGAGGGTGCGGACAGATTCAAACACACAACCACATAAAATGTGTTGTTCTAATTGCACAGCTCTCTCCTGCCCTCTCTGTGTGCCTTTCTACTGTCCCTTTTTGTCTCTTTTCCTCCCTCTAATTCTATCACTCTCTTGCACTCTCTCTTAATTCTCTTACTCTCTCATCTTCTGTCCTTTGCCCCATCTCCCATCTCTCTCTCTGAATCTAAGACATCTTCCTATGTGATATGACACATTTAGTCAAAACATTCCATTTAATTTAGTCTCTATCTTCAAGCTTCTACTAAAGACAAGAGAATGCTGCTGCTAAAAAAGTATTCTCTTAAGGTGTCTGACAAGTTCAGTTCTGCTGCAGACATAGCTTAAAGAAGAACTCTAGTCAAAAGAGTATATCTGACATGCTGTACCAAGAAGTTGCATGCATGATCAAACAATATCTTTTAAGCAAAGAAACTGACACCAGCGCTTTGGTTGATGACGCAAAAAGGCCAAACTAAATGCTGGATCTTTTTATTAGAATGACTGGACAAACACAAAAAGCCCACTGAAAGGAGCCACAGCATGGTGATGACTTCATTGTGTGGAAATTAAGTGAAAAGAAAGGCTATCACTTTCAGCAAGTCGCCCCCCATTGCATGGATCTGTGAACAACACCTCATTTATTTTGAATTGCAAACAATGGAATTGTCACCATGCACAACCCAAATTCAGCTGAAATGCATCCCTCCAGTGAATTTTCTTTGTGTGACTGGAGAACTGGAATTAAGGTTGACCACTGACTTGCAGAGTCTGTGAATTACATATATGACAGATTTAAAATCTTGTCACATAAAATCCTCCTTGATTCTAATTTGAGATCTGATGAGCAAAACTTTCTTCCCACAGCTTTGACAAAAAAGAAGCAGAGAAGATATAATAATGAGCAGTAGCAGTGTCAGAAGTGGGGTACAGTGAGGGTTGCTAGGAGTTACAGATACAGATGATGATAGGGAAAAATAACGCAGAAAGAGAGGGAGGGAAGACCAAAGTTGTGAGGAAAGATCAGAAAGATCATTTTTCTTCTGAGCACCACAAATGTCGATGAAGAGCTCACATGGATGCAAGAGCATTAATGCTAAATGCAGCTTCAAGATATCACTGTGTCATTACACTCCAGAACAACAGGTGGCAGTATACACCAGTTATTAACTTCCCCAGTTTAGAGTTGAGAAAGACATAGAATAAGATTACTGACCAAAATCAAGTAGTGATGAAAGTGATGGTCATGAAAACCGAGCCTCCCCTAGTTTTAGGTCATCCAATCACAATGAGACACTGACAATGTCTACAGAAGTTAAAACAACTGGGAGGTGCAATGTTCACAGAAACACTTGTGACCCATGAAAGCAGCCAAAGTACACTTCCATTTCAGCCACATTTACATCTCTTTTGTCGTACAAGCCCTCCCACACATATCATCCTAAAAGAGGAGGGGACCCTCAGAGAACAGGACGTTGAGTGTTATGTTAATGAAATATACTGGCTTTGTTTTCCAGGCATACTCTGATTATAGGTAGCTGATGTAAGCATACAGAAGGGAAGCCAGGAAAGCTCAGTGTTGAGGTAGCCATATGAAACCTATAGAGGAGGGAGTTTGGGATATCAAATTCCTGAGAGAGGGGATTGACAGCTCCTGTCTCTTGGGGAAGAGGGGAGTTCCTGCAGGTTGCTGTCTGCTCTTATCTTACAAAGTGGGCTGATGAAGCCCAGAGTCTGCCCACTGAGCAGCTTTAACAGGTGAGAGGGCACAATTTATACCCCCGGCATACAGCCAGAGGGCACAGGGCCTACTGAGATGTGATCCTTCTGGTTAAAAGTGGGACCCTGGAGCAGTTCATTGTGCTGGTGGCCCACTTCATGCCACTGAGCAAGGGTGAGGGGGACAGGTCTGGCATCAGTGACTTGCCACACAGCCGAATTTCTTGGATTTGTTTAAGGGGCATATGACAACACCTCAGTGCAAGAAGGGACAGTCAGTCAACACTCTGATATAATTAGGGACCTGTTTCAGTGCAGTGTTAGGATTCATACGATCTGGCGGCCGTTAATTAAAGATTACAGCTAATGCGATTTGAAGTGAACATAATTCTCAGCGTATCGCTCTACATGTGTAACAATAAAATGCAACGTCAATAAACAGGCTACCATGGGACCTCCATCCTACATGTTTAATTCAAATCCTGGAAAACATGAAATACAGGAATAAAGCAGTCCACGGGCATGCTGAAAGACAGCAGAGAGGTGGCTCACATCAAGGATGTCTAAGGGGTGCATTTTGTGTATTTGTAAATTGTCATACTCTCAGCAAGCCAACTGCACACATATTTATCACTGCCTCCAGATGTATGCCAACAATGCAAACATAGTGTATATCAGGTACTCAAAACCGGGCCAGTCTAAAAACTACAAATCAAGCACACCCAAACTGCATAAGGACCACATATACAGAATGCACACTGCACATGCACTACACATACTGAAGCTATACCACATGCTGGACTGATTCAGCCAGCAAATTGGCCCCACAGTGACCGCACTAGGACCTTCAACCCTGACTGCTCATGTTCTCAGTTTTCAATTTATTAGAAAGAAAGGGAAGGTAATGTTCCTGAACTCTATTCAGAGTCCAAGCATGTTGGCCATGAATAGAGAGGTTTGTGGATCTGCTGTATTCCTGAAGAGGAACGGACACAATCATCCAGACATCCAGAATGAGTTAAACATTTGTGCTTCAAATAAAACTTCAAGGACTTGCTGTCAGGTAAACACCAGACTGAACTAGCAAAGGCTCTCTAAAGCATGGTGCTGAGTAATTAGAGTGTAATCCAATAGCAGAACAACACACAACTGAAATCACACATCAGAAGACAAGGAATGCACATATGTGCAGACCATGGAGACATGGAGACATCACTGATGTCTGATGCTGAGCTCTATCCAGTTCTCAATTTGTCAGGTGTACACCTCATTGATTATGTTTATAACCTTACAGTACAATAAGTCCCACCAGGGTGAAATGCCAATATAAGAAATGTGTTTCAAATTCTGTGGGTATGACTGACTAATAAACCAGTGGCCAGTTGCTTCTTCTGTGGAACTATGATCTCATGTAAGTGGGGCTCCAACAGGAGGCAGTGAGTTAACGCCACCAAATGACTGAATTACAAAGTCACATGACTCAGGCAAAAATTTTGCAGAACCAATCAGTTGGCTGGATGGTAGTCTCACAAACTAATTTGCCAGATGTTATAGAATATCTGAGATTAGTTGACATGTGACAGCTAAGGAGGATTTGAGCAGGACATATGGTTGCATACTGTCCACTGCAGCAGAGACACTCAGACACATGTACACATACTGTGCCACTTTATTTTCAGCATTTCAGCAACATTTTTACCTAAGCCTATTTATTTTTTAAGCCTATTGGGAATGCCCAAATGGATTCATAAGCAAACCCCTGCAAACCCTCCAAGACACAAAATGTCTGCTGCTGCATCTCTTCACTCTGCAATTCACTGCTTAAGCTCACATAGCCCTTGATTTGGACAGAGACACTACATGTGAAGTTTGCGCAGGTGGGCCACGGGTACGCTGGTGTGCAATGAGACAGGGACATCCCACTTGCTGAAATCCCTTCATGGGCGAAGCTGTGGTAGTACCCAGAATGGCGTCCTGTTGCATTTGGCTTTGGTGCAGATTGGCTTCAATACCAGACCATGGAGTGCATGCACACACTATAGTACACTGCCTTAATTTTTTCTTTCTTTTCTGCTTATTTATATGTATGTCTGCAGTGATGTACTCATCTAGTCTATTTCTTGAAGTGTTTGTAGTTACAAGTGGAAATTGTTTCCAGTAAAATCTAAGTAAATCTAAGAACATCAGAATGAGTTAGTGGTTGTGTTGCTAACGAACTGAGAACCATCTGTGAGTTCTAGATCTATGCTCCATGCTGTTTCCAGGGGTCCTTCTCTGGAGTGATAGACATCCCGACAAGGCATAGGC
This sequence comes from Albula goreensis, assembly GCA_022829145.1. Lineage (NCBI taxonomy): Eukaryota > Metazoa > Chordata > Actinopteri > Albuliformes > Albulidae > Albula > Albula goreensis. The sequence continues at coordinate 17,671,454 of CM040746.1, read as the reverse complement.
AGACAGAGAGACAGACAGAATGGTACTTGCAGCCCAAAAACAGGAAAATAATAATGAAATAGGGAAATGAATTGTCATACAATAGAACAAATTTTGAAGCATGAAAATTTTTAAAAGTAACGGGATCTGTTCACACTCTAACTCGATCCCATAAGGATAGTCATTTTCAGGTGTGTAAACGTCCAAAAACATACACAATAAGAACAAAAGAAACTCACATGAGGAGAAAAAAGAGAATGTCTGAATAGAGCCTGACTGATACAATAACAAGAATAAAAGACAATTCCACTATCTGAGGCCATCATCCATCCCATGTCTCAAAATTATGGCTGGGTTGGAGACACTGACTCATCCAAGGACATTCGTTAGACATAAAGAATCTTCTTTTTGTCTGTGTTTGAGTTCCATTTGCTTTCACTGAGGTATGAAAATTTTAATAGATATACAAATCAAACAAACGCTTCATTTTTTATTGGAGGTGGGCTTTCAGAAGTTCCATATGGCTCAGCTCTATTTGGGCTATACATAAGGTGACTCAGAATTCATGGAAATTCTTCCACTGTCATGAGGAGAGTACAAATTCTCATTATGTCACAGAATTGCACATCATACACATGGCATTAGCTAGGAGCACACAGCCATTCCCGGAATCTGGCGCTGCATTAACATGGGGATTGATTTTCAGTGTTCCTCTACATGCTTCCAAACACGGGTCGAAGTCATTCATGAAATCTGCCTTTTCAGAAAACTGAATAGATTACACTGCTTATCTGAGATGGATCGATAAATGTAAGCAATGGGCAAATTAATTGCTTGTGACAAGAGAAGGCAAACCACAATGTCTGTGTGGATTAACTCTGCAGAGGTCCAAAGAGAGGGAGGAGCGAGTGAGTGTGTGTGTGTGTGTGTGTGCATTTCTTTCCAAGGGTACAAGTGAAGCATTTTCAATCCATATTCAGAGCTTTGGCCTTGAAGGAGAGGGGGAGAGGGGGTTGTGGGCAGTGACCCAGCCCATTGAGAATGAGTGGGGGATTTGAATAAGAAAAATCAAGGCCTTTCTTCAGAAGATACCTAGTACATTATACACCTCTATCTATTCAGGAAATACACAATGAGAGACAGAGAGAAAGGAGGAATATGGTGACAGAGAAAAGAAAATAATAAAATGGCAATGGTTATGATATCAACTGTTTGCTTACTTTTATTTTCACCTATGCATGTCTGTGTGTCATAGTATGTCATATGCCACTGTTACATCTATAGTAACAATATGTCATTGCTACAACATTTCATTTTTCATGCTTTGCAAGCTTTTCATTACTTTCCTTGATTTCCAGCCTATAAAGAGCTGAAAGCAACATGGAATTTAGTTGAATTCTTCTGAGAAAAAGGTACCAGAACTAAGAGGGATCGTAGTTCTGGTACCTTTTTTTATGAATTAATTAGCACCACTTTTTCCTGATGCCAGTTTAAAATGCTGTCGCATAGCTTCAAATGGGAGATAAATAAAAGCAACCAAAAGGAAGAGGAAGGCAAACAGCTCTTCCTTTTGCAATTTCTTGACAGTTAGGGGCACAAATAGAGAAAGACAAGGGGAGAGAAAAGGAATGGAGAGGGGACAACTGAGGAAGGCTGAAAGACAGAGAGTGGGAGAGAGAGAAAGAGAAAAGAGAGGGACAGAGAGCAGCAATCCACTGGTAGTGGGTTCTGTGTGCAGGGATTAGGTTGTTGGAGAATGGGGTGCGCAGGGTGCTGGTACATCGCACAGACCGAACGAGCGAGGAACCCTGCGTTGCTAACATAAATAAATACATAAACAGAGCACTGGCCTGTACCCCTGTCTGCGCACCTCTGCTAAACCCCCTCCTCTGTTTCACCCTTCCCTTTTCCCTCTGTTCAGTGTAGGTCTAGATCATTAAAATGAAGGATAGGAGCACAGGATGTCCCTGTGGAGAGAGGTGTAAAAATAGCCAACCACCATACCACCCCCCCACGTCATTGCCCCCCCACCCCACCACCCCTTCCTCTCTCCCTTTACACTGCTCCCATCCTTTATTTCCTCTCCTTTCTCCCTTCCCTGCCACCTTTCAACCTCCTCTGCCTTTTACTCCTGTGGAATGCCCAATTACTGCAGGAGGATACTTTCAGGAACAGTTCCACTATGCCTGTCCTTCCCACAAAAACAGCAATGCACTTCAATCCAATTTCCCCCACTCCATCAACCAGAGTAACTAGCTTATGACACCCACAACAGAATAGCCAGGAGAAGGACTTTGATCCCAGAGTTTTATGCAAAGCTCCTGGTATAGCTGTGGTATGGTGCGCGACAGAAGGGAAAACAAACTGCTGCCTGGGGATGTGGGTGGCATAGGGCAGGGGGTAACTCTCCCAGCCGGACGGACGGTCAAACATCCGCGCTGATCTGCAGCGCGTGCCTCGCGGGGAAATCAATAATTCATGTGCAAAGATGGGATCTGCTATCCGCCCATGCAAGGTGAACGCTGACGGAGTGTCCGAGGGGGAAACATCTTCTTTTGACAATGGAGGAATTGAGGCTGCTCAGTGTCCAGGTGTTAAATGGGCAACTTGGACCCAGCCCATATTCATTAAGTTTCTCTGATTAAGAGCACTGATATTGGATCAGATACCTGTGTTCATATCCTCACCTTATCCTTTAGGAGCTTAAAGACAAAACTAGTCACAAACCAGAACTCACATTCTTACATGGCTTATAACCACTGGCCCTGGTCTCTTACTGCCAGCTTGTTTCCACTCTCCTGATGCTGGGACGCACAAAGCATGTGAGGTCAGGAGGCGGTGCTTCTTGGCCACCATGGGCTGGGATTGGCTCAGCACAGCTGGATGAATAAGGCCAGACCGAGCCATACTGTCATACAGTCCCCTCATAGCAGTACCAGGTGCTGGCAGTTTATTGGAATGGGAGGCAATGACTGCACAATATGCCAGCTACCCAGTAGTGTTTTGCAATAGGACTCATTGATTGGCCCTTGCAAAGTTTTTATGGTCTCCATGGAAACCATGAGACAAAGCACTTGATTCTACATGGTCTGATCTTTAAAGCATTAGTGGTGGAGCAGAGAGGGTGACTCAAACGAGAGCGGGAGGCTCTGTTACTGCCAGAGATCAAGGGCTGGAGTAAAAACCATGGCTCTCCAGTCCCATTAATTACAGAGGGATGCAGGCAGGAACGCAGCAAAAACTGGGAATGGTCCTGATCTCAAACACATAGACGAAAGCATGAATGCGTGCATACACAAACACACTTGCATGCATGCAGACAAAAGCAAACATCAGTATAAATATTGATACAGATATGCACAAATGCACGGACACACAGACACAAGTTCTGCACTGCTTCTGTTTTTCCAGGTGGCCAAGCTTTCTTTATTCTGGGAACAGGTTGGCCTCACCCCAGAAATCAAATGATCTCCCTCCTGTTCTTTTTTCTGAAAATCACTGGGCGGAGTCATGAAAATAATGCACCCAACAGGAGCTGTACCTCTTACAGGGATGTTGCCATACTGTACTGGGGGTCTCTAGTTGCTATGGGTAGGAATCTGTCACATGGGTCTGGGAATGTGTTATGGAATTTCTCCCCTTTCAGATGAAACAGTGACATTCCTGCACCAGCTCCCTTCCTCCCTCTCTCTTCCTTTATCTGATTTTTATACACTTCCCTAAAGAGCACTACTTTCACCACTCACAACCTGCGTAATCTGATACACAGATCTGAGGACCAAACTTCTCTGTCTCCAGACCACAAATTAGCATCTTTGATGCATTTAAACAGAGAATTGAGGCAGATTATTCAGCGCTTGGCTGCAGCACACTGCTTAAAAATCTGAATGTAAGGGATCTGTTGTGATTCCCTTGATGTATGCTACATGAATGTGGGGCTGTAATGGCACAGCAGCTGTTGAAATTCACATTAAGATGCCAACTTTTTTTTGCGGACAGAAAAAGAAGCTCCTAGTACCCAGCATTAGCGACATGGCTGACTAAAATTAGATTGAGATGAAAAGAAAACTTACTACTCGCTCTCACCCACTCAGTCAGACTTCCAGCTCTGCAGTAAAGAGCAGATGTTAATTATGCTTGTTGAGACCGTTGTACACTGGACACCTTCTCCCTTTTTCTCCCTTTCTTCCTTTAATCCCTCGCTTTTCTGACAGACTGTGTGTGTGCGCGCACACTCGTGTGCGTGTGTGTTTTGGCAGGCAGATCAAATGAAGTTCTGTAAAAAGGCATGAAAGACAGAGGGCTCGGAGACGTTTGATGTGCAGGAATCAAGTCTGCTGAAACTCTGCCAGCGCTCTATCAACAACGCAACACATTGCCAATCGTCTGTGTAGCGCTCCTGGAAGCGCGTCAGAGCGAGTGCCGTGTTGCGCTCCCTGCTTCCGTGCTAATTCATCTGCTTATGTGTGACCTGATTAACAGGGAGCAGTGTTGAGGCAGCACTGGCACAACGTTTGGACAACGTTGAGCCAGTGTTGCTGTTGCACCGGGGTTGTTCTCCAGCTGAGCTGAGCAGTCATTATGTTGGAGGTACCACTCAAACACACCAACTGTAGGCAGGATACAGGCACCTGAATAACCACATGACCTGCTCTTGAATAGTAACACAAGGCCACCCTGCTGACCAAATCCCTCCCTCCATGGGTGACACTGTGTTCAGTTCTTTCGCCTTGCAGGTCTCCTGGTCAAAGCCCTGTTAAAGCCTGGATTCAATTCACATGGGTAATTCAACTGGATGTATCACCTTTAGGGAGCCTGATTCAGTCTCTTCCATTAACTCACAGTAGGAGCAATAACGGTCAGAGACCCAGGGGCCTGCACTGTCCCATTTGAGCCACTGTACTAACTTTGCAAGACAAGGCAGCATGGAGTCATTATCTACACCATGGTAGTGCTACCAGGTAGCTCTTTACAAACTATGCTCCTGTGACTAATTACACTCCATTACTCTATCACTCTGCCACAGCCTTTACACCTTAGAACTACAGCTAAATAAGTCACTATTCAGCAACTAGTAGGGGATGAAAAAGTCAGAGACAATGGATTCAGGACAGTTTCTGTTGGGTACTTGTCTTAGCCTATCAAAGATTAATGATTGCAGCTGTTTTCATTTCCAAACATGAGACCCCGGCTCACGCGTTCGCACATTAGAAGCCACCACTCCAGGAGGAGGTGGGCGCCTGGCACGGAGTGCAGCCCCAGTACACATCGATAACCCCCCTCCCCACCCCCCACCCCCAAACAGTGCTAGAGGGCAGAAGAATCCCTCCCCTTTCCCAATAAGCACCATGAAACGATAACAGACGAATGCACAAATTTAGAGTTCATTTTATGGAAAGCTAATAGGTGACTGGAAGCACTCTATGCAACTTGCCATTCTTGTTCTCTTAAAGGTCAACAATGGATTGGATGAAAACGAGTGAAAACTGTTTTCAAAGCCTTTCAATGCAGACTTGTTAACTGAAGATGAAAATACATTTTCAAGGCCTGGATTCAGTCAGCATTTTTCTTTACTTAGAATCAGGTTTAAATGCAAATATCTCTTCTAACTCTGGCTAGTTCAACAACCACTAAATGAACTGGCTAAACTGAACAAATCCACTTGCATTTATTTTGACTAAATCCTGGCCAAATATACCGGATCTAAAGGGAGCAAACAGAGTGTTAGTAGAGTGTAATGACTGAATACCCTCAGTACTCTGTTCATGTAAGTCTGTGTAGTGAATATTGAGTGTTAGGGAATAGAACAGAATGTAACCCTTTTTAAACATATAAATTCTAACACTGCAAGTATTATAATGAACATTAATCAGCAACCACAGCATGCCGCTTAAAAATATGCACAAAGATTATTATTTTAATTTAGCTAAAAACACAGAGTTAAGATCTTCCTGTTTTATGTATTTATTGTTTTTCTTACAAAACTGCAAATGCTCTTTTGCCACCACATGCTTTTCCTTCTGCATGAAATACATTGAGTTAATAGGAGTGAAGAGTCTCTTAAATACTCTAATAAAAAAAGGTATGAATAACTTCAATGAAACAATTTATAGCTGTTCCCATTATTTTACTGTACATGTCCACTTAAAACCCATCAAGCAGGACCAGCTGGTAGAAATGCACTTACACAGTGTAAAATATTGTGTAATTGTTTAAATCCTACATGTGTTTACAGATGACAGAAGGCTTAATGCAGATGTTGACTATGGAAAGGTGTCATTGACATTGGCATGCATAATGTCACAGCAGCGTGCAGGTTGTACTGCTATTTTTGTTCCATAACACATTGAATTGTCACCTATGCTGTTTCCTGGGTCACACAATAGGTAAATCTCCCCAGAGTCACTTTTAGTGAAGATGCTCCAAGCAGCCCTAAGGCTCAAAACAGAGGAAGAATGAGTCCTCTGGACAACACTGAGGGGAGATTTACCACTGGGCCTAGGTGACTGTATAGTACAGACAAACACAAACATACTCATGCATGGTAACCTTCTACAGATGTGTGGATTTACCATGGTACCTGTCTACTTATGTGGCTTTGAAACATGTGGTTCTTCCGAACTAAAATTTTCAAACTACTGCACATAACGGGCTGATTAAAATGTGAATTCTGAATCAGAAAGCATTATGAAAGGCCAATGTGTACCCCAAAGTAGCACCAAATGATGCACCAAAGCAGGTCACATAGTGTATGTATTCAAATGTTGCTAGCCATTAGTTTCCTGTGTCAAGCACATGCCCTTAGATTTACATCTTACCCAGTAAGTCATGTCATTATTTTCCAGTTGGAACCACTGGCTACAAGTAAAAGAGGAACTATTTTGAACCTAGTTGCTAGCATGACTTCATGGCGCAGTCACATATAGTTGCTTACACAGTACTACAGAAAAACAAGAGGCTTGTAAGGCTTTAAAACATGCCTTTGACACATAATATTCAAAATGAGAGTATGCAACAAAAAATTTTCAATTACCACTACGAACAATTTTGGAAACTGAGGATGCAGTGTTTAGAAATAATTGATTACCAAATGACGGTGCAGACTGGATCAGGGTGCTACATTCTCCACTATCATGTTGACCAAACGCAGTGCTGCTTGCGTCTTTAAGAACTGCCTGATAAGAGAAATAAAACTGACCCTGGGTGGCTGATGACTGGGGTTTGCATCTACTTTTCAGTACAACAAGCGAGTCCATTTCAGTAGCAGGGAGGAGGGAGGCGAAAGGCAGGAGGCGGGGTGGGGTTGTAAGCCACTGCATCTGAGAGGAGGGAAATGGTGTTGATTGGACTGAGCCAGATGTGGGATGAAGGCTTTCCTCAGGTCCTTAACTGGGATAACACGCAAAGCTACAATCCCTCCATCTCTGAAACCTGGGAAGTATACCTCTGAACCTGCCTCTATCTCCCAGGTCTAGTTAACCTTTTACAACATTATTAATTTTTAGCGCTGATCTTTGGCAGACTTCCATAATATCTGCTGTCATTTTAAGCAGCATATGTAATGCGGGTGTCTGGAGCAGATTTCGCAGAGCACGTATACACAGGACTCAACAGCGGTCTGTGCATCTCTCCGTCTCTCCTCTTCCCATTATGCCTCTGGTCCCATAGGCAAAACCATGACCCAACCCCCCCCACCCGCAGCTCTCCGGAATCCTTGGCAACTGCATCATTAAGCACCATTTTTTAAATTTGTTCCTTTAACCCTTCATTAGACCCAATGCCCCAAACCCATGTTCCTCCTCCCCTCCAAAAAAAAAAAAAAAAAAAAAAAGTGAGGGACAAATTTCTGTTTACACTGAGGCCAATCAATCATAATCCTGGAACTAAACGCCATTCCTGCAGCACGAAACGGAGGGTGGAGAAGGCAATGCGCTGCGGCCAATTATCAGAGGGTTCGTCTGAATACACATCTCTGCTCTGTGCTCAATATTCATTCGCCGTGATTGATGAGCCCGCTTTCCTGGGGGAGTGCCCCGCCATCTTTCTGCATGCTGCAGAGAGAGGGAGGGCCGGGACCGTGGACGGAATCGCTCTTTTGCCACGCCAAGAGCATGCCAAGCTTCGCGCCTGCGCCGCAAGCCTCTGGCGGGGTCCTTAACACACTGAGTCAAGCACACTCACTGCCAGTTAGGTTTGTTTTGTTTTTGTTTCCCTCCATATTATTTTTTCACCTAGAGCATTTCTATTATATTCCAATAATAGATGGTGTCTTCTTCACAGAAATTAATGCAGCTAATTACCGAAGCTTCATGTTAATGAAAAGGTAAACACGTGAACAATAGAGGCACTTAGACAAAAAGAAAAAAGTGTATTTGATATCAGATTCAAGGAACATTCTCTTCCTCTGTTATGAAAGACAAATGTGCTTGCTTAATTGGAACATAATCCATTTGTGCTTCAAAATTCATAAGATTACGAGACACATGTTTTCCAAACTATGCCTGCTGTTTTTCACTCTACCTCTGCTTCAAGAAGAAACAATGCACCTGTGATCATGTTCACGTGCTTTTGCGTCCCAAATGCATACCTTTGTGCTTCCTATATATTTTAAACATGCTGTGACACATCCCTGGGTTTCTAAAGTTCTTGAGACACCTACATACTACGGCCCACTGCTAAACAAACCTAAAGGCAGGTACTTATCCAAGTACAATAAAACTTTACACCTCTGCCCGCCCCTGCAGAGGTGACTAGGAGCCCCTGCACCTGTAGGACTGTGTGCTGCTCACTTCTGCACCAGAACGACGAGGAAACAACCAAGCTGCAGAGATGAGCTCCCCGCCTTTGATGGCAGTCTCAGATGAAGGTGGCAGAGAGGAGCCCACACACGCACACACACATTTGGATCGTGTCAAACCCTGAGCTGACGTCTCTGTCAAAAAAGTGCAGGCGCGATGTCTGCAAAGCTTCGTGCGTCTCAGCTCAGCTTTCAACGTGGTTCGGCGGCGGTGTCGGCGGCGAGGGTTTAGGAGCCACTTGCACTTGCTTTCCCTCCTCTTGAAAGAAAATGAAATCCTTGCGGAGCGCTGCAGGAGATGTCTCTGCAAACAAAGTAAACTTAGCAGCAGAGGCACTGGAGCCTTTCATGGCATCCTTTTTTTATTTTAGCACCTCTACATGATAAGTTTCGCACCAGGGCATGATGGGAACCCCTCTGAACATAACATGTGCACCACACAGCTATGGTATGTCCTTGACTGCATCAACATTAGTCCTTAACTTTGACTAAAAAAATAAACGTAACATGCTTCACGACACTGGTATGACAAAAATAGGGCCTGTTAATCAAATCTAGAGCATGTTTACACTTCTTACGTTTTGGTACCCATCACACACCTGTAATGCATCTCTGCGATTGATTTCAATGAAGGCAATACATTAAAACACAGAAGCAAATTCGTGATGGACAGAACTACTCCACATTCCTCATTGAAAAAGCTGCCAGAGCTGCCAATAGGAGAGTTTAGGATGGAAGTAGCCCCTTCATATTTAAAAACAAGATGGAGAAGAAACATGGGCCTAAATGCATTGAGTTGATATGCTTTCCACACTGAACATATATGACCATTTCTGCCCAGTGAATACACTAACAGCAAAACAACAACATATACCATTTCCTCATTCTGATGCATATTACTATTAGTGGTGTGAAAAGAGCCTTAGGCCCATGACTTGATCAAAAGCTGAGCTAACACAGCTGGTATCTGCTCCATGGCTCATTGGCTAATGAGACACCAGGTGCAACTTGGTTTCTGGTTAGTAAAATTGTAGGTATGGGGTATGGGGAGCTGTCTGAAATGATTATGAATAACCATAATCCCAATCCAAGTTACTGTAAAATCCTGGCCTGAGATTATGGATCACATTTTTATAAGCATTTTATGTTCAACTAAATGACTTAACAGTGAAGGAGGGAAACTCAACCACAATGGTGGTTGCAACACCATTGTGTTAAAACCACCTGGGTAAAGCACGACAGCCATTTTGTGCCACAGGGCTCCCCATAGTTGGTTGTTAGCTGCATATTGATTCTCCATGAGGACAAAAGGAGGACCAGGCTCACGGTAGAGAGTGGGGTTGGGTGGTTTTGGAAGATCTGTTACCAGGCCAGTGCTGGGGAGTAATGATTAGAGAAACTGAGGGAAATGTGTGGGATGGAGACAGGCAAGCAGCATTGCAGTGCGCTTCTGTAGCACATTGGAGACGCTCCTGTGCGTCACTCATCTGACGCTCCCAAACTGAGCTCTACATCGAGTCAGATCAAACGTCCCCTTTCATTTCTGCTTGAGATCTGTGTGCGCGGGAAGGGAAAAGCACAGAACACAAAAAGAATTCTCTCTTTCGCTCCCCCCTGCTCTGCATTACCTCCTTTGACACTTCTTACACTTCTTACATGCTTTTCTTTTTTTTTTTAAAAGTGGGCAGACATAAAGAATCCATGGTGATGGTTTGGAAACTGGAGCAAAAGGATCTGATTGCAAAATAAAAACTGACATATAAATGCATTTATTTATACACAACTATAAAATATCAAATATTCCCTGCTGCAGACAGTCGGATGGAGACGTGGGTAGTCAGAATGGCTGAGGATGATCAGACAGCAGTGGCAGTATCTCTCCAAAGGAGCCACAAACTTCTTTCACTCCTGGTTGCCCCAGGCAACAGCAGCCCAAGCGACAGAGATGCCACCCGTCTCTGGACGGATTTAACGCCTTTGGAGTGAGACTTCTGACGAAGCAGGTCCCTGACAGACCAGCACTGCACTTCAGCCACTAGCACACTGTCTAAACATTGTGGACTGAGGCATGGCCTCCTGTCTTTGTAACTGTGGGATTTGTGTACTCACAGTATAGAACCTGCTGCAGAGGCTGTGTACCTTCCAGCATCATCTTCCAGCACCAACCAGCACTTCAATAACCTAAAAATTGTCTCACTTATCCCATTTTATGTGTACATACCAATACCATTCAGAAATCCTCCAGTATAGTTTTACAGTTGCATCACTCTGTGATGAACAGCTGATAAGGCAATACTGACCGTTTTGTGCAGTCCATTGACCTTAGAGGCCATAAATGTTTCTCAGCTGCTCTCTGTGGGAGGTAAGCTGGCCACCTGAGTCTGCCTGGATAGCAGGTGAAGCTTGTGCAGCACAAACATTTTGATACGGCCCATGGACAGAGTGTTTTCTGTGCTCACAGTGCTGCATTGATACTGAGACAAAGCGAAAAAAGAGAAAATAATTGGAGAGCCGTCAATTTCTCTTTCAACCTTAGTATGTGTGTTCTGCAAAATACTGCGAAATGTCAGAAATTGTCATTTCTTTGTACAATGTCCCAAAAGACAGACAGACAAAAGAAATCATATTGCAGGTATTAGCTTGCATGTCACATTTTTTGTGAAATGAGCCCTAAGATGAGAGGCCCCATGCACAGGAAAGGACCCTATCAAGGTTAAGTGTTACACAGGAAGAACAAAGGCTATCTGGCAGGGGTGTGTGGGTGGAGCTCAGAGTAGCAAAGTGCAGCAGTGTACGGTCACACACACACACACACACACACACACACACACACACACACACACACACACACACACACACACACACACACTTCCACATGCACAGTCACCCTGCATGCATGTCAATATTGTTTCTTATGTGTAATATTGGGATTCAAATTTTTCTGGGTATTTTTCTGGGTAAATGTAGTTTAATTACACCAAACCCCCCATGATTAATCTAGATTTATAACCCAGAGTCTGTTGTTCTTGCTGCATTGAGATGTCAGGCTCTCCAGCCAATCAAATTCAGTTTTAATCAAGTGATTGACACCACAGTATCTGATAGGTCCTGCCTTCAGTCCATGCACCACAATTATCAGGCCACAGCTTTTCCTGTCTGCTGGATGTTCAGCCATTAGGAGCAAGGCTGTGTGCTTTGATTGAGTCAGGGTAAATTTCAATCTTGTTTGATTAAATTGCATATGCCCTTACATAATTCTACTGACTAAACGTTTTAAGAGATTGTGATTTTAGAGTTGAACTGGCTTTTAAAAATGAATTAGTCACAGCGCAATTATTTCAAAGGTACGAAGCCTTTTGCTAATGAGAGAATATATTTTGCATGAGAGCCCTTTCTGCTGTGTAGTTTGCACTACTGCTGGAACAAACAACAAATTGGAGAGGAGACATGTGGGGACATAGCCCACATAGGGGGCAGGGTTGCATCCCCCTCACCTTTTGTGGGAACAACATTAATGACTGTCCCCTCCCTCCCTCCCTCCTCTCGCACACAAACTGTAATACTCTTTTAATATGCACATCATATTGGAGTAAACTACATGAAACCTGCCCAATTTTTCATGACCCCTGCTACACACAGCTACATTCCACATGATACCCTCATCACTGTACATCTTTAAAAAAACAATAGTAATTGTCGTACCTCAGGGGTACAGTTTCTCCTGGAATGAATTGAGTATCCTTTGTTCTTGTGATGCATTGAGTGCTCCAAGTTCTAACACCCCCCACTAGGTCCTATATTCCACGCATCCTTTACCTCTGAAATAGCTGAGATTGTATGAGTTAGTGCAGGAGAGAGGGTGAGTACAGAAAGGCACACTCTCTGGAAATGAGTTTTAAAGTCAATACCACTCTGGAGGAATTTGGGAAGCAGTCTGGATCTGGACCTAGAGGGCTTGAAATGGCGCAGCCTTTGGAGAGCTCTTTGATAAGCAGCTAAATTAGACCTGGATGACTTCACCACTCATCCAATTAAGGGCTTCAGTAAGAAAACCCACATCTGTGGCAGAGACCAGATTCAGCCGGGCCCTTGTTGCCTACACCTGTTATACACGCTTTAGCAGATGGAGTTGGAATGATTAGAAGCATTTATCAAAGGCTTTCTCTTTAACGAGGAGCCAGAGAAAGGCACCAGCCCTGACACACAGGTTTCGGTTAAATGTTCCCTTTGGAGGCTCATTCCCTCTCCCCGGGGTCTGTACCTCACACACGCACGCTCACCGCTAACACGTGCATGCGCTGCCTTTTACTTCCGCTGTATTTCAAAAGCAGATACATAACGCTTCTGGCACAGAAAAGGACACAGATCTCCCCTTCTGGTCTCCTGCAGTGAAAGCATTCAGAAAGCTTTGAAAAGCCTTTAGTCTGATAGAGGGTCCATTGATCCTGCAGGTCAATCGATTGATTTCCAGGCGGCTTGCTATTCGTGCCTCAGCACAGACGATTCCCTTTATATTCTTTTTCGAGGCACTAAGGATCATTCTCCGCATGGCGAAAAGAAACGCGGTGGCATTCTCCATGGACAGGAAGAGAGGAGGTCAAGTTTTGAGTATGCCCCTCAGCACCCATTCAAAACGATGGATCATTGTGTCCTTTTGATTTATTCCATCCCTCCTTTTCACTCTCCAATCCTCCTGCCCCTCCTCCTGCTTCAGCTGAAGCATGCCGGGCATAGACTGGGATGAAGTCATCAGAGTCCCGAGGTGCTCAGGACTGGCCTGGGGTCGCTCCTGTCTGCAATATCTCACAGATGTTCGATGGGGTGCTGCAGGGGCTGGCACTGGCCCCCGACGCAACCCCTTCCCAAAAAGAAAACCTCCCAACCCCTCAGCCCGTCTGTCGTCTGTCCTGGGACAGGCTCATTAGAACCCCTGGCCGAGCCTCCGTTCTCGTGGTGGCAATAAAGTGGGACCCTGAGCAGATGGCTGCAGATGTGTGTGTGTTTGCATGCGCATTTGCAAGGTTAGCAGATAAACGAACAGGAAAGAAGGGAGAGTGAATGGCTAAAGCTGAAAGGTTGAAAATGAAGACCTGACGAGCCCCTCCTGTGCCCACTGCCTGCTGCCAGTCATGCGGATCACTGCGTTTTGGAATGTTAACCTTACTGTGCTGAACACTGTCAACTAGCCCAAACGAGAGAGAGGGAACGACAGATCGACTTTGTTCCTCTTGGCCTATTTCTAGAACCTGTCTCTCCTGTCACCCTGTGTCAGGACAACCTCTGAAGACTCTGCACCTCTTGACAGAACTGCAATTCCATGTTCTGCCCATGGGAACGAACACAGAAATGTTACTCACATACACTCCCACCAGTCAAATCCATATCCGCTCCCTTCAGAAACATCTCGACTCAATACAAAGTCAGTTCACCTTGATGGAGGACATAAACTATGACTCAACATCTCCCCATTATTGGACAGGGGTATGAGAGGTGACCTAGCAGAGATGACACCAATTTTAAATGAGAGGACAGTGGTGACCCTCTGATCTGGGACATGTGGTGAACAGAATGACTTCTTTATTTGGAACAAAGGAGAAACACAGCGATTGGAGTGACTTGTTTATTTTGCACAGGGGTATGCCATGTGGTTAAATGACTTTGGGCTTTACTGAAGCCAGTTGCCCAACAGACAAATTGAGTAACCAACTGATTTGGGAAAGCAGCCAGTGGAGTGACTCTAGGATGCCGGAGAGGGCATGGGAGACGTGATTAATCTAATTTTGGATGGGAGAGAACAGAGTGATCCAATTTCATGGGACAGGGGTGCTTGCAGAAGGACCTGGTGCTTTTGCCTCATTGGTCTGGAATATCTGTGGAGTGTGGAGTGACCCGTAAGGAGATCGTCAGCACTGGAGGCCGAAAGGTGATTGGACCATAATAGGGGTGTAATCAACCCTTCAGCTCTGGTGTGTCCCAGTCATGAAATGGGACAGCAGCTCGGCAACTCTGACGCGGAATCCAATGGATGGGAGCTGGCCTGAGATCTCACTTCGCCTGTGGGCGTTTCTTCTTTATTGATGAAAGAAAAACCCACTTCCGTCTCTCAGTATGGACTGTCATATATCTTCAAGCATGACAGAGAAAAAATAACTCTCCTCACCACAATTTTGCTTGTCTATCTTTATCTTTACTGACTCCCAAAAGAGATTCTGGCATGTTTGCCACAGGCCTGATTTCCATTTCAGCTAATGATGTGCATAAGAATGCACATGAGAATGGCTGACAAGAGTCAAGCCAAACAGAAGAGATCACTACGGTCATTGAACTTTTCTTGCAATTTTTACAGGCCCCTGGTCAACATGCAGTGTGCTGGCAAAATCATAGTTTCACTCAACTGAAAAGAAGTTATGTAGAAATCTTAAATAAACCAATTCCACACTTCAGACAGGCAATCTTGCCTTACACCTTATGTATTTTAGGGACATTACATTAGCAAGTATTACTTGCCAATATAAAAAAGAACAGGAGACATGGTAATACAGATGGGAAATATAGAATTAACTGACTAAATCTAGAATGAGTTATTTGATTTTTAACAAACAATGTACCTATTATCAAGTATATTGACTAACATAGCAATTCCCAAGGGACTACTTCCACTGGGGTTTAACCTTTTCTCCTGACCAGTATCTTTTGAGTAACGGTGCATTACATTAGACGTCCATGCATCTGCCATCTTGTCAGAACCTATGAATGAATGTTTGGGGCTTCCTCATATTGTATGATCATTTTTTCATGTAGAAGAAGCAACAAAAATCCTCTGGATGGTAAGTTTATGAAAAACATACTGAAAATAAATATGTACATATACATTTTTGCATGATGCATGCACACACACATGCATGCGCACACACTTACACATACACACAGATATATGAGAATGCACACACATATGTATACAGTAAAATGTGTACACTCACAAATGCACATAAACCACAAACACAGTCACTCAGATACACCCCCACACTGACTGAAAGCATTGTTAAGTCATCCTTTGGGATGATATATGAATATTCACAGCTACGCAAGCTGTTTTTGCAGCCTGAAATAAAAAATGTGCAGGTACAGTGATATAAATGTTCTTGGTGTTGTCATTATTCCTGGCCACACTCTAAATGCTGAAACAACATTTCACTGACACATTTTTCAATAAAATATTCACCGAAAACAAATTTGAAAACAGGTTCTTGATTACACTGTTCAACAACTGCAATTATACCACTGACCAAAACTAGAGGGGGGCAGGAGTACAGACCGACAGGGGCCAGTTTTGATGCAGCACTGTAGCAGCAGACAGGTGGTGAACGTGAGTAACAGAATGTGGAGGTAACAGAGCCAGGGCTGAGTGAAGGCCCAGCTCCATGACACCATCACTCAGGCATGGCCGGGCGTCCGCGCATGTGTGTGTGAGAGATTTCCAGACGAAGCTCGCAGGCCCCCCCAGTAGGGCTGGAGAATGTGGCCGCGATCGATGTGGCGGCGTGCGGTGTGGATCGATCGGGATTAGGATCCTGGCAGGGAGTGCTCGGTGGGCGCTCTGGGTCTTCTATCCCATGTGGGGCGGCCCAGTCCAGTGGGCGGCGCACCCATGGTGTGATAACACCTGGCAGGACCACGCGCAAGAGAGGTGGAAACAGATTTAAACCCAGACCCCCGTCCGGGTGCATCCGCTAGTCACTGATCGCTTCACTTGCATCGCCCACCAGGGGGCTATACTGAGCTAATAGGCCCGAAATCTCAGGGGGGTGAAGCCCCACAGGCACCCTGTGGGCGGCGCAGGATTATCCTGTTGCTCAAGGACAGAGAAAGAGCTGTGATTCGCTCAGGAACACACCCCCTTTCCACATGCTCCATCCAATCCCATTACTCCTACGCATGGTGACATCACCACAAAGACAGCCAGAGCCGGAACAACTCATTCTCCTACTGGAAAATTAATCTCTTTCTCTCTCTCTGAAGTTAATGTTATTTAAATTCTGGGAAGCTTTCGGGGTGATTTCACCGTAAATATAACATTACACAGAAGGGTGTCATTACTCATATACACCATTTAAGATAGTTAACTAACTTGTGAGGACAAAGCAATGCAAATGACCCCCACATTCTGAATAAATCTTACATTAAAAGTGAAACTTTCTTCCTCAATAGAACTCCCACAAAACCCTTGATGAAAATTGTAAAGTATGTTGACACGTTCTCCAGCACTCAGCTGTGACTGAATCCATGAGAGGTGTCTGAGCTGATGTCACTCATCAGTCTTGCGCCAAACCCTTGCATTTCCTGCCCCATGTGCCTAAGGCAGGGCGTCCCGCCAGACCCCCAGTACGAGCTCCGTCACATCTTGCAGCACACAATGTCCATTTTTTGTGTGCGTTTGGCAGCGAGGGCTTGTGATCATTATCTCTGAGCTGACATGCTGCGCAGCTCCCCTCTTCCCCACAGATGAGGATTCAGATTAATTAAAATTCCAAGAGCATGTCACAGTGGCAGAATCAAAGCAGATCACGGGGCACAGGTCGAGGTGGAAAGACAGAGAAGAGGAGAGCTGGAGAGGAGGAGGTAGAGGAGTTTGGGGGGGAGGAGGAGAGGATAGACATTCTCCATGACAATGTGCAGAACGCCGGTGCTCTACGCTCAAGGACTCTGGGTACAGGAGGGACATGGGCAGCCGGTGTTAGACCTCTCTCTCACTCTCTCTCTCTCTCTCTCTCTCTCACACACGCCCACAGCCGGAGCATGGTGGGCTCAAGATCAGATCTAATTCTCGCTCCTGCAGGGCCTGCTGACAGCTCGAGGGTCCGCGTTCTTCAGACGCACCGCTTAATTAGCAGATTGTCAGTGGCACAAGGTTGAACAATCAATTAGGGGGTCAGAGGAGAGGAGGCCTCGCCCGTGCAGATGCACCCACTGCCCTTCACATGACTCTCTCAATCTCCACACCCCACCGCTTGTCAAATCCAAAGTCAAAATCAAAGGCTAAAGGCACTTTCACATATAGTTCACTTAAAAAGATTTGCTTCAAGTTCACTTTGAAAATAAATTTGTTTGTTTAATTTACTTCATCCTCATTTCATACCAGGGAAAGTATTGGATTTAATTTCCAAGTTAATTTCCTTGTTAGGAATGGTTAATTGATTAAATTGATGGTATTTTGTGAAAATATTGTAAGCATTGTCTCATTGCTTTTAGTTTTTAATGTTTCATTACTCTGCTCCAGCTCTGTGGAAACTATAAAATGAGAGAAATTCTGGAAGTGGTGACAATGCAACAGAATTTTGTGCATGGCTTGCAGTTGCTGTTGGGTGTGAAAATCTCCTCAAACATCAATTAATGCCATTGGTTCAGCTGCTGTCCACATTAGCCTAGAGGATGCTGCTTACAACATGGTTCAACATTACCCAATGACAGTAAATCCAATTGTGTTTGACTGATCACTTCCTGGTGGTTTATGATCAATTGGACTAGTTTCCACACACCCGTGCGTGCACACACACCCACACGTAGGACTTATAATTCATATGTGTATTATTAAGTAATTTAGATGTATCATACAGAGCAGAACTCAGCTTGAAGGGGAAAATAATGCATCATCCACACCCCCATCTTCTCTCTGTCAGCAGTAATATTTATGTATGGAAACCATTATCTTGCTGTCTCTCATTCTGTATTATTGGCACTCCTTCCTTGTACTCTTTCAAATGCAGCTACACCTGGTGCTGTCTATGTGACCACTACACAGGGTAGGGTGGACTGGGCTCTTGGCAGGCGAGCAAGGAGGATGGAATGACCAGCTGAGCCCACCACAGAACACCAACCATGTCTGCAATGGACCAGCATGCAGTTCTGTGAAGGGTGGTCACAAGGGCTCCTTTCAACCCAGCATGCATGTGTCCAACTCGAATACATTTGTGGCCATTGGGATGAGAATCACTGCAGCGAAATATTGTCTGTGCCACATCTTTATCGATTTGCCATTATAATCCATGCACGATGTGCGGAACAACGAATGCTGTTGCTGAAGAGTCGCTTGTAACAAGGAAGAATGGAGGGATGCGTTCCTTATTGTCCCAGACGGGAGGAAGAAACAATGCTCACTGCTGCGGAGGTAATTGTTCTGATAATTGTATAATGCCCGTGATAAATGAACTGAACACACTGGCTTTGCCAAAACAGTGAGACTAATTGGCTCTGGAGCTGTTTAAAGAAATGTGATTAATGAAGTTTGTGATGTGTGGTTTATGATGGAGGGAGAGCTGGCTTGTGATGCGCACCGTCGCCAAGGAGCAGAAGGGAGAGCGGCAGCCAATCCATCAGAGCAAAGGGAACGTTATCGACTGCTTTTGGACCGCATCGACTGACCGTAGCTGTCTGAGTGAGCGTGGGGGTGTTTCAACACATCCTAAGGGGGTGTCGACAACCAGCACCAACTCAGCAGAAAGAGCGGGGGGGTGGGGGTTTGGCTGGGGGCGTCAAAGGTGTTTTTATTATTCGGACAGATTAATAAGTGTTTTCACAGCTGATAACAGCATTGCAAATTGTCGTACGCAGACTTATTTTTCGTTACTGCCTGAGTGAGATGCTATTGATTACTGGAGTGTACTTGCTCTAGGGATAGTTTGTTCATCTCGGTATCTTCTTATTGGCTGCTGGGAGTGAATGCAGCGCACAAGTCCTGATTCAGAGCTAAAGACTGGACACTGCAGCACACTGCGATGAGGCGATAAGCTGGATGCTCATACAACCATAACTCTGAGCTGCCAGCAGTGTGGCGCTGCCTCTTCGCATTGATTTACCGTGCTAAAATGGTGTGACCTTGTATTGTGCATGTGGCATGCTGGATTCAGACACAATCTGTTGTATTGTGCCTCTAGAGTAAATGCAGTCTGTGGTTGTGGAGACCCCAGTACAGTTAGTGAGACATACGAAATGCAGTATTGACGTGTGGTATACCAAAACCCAATGCAGTCAAAGTGTTCATCAGAACTCAATGAAATTTTTGCCCTCCTTCAGGCCTGATTGGTGGCAGGTCAGCGGGCAGCACCAACATACCATAATGGGGTTTGTGTGTACCCACTGACCCATAATTTAAGAGATCAGCTGTCATCATGCTTCTTTACTGGGGATGGGGGAGAAGGAGTAGGGTTTGGGGTATAGGGAGTTAGGTACCGAAGCAAAGCCAGGTGAATCTCTGCAGACATTTGATCCAAGCCATGTATAATTAGAGCCAAATGAAAATGCAGATTTGTAATGAGATAGCAAAGAAAGGATTGCCTATGAAACTAAGCTTTTTGACAACACAAATACAATTTAGATTTGAACAGGGAGGTAAAGTGGAAAACCTCAGGGAAATTGCACACAAAGAGAAAAATTAACCTGTGCAATTGATGCAGATGAATTAGGAAACACAATAACACAGAACCAAAATGCAAATGAGACCGCCTCTGTTGATCACTGACAGGGAGGCTATGCTAATCACACTCTAGTTAGCCCAGTAAACGAGTCATAGCTCGATCCACTAATTTACCTAAATAAAAAGAGAAGCCCCATTTAGAGGGAGAGACAGCAGCTCTGATACTCAATGGCAAAAGATCAAACAGTGAAAAAACAATAAATCACACAATAATCTGCTTATTACCATTGTGTTGCTGTGATCTCTCCTTTATCAAGGCTTTAAAGGGAAAACACTGACACATTGTTTCAACAGACACACAAGGCACTGAAAGGACGATATGAACTGTTATAAAAATCCTGTAAATCAGTAGAAGAGTCATATTGTATATACAGTCATGTTATGTATGCATATTATGAATTATACAGTATGATGTATATACAGTGTATGTGTAGATATTAAAATAGCACAACTATATTTTCTCATCTATGCTTGCAGCACATACATGTGTAGTGCATAGATGTTACATGTGAGTTCACACAGTATTTCACAGCATTATTTCATGGAGAGAAGTCAGACGCACAGGGCAGACAATTATTTACTGGTTAGGATAGAGCACGTGTGTAAGTAGGTGTTGACAACGTGGGCTGGAGATGGAGAAGTGGTGAGGCCAGGGGAAATACCAAAATCACTGTCCACCAAGCCTATGAGCACATGGGAGACAACAAACCACACAAACACACACAGAAAACTGGCAGGGCTGGGGGTTCAGTGCACTTACTGAGTGGGACGTCACTGTAACGATCATCATCATCATCATCATCATCATCATCATCATCGAGGTAAGCTTTCAGTGTCCAAAAACAAAGAAAAAAACAGAAATAATAAAGAGGAAAAGAAGCAGGCATGCCATATGAAGTGCTACTAAAATACACACACTCTCTCTTCCACACACACACATAATGGAGAGGGATTTAGCTTTTCTAATTGCCTAACCATCTTCTCTATTATTGATTATTTGGTTCGTAAAATGTATTCTTCTGCTCTCATCTCTGAGGCTCAGCACTGCTTGTTCAGCCATGGATGAGAGGAATCCGTCTTGTCTCCTGTCATGGATCTATGACCAACCAAGCTGACAGCTCCTTATTGATGCTCACATTTATTTAGTTGGTTATTTCCTGAAAGGCAACAATGAAATGATATTGAGAGGAGTTGTTTTTAAGCAAGCAGTGGATTTCTCCCCTGGCTAAACCCTGTTATCGGGTTGATCTGCTATTGACAATGCAGTGTTCTGTCGGGTCTGTCATATTCAGGTTTGAAGCATGGTGAAAAGTCATTTTAATGCACCTTGTCCACTCCATGCCTTTTTTCTTGACATGCAATTTTCTTGCATGAATACAGAGGGGCAAGGCCTCTGTGCACATCTGTGCATTTCTCCATATCCAAATCAGGGCAGCTCGACATAATGATGCAACCCCATCAAACAACGCAGCAACCGCAGAAAACAAAAGCATAATTCAGAAAGGATTACTGGGGAGAAAGGAGGCATGAACAGAGAAGCAGAGAGGAATGGGGAAGAAAGAGGAGGATAAATGAAGATTCAGGGTAGCAGAAGATGAGTGAAGAAGAAAGGAGCAGAAACAAAGCATGGAAAGATGATAAGAGAGTTGGGGAGAAGAGAAGATATGGGAGGAGTGGGGAAAAGACTTCAGATGTCAGGAGAGACATCTGAGGACATGGAAAGCATTGGTGTGAAAGAGAACAAGAGAGAAAGCAGAGAGAAGGAGCAACAAGCCATATGGAAGGAGGGAGAGGGGAGGAGAGAGTAGAAGAGCAAAGACATGTAGAGGAAAGAACGGAGGAGGAGAGAGAAGAGGAAGTGTATGAGTGACATATTAACTTTCACACATGGTTAGCTCAGTGCAGGCAGTCAGGAAGGACTCCCCATTGAGGACTACACTAATGGGATGAGAGGAGAGACAGCTGGAAGAGGTGAAGCAGGGCTGCCAGACGGCACTCGCACTCCTTCACAACAAACAAATAATGCAGCGGTAGTGCTATCCATCTCTGTCATTGAGCCTGCTGTTCCACCAGTGCAGCATACACATGGACTGTGCTGCCGTGACACTGCGCTTCCAGTTACATTAGCGCAGAATGGCGGCCATGACACCCTGCCATGGCACTGGGCACTGTACCTCCCACTGTATTAACACAGCACTTAAAGACACACACACAGTGTGCTGACCACTGAATTATCACATGCACTGATGTAAACCCAGAATGCATTCTGCAACCCACCCAAGCCATTACACAGTCCTGATTCTCTGCTCATGTTTCCCAGTCACATCACACCAGTGCTTTGGCCAAAGTGCAAGTGCCAAAAAACAATGGAGCAGTAGCACAAAACAAAGTTGGCACATTCTGTGTCTTGGTTGAGAAAGTTATGGAAAAATGATACAAATCGTATATGCTTCCAGTGAAAGAAAAATTTAGTTCCACCTCTCAGACATTTGCTGCTTCATTTAGGGCCAGATTATTGAGAGAGCCATGTGCTGGGCAGCATCTGCATTATGCTAAGTATGAAAAGTCATTACCGCAGAAAAAATTCTCAATTAGCACTATGCTGATACAATGAACATGTTCATAACAAACGATCAATGATAGTTTACTGCCATTACTGCTCCCAGGGAGGTGCCTCTAAGAAGACATAGGGGATATTATTCATCGGCAACACAAACTCTCAGGGATGTGAAATAATGAAGTAATGAGGATTATTGTCAATAACTGCAGTTGTACACACTGCTGTTGAGGGGAGCTTGATTATCAGGGGGAGAGAGTCATTAACTGGTTCATTCAACCTGGACACAGAGCAAAGTCTTGCTGTGATCCTATAGGTCACAAGAGAAATCAACCCTGATTGGTTCTGATTGCGCTTGACATCACAAGCTGTCTTGGCCCTAAGAGAGAGTAGACCATTACAAGGAGCAGCACTTACCAAGTAACCCTGGCGAGCACTTCTGTAATCAATATAGTCAGCCTGAAAAAGTCATTATTTCATTGTTTCATACTGGAATCTCTGTAGTAAATATAGAGCAGCGCTCCATGGGAACACCCTTAAACCTTAATTTAAAATGAATCATATCATTTTCAGAAATACCATACAGATGGAAAATGGCATCTTCTGCAATCTTACACCAGCGCGTGAGGCCTAATGGAAGAAACAAATCCAGGCCTTCTTATTCGCAGTCTTAGCAGGAGGCAGGATGGTGGACAGTGACAGAGATGTGGCTGAAGCAGAAGTAAGCGGGACCACAGCTGAAGAACATGCTCTGTTCCGCTCTGCCTCAGGAACTCTATGCTATCACCTGTAGCCTCTCTTCCCTCTTATGGCTGCTCACCTCACTGCCCTCAACCCATGGCTGTGCGAATCCGGGCAATTGACATGTTCATTAAAACCAGCGCCTTGGACTACAGGCCTGCCAGAGCCTCGAACCACTTCATCACCCCACCAGGGCATGTGGGGGCTGTGGACAGAAAATCCCCAGCACTGACTCCAGGTCAAAGCGCTCCCTGCATCACTGGTGAGGAGGCAAATAAAATGCCTTTCATGCACCTCAAAGGGCTCACTTCCAACCTCCGCTCAGGAAAAAGGTTGAACAGTTTCGTTTTACAATTTGGCCCTCAACACTTCACAGACATGGAAGTGGTAATGAGGTTCAGCGAAACCCTGAAAGGAGAAGTCAAAGAAATGTTCTAAAAATTTTCTGGAACCATTTCATGAACATGCAATGTTGTGTAATACCAAACCTCGTGGATACTGGAAACGGACCTGTGTGGTGCTGTGATGGTAAAGTCAAGTCCATATATAAGGAAGACTATGGTAGGATGAGCCATTACATTACATTACATGAGCCATTTCTTACATTTTCCAGCAAAACTTTATAAAAAATAGAGGTTTTCCTTTAACAGTGGTACAGGGGCACAATTTCTCTGCACTGTTTTCAAATCAAACAGCAATTTTCTAGTGCTTTTATTTAAGATAGTTATAACAGAAGTATGTCTTTTAATGGGAATGCCTTAAAAACAGTTAATATACTTTCATAACTGTTTGTTAGAGAATAGTTTTCAAACACCCTAAGCTATATTACAAAATATATAGCAAGACACCTAAGATGGTATGAATTGTGTATCTCTCGGCTTCCTCAATAGTCCACCTATTTGGCTGCTGTCTCTCCTTTCTAGCTTTTCTGAGATATAAGCAGGTTTTCTTTTATCACACCTTTTGGAAGGTTCCCTAACCCTCAGCATGAAAAAGCATAACTCCAAGTTCAGACTCAATTTTGTTATCAAAGATCTTGTGAGCTTCTTTTTTGTTGTCATAGCCTACTTCACCTTGATCGGTATACAATCAATACATCTCTTCAGTTATTCTATCTGTTTCATGTTCCTCTGCCACAGACTGAAACGGCTTCCCTACTGACACTTTCTTGGCTGCTCTTTCTACATCATCTAGTGGTGTCCCTGTTTGGTATTTGATTGTCGATTTGCAGCATCTGCCCTGTAATGTTAGATATTGCAAGTTAAAACTAACCAAGACCTGTATCAAATTAAATTCTGTATATAGTGTATATTGACATAACTTTCAGAGTCATGGACAACACACAAAGTGTTACTGTGTCTCAGATTATGTTTTATTATCTTTATTAATTGTACTTTTTAAATGTGCCTTCGATGTAAAACAAAATAGAATTTCATACACACTCACAAACTCACACAGAGAGGTAACAAATCTAAAAGGACAAAAAGAACACGGCTGTGAGAAAAAATGGAAAAAAGAGCTTGATGAGCGAGACAAAACCTACAGTGCAAAAGGCATGATAGTTGCATTAGAGAAGCATTCATTATCAGTTATCATTAGTGATGAAGAGGACGGTTAAAAACAGGATGAGAGTAATGCTTCCAAATAGCTAATGGCTGCATTGTGGAGGTATTAATCGCCTTGCGCCTCCAAGGAGAGTTGAGAGTTCCTGACACATCTATTCTACAAATCAAGTTTATACAGGGAATCAGTGGGGAGGTCAAGCATGTGTGGCATATGATATCATCAGACTGATTCAGTGTGTGTTAGTGAGATTTACAGTTCTCTTCACTGTATTATGACTAGGATACATTCACTACAGTATAATACACAAGTTTCAGTGTACATGAATAACTGAAGGTGATGTCAGGACATACTAACATAATGGGCTTTTTTGGAAGGTGTGGGGGAGTGGCTTTTGAAATAAAATGGGTCCATAAATGGGTCAGTTCACTATGATGCAATGATTATTGTCTGGGAATGCAATTACACAGTGGGTGCTTTTTCTTCACACAAAGCAGCCTTATAAAATTGTTTAAATGACCTTTGTATAGAATTGTGAACTTTGCAAAAATATATTGTATTAATTGTATTTGGGGATTTCTAGACATAAAAAGGAATGTTTATGCAAAAATGTGTCATGTGTAAAAATGTGTCTGGAAAGCTCATTACTAGATTTATGTTGGGAATGGAGGTTTGCATTCTTGAGAAAAGAGGACTTTATAATTGGGTGACCAAACATGTAATATTTTGACTCTGTGGTAAATGTTTTATATTAACAGGGAGTTCTGGACCACAATCAAATGAGATATTGATGTGGTGGGAGGTGATTTTTTAAAAAAAAACGTTTTTAAAAATGTTTTAAAACATGAAACACTTAAAAACTGAAAAATGATTATTCTCATATCCATGATGAAGGTAAGTAAAACATATTCCCTCCCAGTTGGGAAATAAAGAATGCTTCATTGTAGAGGGCTACGCCAAGGTTGGGTCAGATCGGGGCTGAGTTGAGATTTGTGTCTCTGGACTGAATTAACATTGAGCCAGACTTTGATGGATGTAGATATTGCTGAGCAGTTGAAACACTAATGTCTTATTTATTGTCTCCCTAAGGAATGGCAGATCAGGAAAGTATGCATTTTTGCTGTTAAATGCCAATCAATGAGGATATGTATGTGAGTCTTCAGCATTCTTTTTAGTAGCTATTGAAAAAGAAATAATTTGTAATGATTGTAGCTTCTAGTCTACAAGTTCAAATTTTCTTTACTGTTTTGTGATTATTATTAATTTTTCAAAACCTCTTTTGAGGAAGAAAGACATGGTGAACTGCATGCTTAACAAAAAATACTTCTGACTGTCCCTGTGTACTTTAAATGATTATACCAGAGTGAAAAATAAACCTTGGAAAAAAAGAGAACAAACGTCCAACAGTGAACCTGTCGGCCCTAACCCATATATCTCACAACAAATTAAGCAACGGAACCCCGTCATCCATCTTAGGTCTCTGCTTCCCACCCTCCCATCCGGCAGGGAGATCACGTACAGTAGCTGCGATTGCCATCCTCGGGCTTGATCGGGTAATCCTGCAGTCTCACCTTCATGCAAATGCCGGCTTTCAGTAGAGGAATAGCTTCCGCATGAATGCGACTGGAGGGGTGCTCAATGCGCCCTGAGTGAAAGTGATTGGGGTCAGACACACGGAGGTATTAGAGAGACAATGCCAATCCTGGATCTATCTGTCCCTCCTCGTTGCTCACGCTCTTTATAAAATGACAGAGGGAGGTTCCGGCCGCTGCGATCGATATGTTAGGCTGAGTTACGGCCAGCTCTGAGATGCATTAAAAAGTGGTTTCCAGCGCAATATCTGCTGCTTGCCACGGCAATATTGAATTTGCTACCAACAATGCCTCTGCCATGTCTTTATGGGGGCCGAATAATAAAATAAATGTATTTATTTCTATATGTCTCCCGTCTCCTGTAATTGTAGTGCTATTTAGACTTGTGGCTGTGCGCACTGCTCATTGATTTTGACTAGGAGCCCTCCTCCTTTCAAAGGCAACAACATCTACTTCTTGTGAAAGCAGAGTAGCTGGATTCAAGCACTTGACTCCAATATGAAACCGTTCAGCGTCTGTTATTTACAGAGGTGTGTTATTTATAGCTATGTGTGTCCCTTTGTCCCCCTGAATCCCCCAAGGTAACTTCTGTCACTTGAAGAGAAGCCTAAATGCCCTAAACAGTAGTGAAAAGTCCTTGGCTTTCAAATGAGTATAAAGTGTACAGCTAAATGTACGTGGCTATAGGGCTGTCACAGTCACTTCTGCGGACAATTTATCACGGTACACTAATTCTTTAATGACATCATTGAGCTCTCCACAGCTCTGTGCACCAGGACTGGGTAACTAAATCAGGTAATAATTCCCCCAAACACTGACATGTATCCCAGCTGTCTCTAGTGGGCCTGACATGCACAGACAAGCCTCTCTTTGGTGGGGGTTGGAGAGCCTGTGTTGTTCAGGCACCAACAAAATAAATCACATCTTCTTCAAAATATGTTTGCAATGCAAAGTGCAATGTGAAGATTTTTCTAGAATTAAAATATTCTTCAGTACATCTGCAGTATTTGTAGCAAATCACTCAGTTGCTGTGTCATCTTTTTACACATTCAAATCAGACACAGCCTTATTCCGTGATTCTATTTGACAGCCAGAATGCTTGATATGTACATAATAAATGTTACAGAGAGAAGCAAAATAACAAAGTTTTATATTTTTGACAGGATATAATGCATGGACATCATTTATCTGAAATTAAAAATGGATCTTCAGTATTTAAAAAACTAGCATAACTGAAATCTTCTGAAATGGAACTAGCCCAACACATTAAATATATGATTTACTATGTTTCAGGTTATGTAGCCTGAGAATGTTAAAGGATAATGAATGGATCTTTCCAGAGAGAGAGAGAGAGAAATAGAGAGAACACACAGAGTTTCCAGAGAACCCTTGCAATAGAAACATATCTTAGATCTGTGTCTTAAATAGTGCTCTCAGTCTGGCTGTTGTCTGTGGAACAGGTTTTACTTACAGATATTTTCTGCGGCAGTATCTAATCACAGTAGAAAACCTTGTTGTGACACAGAAGTCAGAAATGGACTTGTTTGATTAATTATGGCAGCCACAGTCACCAACGTACTGTATGTGCAGACTACTATAACTATGGAAGAACGAAGTGAAATACATGTTCACTCCAACACTCTCACAGTAGCCGCACAGGCACATGTTTGTGTTTGTGTGTATGTGTGTGTTTGAGAGAGAGAGAGCAAGCATAAATACTAGTGTGGTTGTTGGCATTAGAGAAAAAAAAAATGTGCGCTTCCATGTGTGTGTATTCATTGTAAGAACGTATATGATGTGAACGTGAGACAGACAGACACACACAAACAAACAGGAAGCAGGAGAGAGCAAGTGGGTGACTGTGTATGTGTGTGTACTCGTCTAGGATAGAAAGTGTGTGAGTGTGTGGGTGGGTGTGTGTGTTCGTCTAGGATAGAAAGTGTGTGATTGTGTGGGAGGGTGTGTGTGTGTGTGTGTGTGTGCCCGAGCCTGATTAACTCAATTGTTTTGCAGGACCTCTGTAACACCCCTTTGGAATGGGAGATACTAATGTGCAGTAATTATCAGATCACGGCTGAGACAAGCTGCATTTCGAAAAAAAAGGGGGAGTGAGGAAAAGGCCATGCTAAATTTAGATCCACCTTTTCAGCCTCTAATTAAGGGATTAATACATTTTGTCACACGAGTCAAAATACAACATGGGTGATTTATTACCCTGTCTATGGGGAGCTATTCCACCACTGTGCTGCTTGAAGACAATGCATAAACACACAGATAAAAGTGTTTTTCTGTTCGACTTTATAAACAGATATCTGATTATAAGAACTAGACAGAGCCCAGTATTGTGTCTAGAAGCAGTATGACAGTGGTTGGGGACCTAAACTGGAAGGAATGGTAACCAAAGGAGAGAACCGCTGTTCCTCATAAGAACTATGCCTCACCTTATTTTCTTCACTGAACCCCTGCTACATAGATGGTTGAAAAGTAAGACGCGCAAAGTCACCCCTGCATGAGAGTGTGTATGAAGTGAGTGGTGGGACAGAGTACGCGATTGGCTCTGCTGTTTGATTGATTCCTGAGTTTAATGAACAAAGGATTGGTGCTGGAGCGGAGGCTGGTGGTGGCAGAGGACCCATCTCCTCACCTCAGGGGGGCAGGCCATCACACACTGACCCTTTTTATGTCGCAATCAATGTCCAGCCCCGCACTCCGTTTCCCCTAACGCATGTTTTAATCATTCTGTCCCAAGATCAATGCGCCAGTTATTTGGACCGCCACTGGGCGCCTTGGAAAATTTACAAGTGCCCTGCATTCATCCATCGGCTCGCAACGGGACGGAGAGTTTTACGACTTGGAGCACAGTGCCGCCATAAATCTTGACGACGCTTTCAGGACATAACCTATCTTTAAGTCTTTACATTTTCCTTTCTCCTTTTTTTACCTGGGTAAGATGGAAAACACAAACACAGTTATTCTATGCTTTACATTTGTATGCTTCTCCTCTTTTTTCCCCTCCTAGTTTGGAATGACCCATGTTATCCAGAGTCTGCGCTTATTGCGTAAACGTCTGATATGTGTGATGCCAGCCGCTGCCTCTTTACACACTGTAGTCCAGGTCCGAGCTTGCACGCGCTTGAGATGGAGGGAGACCTAATACGCAGGGTTGTGAGAACTGAACTGTGGGCGACAGATCGACCAGCAGGGGGTTATTGGTTGAGCAATGACACACAAGCACCCTGCTGACTGAACCCCTGTGGAGCTTCAGCAAAGGAAGTTTTAGTTTTTTAAAAATCTTTTCATTTCCCTTTTTTTCCTCCCAGGAAGGATGCTCTCTCATCAACACACTGTTGTTTGTCAATAAAGGCCAGCCCAATGTAAATTGTGGAGAATATGGGTAATGTCACTTCAAAGAAGTTGAGCCAGCTGCCACTTCTCTTTCTGCAGTCCGCCAGCAGACCCTGCATTATGCAGCCAATGCACTTCCTGTGCAGATGGCAGTAGAGCCCTCATTGGTCAGTGGCGTCAGAAGAGTGAAGAGGGACAGGGAAGTGACCGTATCTGGCATGACGCCATTCTGGTCTGTACAGTGCATCACTGCACCATGAGATAACACTTTCAATGGAATATTCCAATTGACATTTTTTACATTTATTTTTTTCAATGAGCAATTGTTAAAGACTAACTTAAATGAAAACTAATTCATAACTAATGCAATTCCTAGTCAAGAATGTTTGGAGTGTGCTTGAAAAGGATCTATGAGTTGTGAGTTAAACAACTCAACAGTCACTATTCACTCAGCAAATGCTCTCTGCAAACGCTTCAAATATCAATACCATCCCTTCACCTTTATAAATAAACAGGCTTTTCTGTGGCCTTTCACTCAATGTGGGGTTGGTTTGAAGGAGACAGACAGCGGGCAGCAGTCGTGGGAGCTTCTTGTCTGAATCATGTTAATCAATGTCATGTTTTACAATATGTGAAAATGGAACACGGGTCCAGTGGAAAACCACAAAATTCAATAAGTGATGAAGCTGTTCTTTAACACAGACAGGAAACATCAATATGACCTTTTTCAAAACCTCCGAACAACTTCCTTTCATTACCGGCTTCTGTTTTCTTCCTTCAAAGACCACCACGGATCGGAGGGAGGCCGACACGCAAAGAGACGTGAGGAAAGCGTTGACTACCATGGTTCACCATTTGGAACCACAGCATGCCAAATTCAGCCCTTTCCAAGCACCCACTTATTAAAGAGCAGCTAGCTTGCACTCTCTTATTCTGTTTCCTGACCCTTTCCTCTCATTCTCTGGAAACGCTCTTCTGGGCTACTGAGACACATGAACCACACAGGCATCACCTACGTGGTCTGTTTGCATGCAAACATGACCATCAGGGCTGTTCACATACAATTACACCTGTCTGGCTGTTCAGATATAGGCAAACCTGTTTGGAAGGTTCACACACAGGTGCAGCTGTGTGCATCTTTTAGATAGAGGATAGACCTGCATGGGTGGCTTATTCACAAACACAACTATTTGAACCTTTTAGATATAAGTTCATGTGTTTAGATGGCTAATATACAGGTTACACCTGTTTGGACCTTTTAGATACAGGTACACCTGCTTTGATGGATTGTTTATACAAAGGTACACTTGTTTGGTCTGTGTACAGACACAACAATCTGGGCTGTACAGATATAATGTAATTCTGGCAGGTCTGTTGAGGCGCAAGCTCATTTACATAGTTTGGGGAAGTGGAGGGAGCTGCGGAGCACGGAGCTGGATGGGGAGGGTAGAGGTGGGCCGGGTGAAGCGGTGACTGTGATGCAACAAGCTCGCGGCTCCACCCACCTCAGCTTAAGTGCAGATGACAGGCGGACAGCACAGCTTGCTGCGTCACTGCAGGTGCCCAGGCTGACATGTGCAATAGTGCCTCCAGCAGACAGGAGGGCAATATGCTGTCAGTTAGGCTCTTCTCTCGGATACCTTCCTCTTCCTCGTTCAAGAACCATTGCAATGATTATATTTGGAGGTGGCATATTCCTTCATTTACACCTTCATGATGCTCTTGTCAGTAATTATTCTCAGTAATATATATTCCTTAGAATTGAGGAGTTCCATTTTTGTTGTGATGCATCTTGCCTGAGGCCCTTTCACTACTGTCAGGCATCTACTGCAGAACACTTTACCACTGTAAATGAACACCAGAAAAAAAAGTGATTGGTTTAGATGAACCCTGTTGTTTTGTTGAGAAAAGCTTTAGCAGTGCTCAAGAAAACAAAAAATTAGTTTTTAGAAAACAACAACATTAGTTGCTGAGCTCATTAAAAACAACTGTAGTTTGTTTACAGTGTAATACTAGTACAGTAAGTATCACCTAAATCACTCTTTGGAATGGTAAATGACAGCTGTAACCCCTGATCACATTTTACATTATACCCAAACACACACACACATGCTAGCACGCACGCATGCACAAACACATATACACACACACATGGTCTGTCACCACACAAAGAGGCTCACCAGCCTTTTGTCAGGACAGTGTTTGATTGCATTGTTTTCTTAATTAGCTCCTCATGGTCAGACACTGTCACTGATGGTATCTCACTACGCATTTATTTAGTAAAATTGCATTACTGTATGTAATGATCCATGAAAGACACACACACACACACATGGTTTTTGTGAACAATCAGTACCAGGTACCAAGTTTCTTCACTTCTCTCCAATGACCTCTCAGCGAATATACATGGATCCTTTATATTTTTCAATGTGTCCAACAATGTGACCTGACCCAGACCTGTGTAGAACGAATCCAAGAAATTCTAATTATCCCTTTCCACATAGCTGCCAAAGCCCCAGTCCCTGCGCAGGGTAGGAAAGCACTTCTGTTTGTGAAACGTGATGTGTAATGCCTGCTGTGAGTCCGCGGTGTGCTTCAAAAGGTTCAGCTCGCTGGAGAGCTGGAATGCAATGTGGGGATCATCTTCTATCTGCATGGAGTACCAACACCTGTGCAAACACACGGCTCAGTAATCACAACATCCAACAGCACCCCCTCCATGAGAACACAGCCACCACGCCACGCAGGACCAAGCTGCCATGAGCAGCAACAGCAGCAAGTGTACACTGTACGACTGGCCTACCGACAGAACATGCAGGGCACAAAAACAGGCAGTTAGAAGCACACAGTGCAAAATGGTGGAAAATGTGTCTATAATTAGTTGATCAATCTGGACGTTTCACTGCCTGGGCCACTGTCTCTCAGCCTGAACACTACAGACTGTTCCTCCAGAAAGAAACAAATGGCACAAATCCAGAGCATCAATTGAAAGATTTTGGGGTGTTTCAAGATAGATGTGGGTGTCTGGGGAGGGATAATGGCTTTTCAGAAATGAGTCAATGTTGGTCTGAGATTTTCAGAAATGAGTCAATGTTGGTCTGAGATTTTCAGAAATGAGTCAATGTTGGTCTGAGCTTTGCAGAAATGAGTCAATGTTGGTCTGAGATTTTCAGAAATGAGTCAATGTTGGTCTGAGCTTTGCAGAAATGAGTCAATGTTGGTCTGAGATTTTCAGAAATGAGTCAATGTTGGTCTGAGCTTTGCAGAAATGAGTCAACGTTGGTCTGAGATTTTCAGAAATGAGTCAATGTTGGTCTGAGCTTTGCAGAAATGAGTCAACGTTGGTCTGAGATTTTCAGAAATGAGTCAATGTTGGTCTGAGCTGTGCATGTTTACCAGGAGAGTAAGGGGATTAGGGAAGAGGACTGTGTAATTCTAAAAGGAGTGGGACATACTTATGGAAGGCGTTCCAGGGGATTCACAGAAGGAATGGAGTGGGCATGGAGACTGAAGTTTTAGACGAGCGTTCCAGGTAAGTCCTGTCTCTGCCAGGTAACGCAGCTGACTCATCTGGGAAAAACAGTATCTGAGTCCTAATCAATCAAATTCAGATCCAAGTTCAATGCTTCCTGCTCCAATGTGGTGCAACAATCCAAGCAGCACTAATTAAAGAATTACCTGAAGCCAAGGTTCACTGGTGTTGGTTAAGCAAGCCCAGATTCCACCATTTTTGTTACTGCATTGGGAAAACGTGCATAAGGCATTCTTGCGACTAATGAAAACAGGCTTCAACACATAGATAAAATCTGAGCAATCCTCATTGACTCTGACTTTGTTTCATCTAATGAAAACAACACATTTCTAATTTAGTTATTTGTGAATTAATTTATTTTTAGGATGAGCTGGAATTCATCCAGACCCATATGGCTGCTGAATCTGGCAGCTTTCCTTTCATACATTTTTATCTACGGCAATACTATTGGCTGTTTGAACCTGGCTGCTGTCTAAATGCACCTCTTTGATTTTAATGGCTGGGCCTTGGCTACTGAACCTCAGCACTCAATACACACCACAAAAAATTCAATGTTGAATACAGGAAGGCAGGCGTGCACAAAGAGAGAATGCGACAAAAAGGGAAACAGTGAAAATGAGAGAAAGTGAGATAGAGGAAAGTGGAGATGATAGGGGAGAGAGAACTTCAACACTTGAATCCTTACTGTGACATGCAAGATGACAGTTACACAACACTAATCCCTACTAAAGACAACAGTAGTTAGGACTGTGTGCAATCCTCCTCAACACAAGTATAGATGAATTGTGCAAAACTGTATTTACTGCATTACATTTAGCATTTTACTTTCCATCCTGATATCACTGTAGGCTAGTGTTGAAATGATGGTGTACTGATGAATAAGATGGGAGATTGAAAATGCTACTGTATTCAAGCCAGATCAAAGCACTTCCTTTCATGCCCTGTCTCCTCCAAACAGACATTCACTTTAATTATTAAAACATACATTATGTTTCACTCGGATTCTACAATTGGTTCACATACTGAACAATTGTGAATTCAGAAAACCCCACTACTTCACATGCAATTTTTTAGGGGGTTTAGTATTTTTTCAACAGGTAATTGAATAGTCTGAAGCAATTTGCACAACTCCCTCTACTGGTGGGAGGATGAATGATAGCATGTGGTGAAATGAACAAAAGCTTGCCACAAAAGGAAGAACTTACTTTTAACTGAGTCAGTAAGGCTTGGTCCATTTCCATTCTGCACCCAGTACACAATAACCTTTATAAACCTATCTCCCCACTGACCTGCAAACCACCGCAAGTAGTGACACATCAAAGCGCTTGTTGTTTTCTATCAGGTGAAAGACAAAGGGAAAGATTCGAAAGGGGAAAGAGGGGGAGAGACTGGAGGGGAGGTAAAATGGGACAGCTAAAGAAAAGAGAGAGAGAGAGAGAGAGAGAGAGAGAGAGGAGGGAGATGAAGAGAGTATATGGAAGTTGGTGAATGCCACAAACAGAAAAGAATAATATTTTCAATATCCTTACCACTCATTTTGCCTCAGCATCAGTCATGTCTGATAAAATTTCACTAATCTAGTCCAGTGCAACTCTCCCTGCTCTGTTCCTGGAGGCATACCTTGTGTGTTGGATTTCCTTCCAGCTAAGCACTCAATTAATCAGGTTTGACTGAGCTGTTAACTCAATACTGATCTGGATTTGGCATCACTCCCCAAGTATCTGTAGTTAGTTTATCTTAGAGATACGGGAGACAGTACATGCATTTGTTTTTAACAGAAAGAAGGTATTTCTCCAAGTTATTTCTATTCAATTGAGCCCCTTAAATAAATTAGTAATACAGACAGGTATGCAACTTGATTAAGAGTAATTTGTTTTTCTATGGAGCCTAGAACACATAATTGAACAACTAATTAAGCTTAATCAACAAAGCAGGGCCAAATTTGTTTAAGGGGTTGATATTAGCAAAAATACATTGAATAAACAACGTTACTTTATCTTTTTATTAGCTCAGACACGACCCCAAAAACACATTTCTTTAACAATTAATTTATAGCACATTAAATATACAGATGTCAAACAG
Organism: Albula goreensis; assembly: GCA_022829145.1. Classification (NCBI taxonomy): domain Eukaryota; kingdom Metazoa; phylum Chordata; class Actinopteri; order Albuliformes; family Albulidae; genus Albula; species Albula goreensis. The sequence goes on along the minus strand of CM040746.1, from coordinate 17,635,796 downwards.
AGATGAGTATTTAATCAAAAATTCAATTAATCAAACACAATTAATTGAGAGCTCAGCTGAAAGGAAAGCTGGGGTAGCCAATTTGCCCCCAGGACCAGAGGTTTAGAAACAATGATCTCTAGCGCATATCAACATGTCTGCTCATCCATGCCTGCGTAGCTTGACCTAAGTATCTGCAGTAGTCGAAGTGGGAGATAATGGGTAGAATTTTCCTCATGTCCCACAGTAAGCCATTTCCTCATGCAGACAAGGTCATGAGTGATGCTTGTCACTGGGTGTCTTCAGAGACACACAGAACATAAGTATAGAAAAGTAGGGAGAGTACTTAAAACAAAAAAGAACAAACGAAAAGACAGAAGGAGAGGAGAAGAACTGAAGACAGGGGGTTAGAGGGGAAAAAATGAGTGAGAAAGCAAGAACACTTATTCATCTTTAACATATTCTGCCTCTCCTTTTCAAAGCACAGCCTGAAGTTTTCCCATCTCTTCCTCACTCGAGTTATAATTAGACAGAGATCCAGCTCGGCTTTGACGCAGGAGTGCGCACCTTTCATAAAACAACTGTTGGTGATTCTGTGAAGATCCAAGCACCAGGCTAAATCATTAGCTTCCTCCATTTGACATGTTATGTACCAACATGCTGTCCCACTGGGACTGGTTCACAGCAGTAGTCTCATGTTGTATACTCTAAAGAGCAGTGCACACCCACACCTTGTCATTGTCTATACACACCTGCGGCTGTCAAGAAGATAATGGCATCAAAAATATAACTGTAAGCTAATTGGAGCTGAACTGGGGTGGGAAAAAGTCAAAAAGTACCTCAGAATAAGCAGTCCTGTAGATTGATTCTTTGATCCTTATTCTAACTAACAAAAGTATTGACCGTATAGTCTTTTCATCTGTGAAAATCGAAATATTTAAAAGCAATGTAGACTAGATCAAAATTGCTTATTGTGGGAAGTATAACTGCAATTAAAAATCCAAATACCTGTTGAACAATTTTTGTGACCTGAATAAATGGATAAATATAGGATAAATGTCTAGTGGTTCAACCAACAAACTACTAGAACCCAACTGTAACAGAACCAACACAGCCTTTTGCTCTTACTTGGTCTACAGATATAATCTTCAATTTAACTACATGCAATAGGAGGTCGAGCCTAAGAGATTAGCATGTTAATTAGCAGCAAAGCAATTATCTGCCTCGAGGATGAAAGCCTTTTTTTCCTGAGGTGTTTAATAGCTGTTGAATACGTTCATGAATTTTCAAAATAAGTTTTGTCTTAGGTTGAAATTCACAGCTGTAAGTTTCAAAACTGACACAGTAGAAAAAATTAATTACAATTTTTTTGTTTTTTTTTCATTAATGATTGACACCATTTAAGAATGTGCAAACACACAAAGCAACAAGACAATTTGCCTTCATGGAATTAAGAAGGAAATGTGAGATTAAAAGTAATGTCTTAAATATTTGTCAAGTAAAGGCCTGAGGGACCATTTGCTGTCATACACAAAGTACACAGACACAAATGCAAATAAAAACAATTGGGAATGAACCTTCCTGCTCAGTTCTTTGTATTCAATTCCACAATTCCTTACAGTATTACCTACCCAAGCAATGTTCCTACCTTTACTTCCAGCTCAAACAAAGAACCTCTCAATTTATAAAGACTTTTCATCTCAGTATTTTGCTCCTTGATTTTAGATTGCTAACTGCAAAACTGTGCAACAGCACTCCTGAGCTCCTCCAGTATGGAAGGCCATGGCTACTTTCTACAGCAGTGCAATGCACGTCCCAATGTCGGCCCTGGGGTCTCACTGTGTATGCTGGTTTTTGTTCCAACCACAACTGCAACCCCAGAATCTAAACAAGCTGGTAAATTTCTTAATTAGGTGCTATTCATGTTATAGGGATTATTTACCATTGTAAGCCATGTTGTATCTGAAATATACAGGGGGTCCTCGGCTTACGAATGAGTTCCGTTCCTACGACTTGACGTAAGTTGATTTTCGACATAAGTTGGAATTTATACCTAAATTATACCTAAGTTAACACCTAAAGTCACTCACACTGTACACACAACACACAAAGGACATATAGAATACAGTAATTAAATGAAACAGTAATAAAAAAAGAGAGAACAATTTTTTATCTTTATTTCTGTGGTCGTATTTACGAACCAAACCGCTTAGTTTTTTAAGTTTTAAGTTTTTTAAATAATTTATGGGAGTGTGTCGTAACCACGAAACGACATAACTCCAGACCTTCGTAACCCGGGGACCCCCTGTATATCCATGCTATGAAGAACAAATGTCCTGTATTCACATTGTGCCATTTGCAAACAATTACATAAAGACAAGTAAAATGTTTTAACTCATATTGAAGACTGGAGTGAATCAATGGGCACTTAATTGGACAGATTGTGGACACATGACCACTAAAACTAACAATTTGGTAGACAATGAAATTTTCACAAGGCTAATTATAATGAGCCACAGCTACATTGTGATAGTAAGCATCAGGGAAAAAAAAGAGCTTAATCATGAGTTCAATGACTGAAGGAGCTTATTGATTCACCTCAGTCTATAATTTGATCAGGTAAGAAAAAATAACTCTTTTTGGTATTTGTCTGCAAAATCACATAAACAGAATGTGAATACAGGAGCTTTTTCTTCATGACATGCAAATTATCGCTCTAATCATGAAAAGCACCGAGTTATGAACAGCTTGTTTAAATTCCGGGGTTGCAGTTATGATTGGAACAAAAACCAGCATACACAGTGGGCCCCCAGGACTGACGTTGGTAACTGCTGTTCTACAGTACAAGCCAATATAGTACACAGTATAGTACAGAAAAACCAGTGCAAGTTGCAGGGGAGCTGTATACTCAATGCTGGCAACTTAAAGCCTGTGAAAGTGAGCATCTTTAGGTTGACCTAAAGCATCCGTAGCCCAGGGAACCCTGGGTTAATAAACCATTTGGTGAAAGAAGCCAGTTGTGTCCAGCAACTGCACGTATGCAGTCATGATCAGAGAATGAAATAGGCCAGGCTCAAACCTTGGGTGTCCACGCTGTGGAGACAAACCAATGCTAATGGCCTTTAGGAAATGTCAACCCTTCTCCTTGCATGAAACCACCTACTCAGACACAAGAGTTCTTTGAGTTTCATGCTTGAACCAATGTAATTAAAGGTGAAGCTAATCAGCTTCAGAGGTTGGGTTCAGTGATACAATGTTGGTTCGGTGTTAGATGCGTGAAATCCCATCTGATGTGTACATTCTTAGAGGCAGCGGTGCTATTAGACATGCCATCACGTGTCTGACTATCACAGCACCTGCTGAGCTCACAACACACATTAACATTCCAGAAGACTGGAAACCTGTCTGTTTGTATGTCACAGTGAAAATGTGTCAGTATCCTGCAGGCTGCTTGAGAACATTCTGTGGATGGTTCAATGATCATTTTTTTCTTCCACGCTTTCATTCTTCCACTCTCTCTTTTGCTCATTCATTGTATCTCTTTCACAATCTCCCTCTTTCTCCATCTCCTCTGCCCCTACCTGACTCATCGTCGGACTTGTTGTCGTTGTCGGAGTCTGTAAGAGTGAGAGCAGAGTTCTCGCGGCTGGAGAGGCCAGAGCTTCGGCGGGACTTGATTCCATGTCCCCCCCACAGCTGGACGGCACGCTCTGGGGACAGCGCCCCCTCGGGGTCGGAGTCGGCGTCGGAGCCGGCGCTCAGGGAATAGCCGCGGTGCAGCAGTCCCAGGTCTGAGCAGTAAGCACTCTGGTGCGGTGCTGGCTCACAGATGCCCAGCTCTGCCAGGGTGAAGTTCCCTGTTAACAGAGCACACAGGTAACAGGCTAAGCCAGGGCCTGGTGGCTGGGGCACTACAGCACCTGAGGGGACAAGGACTGAGGGCAAATGTAGAGAGGGGATACTGTGCTCAGGGGAACACAGATCCCAGGGTACACAGGGCAAATGTATACAGGGAAACAGAAGGAGAGCAGGTAGATAAACCAAGAGGAAGGCAGAGGGAGTGCAGCATGTGTAACTCTGGTAGAAACATTCCCATTAACCTGAAGGATATAAGTGCATGAGTATAAAGGTGCCTGTAGACAGTGGATTTTCTCTGGCCTACAGCATTAAAGTCCTGTTGAATTTTTGTGGAGTTGTGTGCTGAGCATATCCTCACTATCAGCAAGAAGCTTACTGACCTGAGCTGAACCCTCCACCCTCCTCCTACTCCCCAGTTAGTTCACAGAGCAGAATAAATTAAATGCGACACATTCCATCCCCGCAAAGATACAACAAAGGAAAAGTGGGCATTTACATCTCAGTTTTTTCAGGGAGAAGACTGCAGGAAAGTATGACAGATGTTTTAAGGACAACACCAACACCTGCGAGGAGCTAACTGAGGAAACAATGATAAGAACATGAGATGGTTTCCCCTCATTGGAGTGACAGTTCCTTTCACATCTCCACAGGTGTGTGGACACCATGACAGTTTATGAACTCGGCATAGCATGGAGCCTGGCGAGTGTGTCAGTGTGTGTCTCCCTGTGCCTTGTTGGAATGAGAGATAAAGGGAAAGAGGTAAGAAAAGAGACTGGTAAAAGAGCAGAGGACCGAAAATGGCAGAAGGTAAGTAAGGTATTGTTGTCAAGGTTGTGAAAGTGTCTGGAGGATACCAGAGGACAGGTAAGGAGAAAGTGAGGTCATGTTGGAGAGTAAAGACGGTAAAGGGAGAGGAGGGGATTTGACACCAAGGAGTGACATAAAGACAGGAGGCAACAAGAGAAATTGTGACTGTAGGGGCCAAGGGTTCTGGTCAAACAAGAATGGCTACAAACTGCATTTAGCCACTCAAAACTACACAAAGCTATGGTTTAACTGCTACGTATTAGTGCATAAGAATGGGTCGTGTTGTCGCTGAGAGCCTTCCCTCTTCAGTCTGGACCGCCTGCTTTCCTTAATTCTTTCCCATTCCTGTGTTCCCCCTCTCTCTCCCTCTATCTCTCTATCTCTGTCTCTCTCCTGTCTTCCCTCTCTGCTCTCCTGCCATGTCCCCAGTTTCCCTCCCTCCCACGTAGATAAGGAGGCTGTGATTAGGGCCTTCAGAGTCGCTGTGAATGGGAGATTAGCACGTAGACGCCGGTCCACACATCTGAGCGCGTGGAGCACAAAGACACCCGGGGCTCGGCTGAAAGGACCGCCGCGCCCCGCAGCTCCCGCGGCCCCCTCCGCCGCGCTCCTTTTCACTCGCCACGCCATGGGACGCGGCCGCTCGATGCAGCGCGCCTCTGCAGGAACTTCCCACAGACAACGGAGATGCCACACAGCCGACCCAAAATAAATATATAAAATCATCTAAATTAAACTATATCAAAGGGAATCAATAAACACAACAGTGGCCCAATTAAATCTAAGCTGCAGAAAAAGCAATTAAGAAAAAAGGCCTGCACAACCAATTTATTTTCTATACTAATTAAAACAGTATTGTGGATGCAATCTCTCACAATCAGCTAAAAAAAAGAAGAGGGGATTCGATTAATTAACAATCTGGGGGAAAAAATTCATTCCGGAAATATGATTCAATGTGGTAAAAATCAAGCAAACGTGGTGCAGGGTTAATTCTGATTCATCCGTGTATAAACGTAATCAAAAGGGAGAAGTGCTGCGCATTAACACGGTCTGCTACATCTTCAGCACTCTGTGAGAGAAGCGGGTGTGTAACGCTCCATTTACAGGAGATTAAGAGCTGAACACAGGGATGCAGATGGAAGCAGACTTCATAACCAACACAACGGTTAGTGCGACTACGTTCTAAGTTCTAACCAACAAAGAAAGAAAACTGTTATCTCTAGGCTCTGATGATGTTTCCTAGGCTCAAACTAAGACACACTCAGCCTCTCTACCTAGAACACATACCTGTTGACAAGCACCAGAACCATGCTTGTAGGTGGGGATGTGTCCTAGTCAGAGAATGGGCCCCTCTGTAGACACATACAGCACACATTGCTATAGTAATGCAAGTAGAGGAGTTCAGCCCTCCTTCATATAGCTGTGCATCCCCAGTATGAAATGCTAATACATGCAGGGGACAGTCATAGCAATATAAGCTAATATATATCTAAAGGGGTGAAGCAGAAGCTAATTCTAGAGGTTCATCAGAATGCATACCTGTCAGGATGTAGCGGAAGGTTATGGGAGCAAACTCCACGTAGGCTGGATGAGCAAGAATATGGCACTGTGTCACCTTTCTGCATCTTCAAAGGACGCCATTTGATATTTCTGCATATCTAAGTATACTGCTAACTAGTTACAGCACATACACACACATGGTAATGTGAGAAGACAGGACGAATACATAAACAAAAGAAAAATGTTTAAAAGAATGCAATTAAATGAAACAGTTTCTTTGTTCTAGACAAAATTTGTTATGTCTGAATGAGAGTCAATGTTTTCACAGAAATGGATGACACAGAAATGGATCAGCACTCAAGGAGACGGACAGTAAAAATGGAATGGGAAGTGTCAGAATGTACTGAGGCCATCAAAATGGAGTTTTGACTTTACAATGCAACAGTAAGGACAGTGAGAAGGGTGCTGGCTACTTTTGAGACAGGAACACGCTTTATAACTTTCCTGAAAAAGTCAACGAAAAAATACCTGAAAACAAACAGAGGGTTACAGGTTAAACAGACAAGACTATGAGGCTGCAATACCATCTATTTCCAGAAGGGGAGATAATGCACACAGATTTTATTTGCACTGACAAGACGGTTGGGTTTGTTACTCAGGAGCTGGGTGGTGCCGTCATGTGAAATCAACAGTTTACTGGCTTGAATCATATAAATCAGTGATTCACAGGAAATGTTTGCCCTAACCCCTTCAGGGACTGTCTTATCATACCTTAAAAGGTTGGTAGGAAGATGTGATCATAGCAGAGGCTTTCTGGCAGAATAGCAATGGGTTGGTAGTAGCATGTGCTGTTACCACAGCAACATAAAGCTGTATTGTATCTCTGGCAAATAGTGCTGTTCGTTCTTGTGATGCCACCAGCCATAAGAGAAAGTGCTGTGAGGAAACTGCTTATCCTTGACTTTTTTAACGGGCCATTAAAATACTATGGATCACATACAAATGGCACTGGTTCACTGGTCCATATGACAATGAAGTCTAACATGTGTGACACATTGTGTTAGCCACGGTCTGGAAACACCTGTCAATCCATAAACCAGAATAGACATGTACACACACACACACCCACACAGAGGCACATGCACACACACACACACACACACACACACACACACACACACACACACACACACACACACACACACACACACACACACACACACACACACACACATGCACACACAGGCTCCAACGGTTAATGCACTTACACCACTGCTGGGACTGTAAACAGTTTAAAATAAAAATCAATTTGTTTCTTTAAAAAGACTGAAAAAAATTTATTTTCTCTGAACACTGTGGTTATGATGAATGTATGAATGTGCACGGTATTATTCAGATAATATTCTACTGAAATCAATTCTTTTTCTTCCCAAATGCAAAGGAGATCAAACTGTGGCTTGTGGTGAAAAGATGAGTTCTTCTAAGCCTTGAGTGAAGACACTGTCGATAAATGTAATAATAATAATGGAGGTTTCATTCCAGAAATGGATGACAGAGTATCACAGAAAAACAGCCCCTCTCGTTTGAGCATGGTCCTTGCTGTCACAGGTATGGAGTCCTCACTGGGGAGTCCTCTGAAATTAAAATACATCGACATGATGGATGCTATATTCATTCGATTTTCTTCTTTTTCCTGGCTTTTGGTCACTGCTCCATACAGTTTCCCTAACCGTTGCTCCACAGTGCAGCTCTGACCACTGCACCGGTCAGAATATCACACTGATACTCTTGACCACTGCTCCACACTGATACTCTGACCACTGCTCCACACTGATACTCTGATCACTGCTTCACGCTGATACCCTGACCCCTGCTTCACACTAATACCTTGACCACTGCTTAACACTGATACCCTGACCACTGATCCACACTGATACCCTGATTATTGCTCCATACTGCTGCTTCTGATCACATTATGTTTAATCACCATTTCCATATCTCATTAATTCCATGGCACTCCTCCTTCCATCTGGCAATATGTCTAAGCCCTGAACAATCTAATCAAACAGGTATTCTTGTTCTACACACTCAGTCTGCCTCTTAATCACATGAGATGACAATTAAATATTAATACACATTTTCACAGATCAGCACAATGACAGCAGAGGAATCTCAACTCTGTGGCATCAGAATCACTTGCCTGAAGGTTATCAGTTTTAGTCTCTGAATCAAGCAATCTTTCCAATGAGTCCCCAGACACACTGTCCTCTACAACACCCAAAACCCTGCCATTTCACACTGCTGTTTTTGAAATGTCAAGGGCTGCTGGCTTCGCAATGTGAGCTTGGTGATAATGCTGCCATATTCATGAAGAAAATGACAAGGAAGTATGGATATGACAGAGTCAACCATGCTTTCCATGGCAGACCGCCATGGACATGTAAGAGAGACATGGTGCAGAAAGGTGGAGCCAAGCTTGTTGTCTGTGTGCCTGTAGCAATGGCATATATGTGCTAGAGCAGAAGGACTCCAAACACCAGATCAGAGGGAATACAGGGCTTCCACAGGGTTTAGGAAAAAAAGATACCTGTACTTCATAAAAGTAAATGAAAAGCAAACCTTTGAACCTCTCAGCTAAAAGTGGGAATAAACGCCCACAGGAGAGAACCTGAAAATATAACTTCACAGAAAGCCATGAGCACGGCTGGAGATGGGAACAGTTGGGTAGGAGTGTGTGTGTGTGTGTGTGTGTGTGTGTGTGTGTGTGTGTGAGAGAGAGAGAGAGAGAGAGAGAGAGAGAGAGAGAGAGAGAGAGAATAGCAATAAATGGGAGAAGCACAGAGACTAAGCTTTCATGTACCCTGTACGCAAATGCCAGGATCAGGTTTTTGACACACTGCTGAACTAAATATTGCTCAATACTGCTAATCAGACCACTTCTTCAGACTATTAGAAATGAATTTGAATTCACCCAAAATTCCTATATGGCAAATTAACAAATTAAAAGTTTAAAAAGCAGGTCTATTAAGGACTAAAATTTGGTCTTTTGTATTCCTTTCAGATACACAGTCAGGAGATGTTGAAAATAATGGTTTGTTGACACTGCCATAAACTTCAATTAATGCTCCTCTTATTGGCAGTTACTAACGAAAAGCCACAGTGTCTTGAATATGATTAAAATGGTAGATAAAACCTGCAATTAATACAGCCTTTCATTCTTGAACAATCAATAGCTGATTCATTCTTGCACTGTCTGATCCTTCACGCGTTCCACACACAATTTATTCAGAAGAACAAAAATAAGTCAATCACACTCTGCGGGGAAATGGACTTTGACTTGATTATGCTGTGACAGGAAAGAATATGTTTGCAATTTTTCAATGTTAACACCATGGGAACATTGTCATCTTGAAAAAGTACTGACTCCATTTTATATTTCTAAATGTGAACAAACACAATGAATAACATAATTAAAACTATTTCAAATATTCAAAAAGACATTAATATAAAAAACATAACTAAATATATTTAAATGAATATCTGTTTATATTTTAAATTAGCATAATTGTTCTTAAGTCAGCCAGTAATCAAATACAAATGCACAAACATATCAGATAAAATAATGTTAAAAAGATATAAAAAAATAATTAAAGTTTAAAAAGAGAATATCTCATTCTCTCATTCTCTCATCCAAACTATTATCTCCCTGGGTTCCCCCACCAGAAAGTATAGATGAGCTTAGTCACGCCTAGTTATAGAAATGTAAACATATATCAAAGTTCACCATTAAATCCGGCCATATCCGGATATATGTTACTGCAGAATCAAATTGGATGGCATAAAAGGTAGAATCAGGCCACCAAATGACCCCACTGATTCTCAGCCTAGCTACAGTGACTGGTAAGTCTATGGTAAGCTACAAACACGCTTCACTTCCTTTTCTGCAAGTAATGGGGGGGGGACCCCTGCCCCCATCTTCGCACAACAGTGGCACAACAGCCTGCTCATTTAATCTCCGAACGCTTCCCTCGTCTCCTGTGACTACACACCAGCTGCGCAGCCTCTTCTGTAGTATTCTTAGGGGATCCTTAGATTGCCGTTTCCAAGTTTACTCTCCTGGGTTGTCCCCATATCTCCCCCATCCCCGCCCCCCGCCACCCCCAATCCCCTCTCCACTATGCTCCTTCCCGCTTCTCCCATTGGTAACGCCACATCCCCTCTGCCTCCTCATCTCCTGCACAATGAATTATGGCAGCCGTTTCCCACAATTCTCCCCGAGCGCAGGTTTATAAATACAGATCCGTCCCGAAGGAGGCCTGGGAACAAACACTATGGAGCCGCAACTTTCCTGCTGATGTGGGCAGAAGCAGAGTGCGGCGGGGCCTGGGGCACGGGTCAGCCCTCCGATCGTTTATCCAGCAGAGTAAAGACAAAAAAAGCCCCGTCTTCATTTGTCTGATGATTAATGCGCGTACCCGAGCCAAACCGAGGTGTTGGTATTAAGATGTAAGGAGGCAGAGGCTTTGTGTTATTCAAACACTGCAACGCTTCTCTTCTTTCTCTCTCTGCTGGAGCTGAAGTGGATTTCTAAAAGTCCCGACTAATCAAACCCCGAGTCCTGACCTGCTCATCCAGCAGGAACCATCACTTGACATCAGCTGCTTTTCCTGTCCTACATCTTGAGTGGCCGAGGTGACGTCAGAGCTGGAATGCTTAAAACAACTTCTGCTTCAGAGAAAATCAGCCTCACCCTGGGACTGAAAGGGGGTGCAGAGGACTTCTCAGCAGAAGTGCATTATTCCTCTTTAGTGGCTTAAATGCCCCATCGATAACAGCATGCCCCTGTGGGGGCGGAGTTTGGGGGGGCTTTGCTTGACTAATCTAATTTCACTCTGGACAGGGTGGAAATGCCCTTCAGGGTCTCAGCGTCCACAATTAAGCACTTTTGCTCGGCTGTCGGCAACACATGGCGGTAATTTTCCAGCTTTTCACGTCTCTGGTAGCCAGAATTAAAGCCCATTTGGGTTGCTGGGGGAGAAGATCGCTCCTCTCTCATTTATCCTTTGCCAAATGACAAAAGAAGCACTTAGCAGTTCCGAAAAGGCCAGGAGCAGGGCCCAACTGGGCCACTGAGAGGTAATCAGACCTCCGGGGAGCATGGAGTGTGCGGAAGGCCTGACCTCCGCAGCACTCCCATGCAGAGAGTAATCCACGCCTGCTGCTCAGACCAGGCAGAAATGGCTGCACACAAAGCTGAAAAGCTCTTTGAGGTTTCCTGTGGGTCGGAAGGGTCCTATTTGTGTTCCACTCACTGTTGACAAAATAATTTTCCTTGCTGCCACCGATAAAGTGGCCCGTGAACAACGACGACATGACAAAGACTAGTTCCTGAAGACACATGCCTCCGTCACCCAGAGAGGGGTCCGATTTCACACCAGTGTGGGGTGGCGTCAACACAATACACCAGCAAAAGAGTGCTACTTTACAGCATGCTAACAACACAGCTCAGTATTAACAAGATGCTCTGGCTAGATCTAGCACAGTGTCCCAATGCACAGTATCAATAAGCTGCAGTTTCTAAACAGTGAGGTGACAACACAATGTAGTATCAACATAGCAGTGTCAACACAAGGCATTGTTATCAGAGCGCTCCTTAGGTGCCTTGTTCTTACCAACTCTGACTAAATACCTTCCGCAGGCACACTGAGAGGGCTGGACTGGACTCTAAATGAAGGCGTTTACTGTCTAATCACTAGAGCTCATGAGCCTGACTCCTTAAAACTCCCAATTATATGGAACAGAATGAAGTGACAGAAGAGGGAAGAACAAAATGGGAAAGAACATGAGGAGGAGAATAAGGAAAGGAAATATCAGAGACTGAAAGGAAATATAACAGAGGAGGAGAGGAGGGGAAGATGATGGTGTGGTGGAATGGGGTAGGGGGAGGGATGGGGAGGAGGGGTTTAATGCTGCCATTCAGTGGTGACAGTGTAGCGCCATGCATTGAGGGGGTCGGAGCTGGGAGAGGCTGTCTGGGAGGGCTGGGAACATATTAAACCCCTTGGACATGGTTCCGGGTCTCGTCCTCTTGTGTTTCTGTGCATCACCAGATAAACACTTCAAAGCAACAAGCTCATAAATAGGAAATGAAAAGCAGGCGCGAGGCCACGCCAGGCTCACAGATACTGATCTCTTTGTTCCGTGGAGGGGTTGACATTCCCCTTCACAGAGATGGCGAAGGGACAGTATGGGGATTGGGGGGGGGGCTCACCCTCTTGTCCTGGGGGTGCTTATGAGGATCAAACACCAAACAGCAAGAGTGGGGGGGGGCACTTGACACCCCATTCAATCGCACTTCAGGTCAAGACCGTCTAGCAAGCTTGCCTGTGACCGCCTCCTCAAGTGGTGTCACCTTGTTGGTGCCAATACTGATTCCACGTCTCCCATTACCTCAGTCCTGTTTACCTGCTGAGTCAATGAACTCTTTTTCTTGGCCAGAGATGGCAGTCACAAGATATTTGACAACAATGATAAGTTGCATTTTGTGGAATTGTAATTACAATTATAGAAAGAATACCGGGGTGATTCATGAAGCTTTAATGATGAGCGCAGGCCTTCCATTTCAATGAAGCTAATCATTTTGCCAACAGTCTTGAACACTCCATTGGTGTCGGATTCCAAAATGAATCCAGGGGATCTTTTCCATGAATTGTTAACTCTTAGTGTGGAATAAAATACTCCCATGTGCCAGTGGAAATTCACCTTTGACTAATTTCCACCTACAGGTATGGAACCTTTTTCTGCTGACAGAACTCAACTTGAAATAGCTTCTCTAATCCACTTTATTAATCCTGTTTAATAATTTAATAATCTCTATGGAAACTGTGATGAGTATCCGTTATGATACCGTGTTTTCCAGAGTGAAATAGCTGCTATAATGTACTGAGTATGAGATGAAAATACATGAAAAAAAGAGAATAAAATATTAGAATAGGTGTGTGATGAAACATTGCTTCTCTTGCCTCCCTGTCACTTTTTGTCTGGAGCTAACTAATAAAGGAATGAGTGTAAAGTGTGAGCATATTCATAAATGAGTTATCTCATACTTATACCTCACTCCACCTGTCACTCACTGGAGCATGTGTCACTTACACAAGATACCAGTTTTAGGACAATTATAACACACGTCTAAATGTGCATACAACTATTTCGGATGTGATAACCATGTTCCCAACAGCTGAGAAATTTAGCTGAATACAATTACTGGTGCCATGAAATCTTCTCTGCTTCCTTCCTCCATCTAGAAACACTAATACATCAATTCATAAGCCAGTTAGCACACCCATCAATCAATTCATCAATCACCTCTTCACTCATTTAATCAATCTATCAATACAGGAATCTTTCTGTCAATCAGGGCCTTATTTTCAATTATAATCTGTAACATAACACTTAAATGAGTAATTAATACTAATAGAACAGATAAGACATGATTTAAGACACTGGAAATTTAAAAAAACTACAAAATTAGTCTCTGACTCCCATATTAGGCAACCAGGCTTAACTTCTGGAGAAAATTGAGACACAAAAAAATGTAGACAATTAAAGGTAGCACTTTTTAAGAGAATCAACCCTGCACCCAAAGTCAATGTATGCAACTACCAGCAATTCCATTTCTCTGTGTTTGACAGATAGCTCACTCACGACCACGCCCCTTGCTCTCAAATAGTATTCTGTTACATTGTGAACCCTGGCAGCGGTCTGTAGAAGGTGATGTACTCTGATCCAATAATGAAATACTGTGCAACTGTTGCCTCTCCTGGAGGGTTTTCACGACTCAAGGCCTCAAATTCCCACCTACACCCTCAGCTAAGCCAAAAATGCCTGACACAACAGACAGGTGTGCTATACAAGATAAATTGCATATATCCCCTGTTTGGGTTCACCTTATTCACAGGATTCTTTGTTAGTGTGTCAGTGTTTTCCTGTTACAGCAGTGTCTGGTTTTAACCTGAGTTGTGATAAACAGGATTGATGATAACATTTAAAGGCACATATATCTATAGAAAACAAATATTATTTCCAATTTGGAGGTGTCAAGTGGTGTGGGTCTGTGCCAGACCTCAGCAATTTATTCAGCCTTTATTTTGATACAATAAGGTTTTTTATGAGAAAATCAATGCAGAGCTGAGACAGCTCGTAGAGACTCTGTGATGAATAATGTCATTATGCAATAAACTTCACTTAACGCCACAGCACCACAGCAAAGGGACAAGCACAAACAATCAAAATGATACCACAAAAAAGCAGTGCAACTCTATTCAGCAATAAACAGAGATCCAGTGATCCACACACACACACACACACACACACACACACACACACACACACACACACACACACACACACACACACACACACACACACACACAAACAGGGAGAAGGCTGATGGAACTGAACGGGCTGAGAAAAAGACTTCAATGACAGTGTGATTAAGCTGAGACACGTGGTATGAATGTGTGAGAATAAAACAGTGAAAGTCATTCAAACGAAAACAAAAAGGGAATTTAAGAGTTAGAGCTGAAGCATTAAGTCATTTTCACTGCCATATTCACTCGCCAATTACTCCTGCAATAATATTATTACTCTTATCATCATGTACTGAGTTTAATGTACGCTATATTCTCCCCTTATATTAAAGCTCCTATTCATGTCCATTGCGTTTATAGTATACTGAGAAATAATTCAAGACATTAATTGTTATTCCTTTGTAAAAATATGAAAATTATTAAGGAAAAAAACTAGATAAATGAGAGATGTTACTCACTGAGTTGTAATAGAGGCTCACATGTGAATAATGCATTTTGGTTATAAAAATAAGAATTAATTTTCTCATTCTTAATTTACTCATATGTATAGTTCAGATTAACCTTTACAGAGTCAAAACTTGTGAAAAATGAACACATGTATGGGTAGAGGGGATGCTAGTTTTTATAAATCACGCAACAATTTCATGCCAATGTCATGCCAATCATATTATGTGGGTCCATTTGCATACATGTATAAATTATATGCATGTTCACATCCACTATGGGGCACCCTGTTCCAAACGGTGTATTTAAAATCCCGCTCTCCAAAGTATGGAAGGCCTCAGTCCAGCCCTTCCACATCCTGTGCCCATCTGCCACTCTGAGACAATACTGACAACAATCAAGACCAGCAGGCAACTCAAACATAAGATACCAAATCCCCCAACTCAATGAATGTGAAAATCAGCAGGAAGACACAGACAGCCACCGGAAGGAGAAGTGGGGGTGATGG